>SJYV01006091.1:12008-47065 GCA_006410875.1 Neotragus pygmaeus | reverse complement strand
AAAAAAAAAAAAACTCCTCAGGGCTTGGGCATTGGTCTAGATCTGCCTCCCTTCCCCATCTCCATCCTCAGCTTGGCTCAGATTCCTGAAAGTCAGGCGACCATCCAGGCAAGCTAAGAAATGAGCAGTGTTGTAGCAAAAGAGGTTGCCGGGAGCTCTGAGGAGCACTTCCCCTTGAGGCAGGTGCACAGATCCACAGTGGGTTACGGTGTATCCTTGTTAAGAAGCTCTGAAGGGTCACTTCTGGTTAAGATGGTGTTGCAGCGTCAGCCTTGAGGCACCCAATCTGCTCTACAGTTAAGAGCAAGAATACATTAAATAGGACTTCTCTGGGGGTCCAGCAGTTAAGCATCTGCCTGCCAATGCAGAGGGCATAGGTTCCATCCAAGATCCAGGAAGACCCCACATGCTGCGGGGCATCAAGGCCCACGTGACACAGCTACTGAGCCTGCGCTGTAGAGCCCACAAGCTGCAGTTACTGAAGCCCCCCCACACCCTAGGGCCCACACTGTACAGCCAGAGAAGCTGCCACCGTGGGAAGCCCGCACACTGCCCCCAGAAAGCAGCCCCTGCTCACTGCAACTAGAGAAAGCTCCGCACAGCAGCAAAGACCCAGGGCTCTTCTTGTTCAGCCACTAAGTCCTGTGTGGCTCTTTGAGATTCCCATGGACTGCAGCACGCCAGGCTTCTCTGTCCTTCACCATCTCCCAGAGTTTGCTCAAAGTCATGTCCAATGAGTCGGTGATGCCATCTAACTGTCTCATCCTCTGCCATCCCCTTCTCTTCCTGCTCTGTCTTTCCCAGCATCAAGGTCTTCTCCAATGAGCTGGCTCTTTTCGCGTCAGGTGGCCAAAAGATTGGAGCTTCAGCTTCAGCATCAGTCCTTCCAATGAGTATTCGGGGTTGATTTCCTTTAGGATTGACTNATCCTCTGCCATCCCCTTCTCTTCCTGCTCTGTCTTTCCCAGCATCAAGGTCTTCTCCAATGAGCTGGCTCTTTTCGCGTCAGGTGGCCAAAAGATTGGAGCTTCAGCTTCAGCATCAGTCCTTCCAATGAGTATTCGGGGTTGATTTCCTTTAGGATTGACTGGTTTGATCTTGCTGTCCAAGGGACTCTCAAGAATCTTCTCCAGCACCACAGTTCAAAAGCATTGATTCTTAGGTACTCAGCCTTCTTTATGGTTCAAAAGTCCCTGGATGTGGGCGAGTCAGCAGAACCTGGCCCTTGGGGCTCCCAACTTCCCATTCACAGCCTCCACCATCTTTATATTCCCCTTTAGTTTTCTCCCCATTACTCCCTGCCCTGACCATATTTCCTGCCCCAGAGGAAGCCACAAAAGGTCCAGACTCTCTAACCAGGGAGACAGACACACAGGAAGGTAGATCACTGTGGCTTGTTGCAGGGGTTTTTAAAAGGGGGGGCAAACATTCTGTGGGATCCAGGAATACTTGGTGACCAGGTGATTTGGAAATGGAGCTGGAAGGATGAAAAGGAGCTTGTCAGGTGGGGAGAATGGCCAGGGCAATCTAGACAGATGGACAGCCGTGCAGGATCATACAGCATAAGGGAAAGACGGGCAGGGCTGCCTTCATTCCATTCTATTGTATTTAGTCTTTTTTACTTAGCTGTAGTGTATATAGGGCAAATTGCACAGTATTCCAGGCAATTATTTCTTCAAAGCTTCTTCTATCTTCCCATACCCAGCTTTTGCCTAGATTATAATTACATTAGGCCACTTCATTTTGTCCCATGGGTCCCTGGGACTCCTGTTCTTTTCCACCAGTTTGCTGCCATCAGTTTGGATTTCTCTTACTGCTATATTTTCAAGCTTGTTGATCTCCTCTATAATTTAAATTTTCTCATAAGGCCAGCCAGCCGATTTTTCATTTTGGATACTGAATTTTTCATCTCTAAAAGGTCAATTTGATTCTTTTTATACATTTGATTTTTCTCATGTTATGCTTTATTGTAAAAGATTCCCCAGTAGCTCAGAAGGTAAAGATTCTGCCTGCAATGTAGGAGACCTGGGTTTGATCCCAGGGTTGGGAAGATCCCTTGGGGAAAGGAATGGTTATCCACTCTAGTATTCTTGCCTGGAGAATCCCATGGAGAGAGGAGCCTGGCGGGCTATAGTCCATGGAGTCGCAAAGAGTCAGACACTCCTGAGCGACTAACACACACAAACAGCTGTTTTAAAGTCGCTGTCTGTTAATTCCATAATTTCAGTCAAGTCTGCATCTGTTTCTATTGACTAATTTTTTTTCTTCTGGACATGGACAACATTTTCCCATTTCTTAGAATATTTAGCATTTCTGGCTGGATGCTGGACATTGTGGCATTGAAATTTTTAATCTAGATTTTGTTGTCTTCCTCTGTGGTATGTAACATTGATTTTGACAGTGAAAATTACTTTCAAAACTGGAATGATTGACCTAATTAAGACCCTTTTAAAAAATCTTTTTTGCTCATTTTTGGTCAGTATCATCCTTCAGAATGGATACATTTAAACCAGGTAAGTGATGTGTTGACAAGGAGAATAAGGAAGAAGGAGATTCAAGGACAAATCCTACGTTGAATAGCTAGTTGAGTGGGGGTGGCATGGATGGAGATGTGGAAAGGAAGTTTCGGTTGTAACTTTCCTTGGGAGAGGGTGTTTGGAAAAGAGTGTCAGTTCCATTCAGGTCATGCTGAGCTTAAGTTTCACTTGTGACATCAGATGGAAATATCGAGTAGGTGGTTAGATACAGGAAGTTCAGATGAAATGGAGATTGAAAGTAATGAGTGATTTGAATCTTAGCAGTGAACCCGTGGGTGTGATGAGATCAGCGGGGTAAAACAGAGATATTAAAGTGAGGAGGGCACCAGAGCCAAGTACAGATGCTGAAAGGCTTGCCAACACATGAGGACGTGGGGGAGAAGAGGGACTAGCAGAGGGGACCAGGAAGAGGAGCAGAGAGAAACCCAGGAGAAGGTGGTGTCCTAGGACCAAGGGCAGGGACTACTTAAGGGTCGAGTGTGGTCTCTGGTGCTAGAGGCTCCTGAAAAGTCAGGTAAGATGAGAAATCAGGTATGCTCATGGACTGGTCCTGGGTCTCTGGACCCAGGAGCCAGGCTGGAGTGGACCAAGGAGTGAGTGAGGGGTGAGCCCATGAGTGCACAGCTCCTGTGGATCTGGGCCATGATGCAGAGGATAGAGACAGGGCACTGGCTAGAAGGGGATGTGTTGTTGGTCATGGTGGTTTGTCTTACTGGACAAGACTTGAGCATATTTTTTAAAACAAACTTATGGTTACCAATCAACCCTGAATATTCATTGGAAGGACTGATGCTGAAGCTGAAGCTCCAAATATTTTGGCCACCTAATGTGAAGAGCTGACTCACTGGAAAAGACCCCTCCATCTGGAAAAGACTGAAGGCAAAAGGAGAAGGGGGCAGCAGAGGATGAGGTGGTTGAATAGTATCACTGACTTAAGGGACATGCATTTGAGCAAACTCCAGGAGCTGGTGAAGGACAGGGAAGCCTGGTGCACTGCAGTCCACGGGGTCACAAAGAGTCAGACACGACTGAGCGACTGAACAACAACAATGGTTACGAAAAGAGGCGGGTAGGGATAAATTAAGAGTTTGAGATTAATATATACACACTACCGTAAATAAAATAGATAACCAACAAGGACTTATACTGAACTATACTCATTATCTTAAAATAACCTATAAAGGAAAAGAATCTGAAAAAAAATAGATATACATGTATCCATAACTGAATCACTCTGCTGAGCACTGAAACTAACGCAACATTGTAAACCAACTATACTTCAGTAAAAGAAAATAAATAAGTAATTTTCTGAAAAGCCTATGGCAAGGATACAGTTGAGAAGTAGTATTTAAATTCAGAAGAGGCGGCTGTAAGGCTCCTCATCAAACAGACACAAAACTGTGAAACAAAAAATGCTGAATCAGATATGTGTAAATGGAGAGAAATTTGCAGTTTCCAGAAATTTGTNCCCTGAATATTCATTGGAAGGACTGATGCTGAAGCTGAAGCTCCAAATATTTTGGCCACCTAATGTGAAGAGCTGACTCACTGGAAAAGACCCCTCCATCTGGAAAAGACTGAAGGCAAAAGGAGAAGGGGGCAGCAGAGGATGAGGTGGTTGAATAGTATCACTGACTTAAGGGACATGCATTTGAGCAAACTCCAGGAGCTGGTGAAGGACAGGGAAGCCTGGTGCACTGCAGTCCACGGGGTCACAAAGAGTCAGACACGACTGAGCGACTGAACAACAACAATGGTTACGAAAAGAGGCGGGTAGGGATAAATTAAGAGTTTGAGATTAATATATACACACTACCGTAAATAAAATAGATAACCAACAAGGACTTATACTGAACTATACTCATTATCTTAAAATAACCTATAAAGGAAAAGAATCTGAAAAAAAATAGATATACATGTATCCATAACTGAATCACTCTGCTGAGCACTGAAACTAACGCAACATTGTAAACCAACTATACTTCAGTAAAAGAAAATAAATAAGTAATTTTCTGAAAAGCCTATGGCAAGGATACAGTTGAGAAGTAGTATTTAAATTCAGAAGAGGCGGCTGTAAGGCTCCTCATCAAACAGACACAAAACTGTGAAACAAAAAATGCTGAATCAGATATGTGTAAATGGAGAGAAATTTGCAGTTTCCAGAAATTTGTAAATAGATGGGGAAACAGTGGAAACAGTGGCTGACTTTATTTTTCTGGGCTCCAAAGTCACTGCAGATGGTGATTGCAACCATGAAATTAAAAGACACTTACTCCTTAAAAGAAAAGTTATGACCAACCTAGATAGCATATTCAAAAGCAGAGACATTACTTTGCCAACAAAGGTCCGTCTAGTGAAGGCTATGGTTTTTCCACTGGTCGTGTATGGATGTGAGGGTTGAACTATAAAGAAGGCTGAGCACCGAAGAACTGATGCTTTTGAACTGTGGTGTTGGAGAAGACTCTTGAGAGTCCCTTGGGCTGCAAGGAGATCCAACCAGTCCATCCTAAAGGAGATCAGTCCAGGGTGTTCATTGGAAGGATTGATGTTGAAGCTGAAACTCCAATACTTTGGCCACCTGATGCGAAGCTGACTCATTGGAAAAGACTTTGATGCTGGGAAAGATTGAGGGCAGGAGGAGAAGGGGACAACAGAGGATGAGATAGTTGGATGGCATCACTGATATGAACTCAATGGACATGAGTTTGGGTGGACTCCTGGAATTGGTGATGGACAGGAAGGCCTGGCATGCTGCAGTTCATGGGGTCGCAAAGAGCTGGACACGACTGAGGAGTGAAATGAACTGAACTGAACTGAATTTATCGTTTGTCCCATCAGACAGAATTTTCATATCTAGTTATGCAAAAGTTATTAAGTATTATTTCTGAGTATTAAGTAGCAACCTGTCCATTATTAAAATTAGTTACATCTATTTATGAAATGTTATTAAACCATGAGGTGTTAGTTGCTCAGTCAACTTTTTTTGACCTCATGGACTGTAGCCCACCAGGCTCCTCTGTCCATGGAATCCTCCAGGCAAGAATACTGGAGCGGGTTGCCATTCCCTTCTCCAGGGGATCTTCCTGTCTAAGGGATCGAAACCAGGTCTCCTGCATTGCAGGCAGATACTTTACCGCTGAGCCACCAGGGAAGCATTAAACCATAGCGTGTTTATTTATTTACTTACTTTTTATTTTGACTGTGCTGGGCCACTGGTGCTCAGGCTTCTCCCGGTGGCCACCTCTAGCTGTGGTGTGCGGGCTTCTCCCTGTGGTGGCTTCTCTTGCCGTGGAGCACGGACTCCAGAGCGCATGGGCCTCAGGAGTTGTGCACACGGGCTTAGTTGCCCCATAGCACGTAAAATCCTCCCAGACCAGGGATCGAACCCTTGTCCTCTGCATTGCAGGCAGATTCTTAGCCACTGGACCACCAGGGAAGTCCAAGCTTCTGATCATATTCAGTGCCCCCTTGTCCCCGCATCCTTTCAGGCACGCAAGCTAAAAATGCTGGGATCCTCGCTGATCACTCTCTCTTCTCCAGCCCCTCATCCAGTCTGCCAGGGGATCCCAGTAGCCCCTGTTTAAGAAATACCTGCAGTCTGGTCCCTGCCCCCCATCTCCATGACCTCCAGCATCTGACCCTGGCACTCAGCAGCTTCCAAATGACGGCAAGAGCGGTCTGGATCCTGTCCTCTGATTCTTCAGAACCAGAGCTGCAGGGGGTGCAGAGACTGCTTCACCCTCCTCCCCCCATTCCCCCACCCGCCTCTACCAGACAGGGTGTTCTGGCTCCTTCCTTTTTAGATTCTGGGGGTGCCAGTATCTCATACCACCTCAGATGTGCTGCTGCTGCTGCTGCTGCTGCTAAGTCACTTCAGTCATGTCCGACTCTGTGTGACCCCATAGATGTCAGATGTGCTAGGGAGCCTTATGTTGTCTTTTCCAAGTTCTTTTCACAAAAAGAAATAAGGAGAAAAGCAAATAGCTGTCTCTTATACACATCTAGATGTGTATAAGAGACAGGATATGAANGGCTGCAGTCCATGGGGTCGCGAAGAGTCAGACACGACTGAGCGACTTCACTTTCACTTTTCACTTTCATGCATTGGAGAAGGAAATGGCAACCCACTCCAGTGTTCTTGCCTGGAGAATCCCAAGGATGGGGGAGCCTCATGGGCTGCCGTCTATGGGGTCGCACAGATTCGGACATGACTGAAGTGACTTAGCAGCAGCAGCAGCAGCACCCCACCATGTCAGAACTGAATTTTGCCTAGACTTGGGAAAACCTTGCAGGGAAAGCCTTGACCACCCCTCTTCCAGGGAACCCTGGCCAATCCCAGCATCCAGAAGTCCCTCTTCAGGCTTCCTTGACAATATGTTGACTCCTGCTTGTTTCTTAAGACTTCCAGGAACAGTTACTCCACCTCTCTGAGCTGTCCTGATTCTTAACGGTGCCCTTCTCTTCCCATACGCAGCTCCTTAGAGGCAGCGGGTGCTCTTCAAGAGCCAGCCAAAAGGTGGCCCACGGTCCTTTTCCATGTTTGTGTCTTCCTCAGCACCAAGATATCCTTGAAGCCGGGGGTTCTCCTCAAGGGTGAAAATCAGGCCCTAAGCATCATGCCCCTCCCCGCTCCCCCTCCATCCACCCTGTAACCTAGCCCAGAGCAAGGATCTTACTAGAAGCTAAGTANCTTGAAGCCGGGGGTTCTCCTCAAGGGTGAAAATCAGGCCCTAAGCATCATGCCCCTCCCCGCTCCCCCTCCATCCACCCTGTAACCTAGCCCAGAGCAAGGATCTTACTAGAAGCTAAGTAAGTGTTTGTTGAAATAGCGCATGAGTAATTGAGTGAACGGGAGTTCCAACAGCACTACAATCCATTGATTTGTTCACTGCTTCACTGGAAATGAAATGATTCACTTCTTGTTTTGTCTGCACAGTATTTGAACACAGTTATTTGGCCAAGTTAATATTAATCCAGGTTTATCCATTTCACTACACCAATGGCGGTATAAATAAGTCACTGACAGAGGCAAAGAGCAACATCAGTAGATAACAGCAGGCTCTCCTGAAGGGTAAGTCAGCTTTCTGCTCTTGGGGACAGTGAGGTTCTACATGGGTAAGTGTTTTACCGCTCTTTTGCTATGGTTCAAGTAGCCTCTGCCTTGGGCAAGATGATGAAAGCTCCAGGATAACAAGGATGTGTGTGTTTTCTAGAATCTCCCGCATCCACTGCTCTCCCGACCCCGTAGCTCTCTTCCACTCACTGGCTCCCTCACCCACAATGTCCTCCATTCTCACCAACCCTTCTCCCACTCAGATGAGGTAGATGGAGGAGGTGATGAAGGGGGCAAGGCTGGGAGAACAGTGGTTGGCAGTGAGAGGAAGGGGCTAAATGGAGGAGACGATGCAGGACTGACGTAGACTGCTTAGGACCGGATTGCTGAGTCAGGGTGGCAGGCACCAGGGTATGGCAGGACTTCTCTGCCACCTGAAGAATCTGGACTCCATCCCCTTGAAACTCAGGGGAACCAAGAAACAGAAGTGACTGACGCTCTGCGGAGCCCACTCTGGCTGCAAGGTGTCCGGAAATGTTGTCGAGGGGTGAGGGCGGGGGTGGAGATTGACAGGCGGGTGATGCTGTCATGACAACTTGGGCTGCATAACAAAATACCATAACCCACGTGGCTTAAGCAATAGAAATGTATTCTCTCACAGCTCTGAGGCTGGAAGTGCAAGGTTAGGGTGCCAACATGGCTGGATTCTGGAGCGAGTTCTGGCTTGTAGATGGCTATCCTCTCCTTCTGTCCTCACTGATTTCATCTTTGTCTCCCCACCCCGTAGCTCACACGCAGGGAAAGAGTGGGGATAGCCCCTACTCTGGTGTCTCATCTTGTACGGGCAACTAATATATGCCTACACACAAGAGACACTCGTGACCTCATCTGACTCAAATTACTTCCCAAAGGCCTTTCTTCCAAATACTGTTTCATTCAGAGCTAGGGCTTTTGAGGTAGGAATTTCAAGGGGCATAAACTTTCAGTCCACAGTAGATGCTATTTAAGTAGCCATGATAAGGGACACCAGGGGTGGCAGGGATAATGCAGGGAAGTGGACCCTGTACTTGGCGCTGAGCTGGGTGCCATAGGGAACTAAGGAAGTGAGGACAGGCCCTGCCCTAAGGAGGTAAAATTGAGCACAAAATCAGGCCACAGTTCTCACCTTTTTCCTTCCCATCAGTGCAGCCAGAAATCCTGCCATCTGCGCTCCCTTCAGGTGCAAGGCCTGACTTCTGGTCTCAATCATGGGGTCACATATGGGGACATTCATTCTTTCATTGGTGGTTGCTCACTCCGTTGTGTCCAGCTCCCTGTGGCCCCATAGATTGTAGCCCTCCAGGCTCCTCTGCCCATGGAGTTTTCCAGGCAAGAATACTGAAGTAGGGTGCCATTTTATACTCCAGTGGATCTTCCTGACCCAGGGATCAAACCTGTGTCTCTTATGTTGCCTGCAATGACAGACAGATTCTTTACCACTAGCACCACCTGGGTAGCCCAATATGGGGAGAGAGAGGGGTTTTTGCCCCGACAGTGGGTGATGAGCAGCAGCTGATGGCATGGACAGGGCTTAAGTGAGGTGACCCGGATTTCCTGAGGTGAACTTCACCAGGCCCTTGGTTAAGCCGATGTTCAAGTAGTCTGAGCACCACCCGGGGTTCACTTTAGAAATCACACCAGCATCTCTAAAGTCGGATTTGGCGGGCCTGCATCTGGACTTTGGGCTGCTAGCAAGTTGCTTTTGGAAAGGTTGAATTTTCATGTTAAAATTTGGATTTTTAGATGCTTCAAAAAATCAACAAATCAACAACAACAACAAAAAAGACACCCGGCACCACTGCCCCAGAACTGATCCTAGTCACAGCTGGAGCTAAGTAATGCCAGCCCCTTCAACCTGGGCACATTGGCCCATTTTCTACGGCCCCAGAGTGCCTTATTTCACTACACTTTCTGTCTTTCCATGTGGGTATTTCTGGCCATACCTCTGTGGGTGTTTGAATCTGCAGTCTTTGCTCTCTCTCTCCTCTTGTTTCTTTCCTTTCCACACTTTCCAGGATTGTGTCTTGAATCCTGTATTTAAAAAAAGAAAAAAAGTGTGGATGGAGAGACCCACTTGCAGGATCAGCTAGGGGCAGAACTAAATCCCTCTTAACCAGGTCACTTTAATTTGTCTTAAGTCAGGTTCCAAAATCCTCATTAGACCTTCCTCATTGGACTTAGCTGCTTGCTGCTGCTGCTGCTTAGTCACTTCAGTCATGTCTGACTCTGTGCAACCCCATAGACAGCAGCTCACCAGGCTCCCCTGTCCCTGGGATTCTCCAGGCAAGAATACTGGAGTGGGTTGTCTTTTCCTTCTCCAATGCATGAGAGTGAAAAGTGAAAGTGAAGTCGCTTAGTCGTGTCCGACTCTTAGCAACCCTATGGACTGCAGCCCACCATGCTCCTCTGTCCATGGGATTTGCCAGGCAAGAGTATTGGAGTGGGGTGCCATTGCCTTCTCCGTTGGACTTAGCTAGCATTCTCCAATCCAGGACTAATAGCAACCCCACCCAGGTGAGCTGCATATGTATAAAATGAGCCTTTTCAACCTTTACAGCATTGAGAACATGTTCCATAGAATATTCACCCATATACCTCTTCCTTCCACTAACAGCTCTGGGTTGCTGCAGAAATGTCCCACAGGAGAATGCATCTGGCCCTGTCTCTGGTCTTCATCCTCTGTGGCCTGTTTAATAGCATCTTCTGTGAAAAGCAACAGCACTCTCAACAGCACTCTCAACAGCACTCTCAACAGCACTCTCAACAGCACTCTCAACAGCACCCTCAACAGCACTCTCAACAGCACTCTCAACAGCACGCGAACCTAGTCTTATTAAAGAAAACTGCAGCTTTCTCCCAGAAGATGGAAGCTCACCCTAAGGCTTTTGCCCAAGAATTGTTCAAGGCTTTGATGACTGAAGATCCCAAAAAGAATATCATCTTCTCGCCCGTGGCCATGACCATCACCTTGGCCACCCTCTCCCTGGGGATCAAATCCACAATGAGCACCACCCACCCTGAGGACCTGGAACTTGAGCTCAAACTGTTGGACATGCACAAGTTCTTACAGCATCTTGTCCACGTGGGGCATGAGCTAGTGAAGCAGAAGCAGCTGGAGCACCAGGACATTCTCTTTATCAACAGCAAAGTGATGGTCAACCAGATGCTTCTGCAGCAGATAAGCAAGCTGCAGGGAATGGACATCCAGATGATTGACTTTACAGATGCAGAGAAAGCCAAGAAGGCCATCGGCCACCATGTGGCTGAAAAAACACACATGAAAATCACAGACTTAATCACCGACCTGAACCCTGAGACCATCCTGTGTCTTGTCAACCACGTTTTCTTCAAAGGTGAGGCTTATTAAGTGCATGAATTCCTATTTGGGGTAATCTTTGCCCTTGTTTTTCCTAACAGGTTTAAGTCAGCAAAGAAAAGAAAAAGGCATAATTTTTGTCAGTATATCCCACTTTCTCAGAAACCAGTAGATTCAACTTTTTAATTGACTTTGATATCACCGCATTGTCTAGCATTTTTCAGTGTTTCTTCTCTTAATCCTCTCAGTCATCTTGTTTGTGGGGCTTAAGATATTTTGGAATAAAATGTGATCACGCTCCCTGATAAAAAAGGGGAAAACAAAGAAATCTTTTTTTTTTTTTGCAGAGCCATGAACCTCGGCTAATTCGCTTGTCTTGTACGGTCGGATTAGTGTGAGATGAGATGCTTTCTGCATCTGTGTCCAGTGTTGAATTCAGGGTCACACACCAGGTGTCTAAAATATCAGTGTGAGTTCCTGGTCACAGATCTTGACATCACCAGTGTTTCTTCAGGTGGCCTCAGAGTTTCCCCTGAGGTGTCCATTCACGTCCTCTTCCTCCACTCAGTATCTCCTGTCTCCTTCTTCCACTGACTCTCAGCTGTGACGTCTCCTACTGCCCGAATGGGGACCAGAAAGCAGGTCAGGCAAGATGTCCTCCAGGTGCTGTCCGAGGCACGCACACCTCTCCTCCCACTCTCCCCTTCCATCACAGCGAAGAAATAGCTGTGCCCTGGTCATCCTCAAGGTGGCTCCCTCTCCGCCTTGCCCGCCCAAGGACTCCCACCTTGCCCTTCCCCCGGAGCCCATTCCTTTCTCATCTCCTTTGCTGCTTTCTCTTCTCCTGACTTCTAAAAGTGTCTCTGACCTCACCTGAGTTCACAACCTCAAAAACCATCTGTACTCTATTCCCTAGTCTCTGAGGCCCAGACCACCTCCCCTGAGGTCCACATTCTAATACCTTTGGGGGGATGTTTCACAGACCCCCAAATACAATTCCCCAACCTGGCACCACCCCCAACACCCCGTGTCTCCTCATCTCAGAGAATCACAGTGCCATCTACCCAGCTGCTCCAGACAAAACGTCTAGATCCAAGAACACAAGTCATATGCGTTCTGCCTGCGGAGTCGACCTGGAATGTGTTGACTTCTCGCCATCTGAGAAGCCTAGCCCAGAGGTTTCTAGCCCAGGCCAACACTGACTCTTGCCTAGATGACTTTCCAAAGTGGATTACACTGTTGCTATTCATGCCTGCCTCCAACCTCTTCTCCATTACAAGGCCAGAACAGTTTTCTTAAAACATAAATCAGCTCTCTGTTATATTCATTGCTCTAACCTCAGTATATACTATGGTACCTGGAACATATTTTGAGTTCAAGAAGTTTTAGGTTTAAATGAGTCAATTCATGGATATTCTATTACTGATTAAACAGGGTTCCTACCAGGACATGAATAATGTTTGTCCTGTATATGATAAGTGAGGGAACTGCCCACAAAACAGTGCTTCCCAGCACAGGATGCTTGCTGAAGCCACTGGGGCCATCTGCTATTTACATTTAGGCCCATAGTTCCAAACTATGTACCTGGGACATAAAAAGTGTTCCACAAATGATCTTGTTTTTTTGTTTTTTTTTTTAACTGCACTGTGTGGCCTAAGGAATCTTATTTTCCCCAACCAGGGATTGAACTTGTGCCCCCTGATTTGGGAGCAGGGAGTCTTAACCACTGGACTGCCAGGGAAGTCCCAACATGAATGATCTTGGAGGGATCATTTCTCTGGATATTCCAGAGAACTCTCCAGCATGATTCCCCCTTGGCAGTGGTGGTTTAGTTTCTAAGTCATGTCCAGCTCTTTGCAACCTCATGGACTATAGCCCTCCAGCTTCCAACAGTTTTCCAAAAGCTTTATCCATATTACCCTCTAGAAAGCAAGTAGCAACAACAGATCAGAGAGGACTGCAAGTCTGCCTCTAGAATCAGAAGCGAGACTAACACTTGTAGAAATTTTCCAGACGAGACCAGATGGCCATTGGGTGACCAGACCAGATGGCCATTGGGTGACCAGACCAGATGGGTGATGGATGCCTTTTTTAACTGGTGTATACTTAGAATTTTTCTTAAAATCCACTGGGAATTGTATTACTTAAAATAGAATTTCACGCAGGGATGTGCATGTGTACTGAGGTGTGTGTGCCTTTCTGATAAAAAGCTTACCTCCTTCAATAAAATTAATATACTTTATTTTAATAATTAAGTTTTTGGAGTATAATTGCTTTACAATGTTGTGTTAGCTTCTACTGAACAAGCTTAATAAATTTTAAATAGATTTCTTTACCATTCTTTGAACTCTTAAAACACTCAAATGCAGTAGAAATTTTCAAAGAAGGGATGCTGTGATCAATGTTTCCTAAATTATTTGATGACAAAATCCTTTCGTGGTGTTATAGTTCCAAAGACAGTTATTTTGGTAAACATCTTTTGAGAAATACAGAGTTAAAGAAATTGTAGGGTGATTATTTTTGAAAATCATGTGTTTGCCTTTATTTCCTTTGCACCAGTCTAGAATTCTAACTATTCTCTCACTAGAGTCAAGGTGTCACCTTAAACAGACTGCTTCCTTCTCAAGCAGATCACCTCTGGGGGCCCCAAACATGAAGGCGGTGATGACTTTTCTACCAGATCACTCTTTGACTTTTCCTTCCTGATTTTCCCAGGTATCTTGAAAAGAGCTTTTCAGCCCGAACTCACCCAGAAGGAGGATTTCTTTTTGAATGACCAAACCAAAGTGCAGGTGGACATGATGAGAAAGACAGAACAGATGCTTTACAGCCGGTCAGAGGAGCTATTTGCTACGATGGTTAAGATGCCTTTCAAAGGAAATGTGTCCCTAATTCTCATGCTCCCAGATGCGGGACACTTTGACAACGCTCTTAAAAACATGAATGCTAAGCGAGCTAAACTTCAGAAAACCAGTGACTTCAGGTATGCTATTCTGAAGGGATCCTTCAGATTCGAAATAGATTCTTGCTCTGCCCTCACTTCCTCTATGCAAAAGCTTTATTTGGGCGGCAAGGGTGGGCGAGTTTGGCGTCTGGTTATTTCCTAGGATATTTGTAGAAAATGAAGCAAAGCAAACAGGAAGAATAGTGGCCTGAATCCCATTACCAAGTCAGAAGCCCCTTAAACTGTTCATTACGGTTCTTTGGGTGACATGCACAATATCAGAAACCCACTTCGTAAAAGATCAACTTGGATACAGAGAGGAATTATTGGAAAGATACATGGGAGTTTCACGAAACTTACAAAATACATGAAATGGAATTTCAGGGAATAAACACAGCCAGGTCTCATGAAGATTGGAACAAGGGACAGCAAAGTCACCTGGAACTCCATCTCTCTTGTCACAAGTCCTTGTTTCTACCTCTCCAACTCATCAAACCAGCTTTCCCACACCCATTAGCACATAATCCACTCACCCCTAAAATATTTTCTAAGCATCTATTCTATGCCAGAAACTGCTTGGTGCTGGAAATACAATGATTAGCCAAACACATCTCTGGTCTCATGAAATTTTCAGTCTGGTAGGAAAGGTAGAAAGTCAGCTAACAAATACGCAGCTTCAAATTGTAGAAAAGCTACAATTTGAGTAGGGTATATAACATAATTCATTGGTGGAGTATTCATCAGAGATCTTAAGTAGGAAACGATCTTAAGGAAGTAAATGTCAAGCTAAGACTGCTGTGAATAGATATGACTGTCTTCCGTTCAATCAGATGCTCCAACCCACTCTACATTGAGCATCTTTCAGTTCCAATTACGTATTCATGGAAGAGAGAATTATATCGATCCAGCTTAAGTACCATGTCCATCGGGCTCCAATCAATGAGGATAAATTACATAGTGAAATTGTGATCTTCAATGGCCCACTGATCTTAGTGGCGAGAGTCAGGGAACAGTCTTCTGGCAACAAATGTGCAGATTGGGAAGAAATCTGTGAATAGCATTTACTCCTACAGTTGAGAGCCACCGCAGAATGGATCTGTCATTTTCTGCCACAGCTGTCTGTCCCACAGTATTCCTAGTTGGGGCAGAGGGGATTCAGCAGTGGAGGAACCCAGCTGAGTGGGTCGCTATCTAATCAGAAGCTCAATACACATTGACACAGGCTAAGATGGATTGGTCTGTGAGCAACCAAAAATGTTGGGTGAGAGGGCTGGCACTACACATTCTAATGTTTTGTTCAGTTGCTAAGTCATATCCGACTTTCCACAATGGCTTTCTGATACTCTCCCTTAGTTACAGAGTTGCTGATCTGTAGAAGGAGGAGTCCTCCTTTCTGTTTCAAAGATTATCATCTGAGATGGAACTTCCTCTCCTGTGAAAACTCTGTATGCTCTGCCTGTGGCAAGAGGACCCCCTGTCCCCCAACCCCCCAGCACGTTTAGGGTCACACACAGTTCAAACTGCTGCTTCCAGATGGAGGGTTAGAGGGACTCAGGGCTGGATGCCCTTGGTCTGACCTTCATCTTCTCTTGTATAGAAAGCCTGCAAAGGGAATCATTTGAACAGTAAAGTGTATTCTGAGTTAGTGGTTTGCCTGGAAATTCAACATTGCAGCTCAGACCTCAGCATCTTTAATCTCCTCCCCAAGCAAGCCCTGAGAGCAAACACTTCCATTACATTTTCACTAGGAAAAGATCTTTCAGCCTAAGCAAGGTGCAGACTGTGGATGCCAGGACAGAGACATAGCTCAATTTCCTTGTCATTTTCATTCTCAACAGACTGGTGCACTTAATTGTGCCCAAGTTCAAGATCTCCTTCAACATAAACTTAAAGCATCTGCTTCTCAAGATTATCTTAAAGCATCTGCTTCCCAAGATTGACCCCAAACATATGCTGACTACCACAGCAATTTCACAGGACTTCACATTGAAGGCTCCTCTGCCTAATTTGGAGGTGAGTGGGGCAATTTCTGGGGTCTCTGTTTTATTATCCACCACTGCTAAGTCACTTCAGTTGTGTCCGACTCTGTGCAACCCCATAGACAGCAGCCCACCAGGCTCCCCCATCCCTGGGATCCTCCAGGCAAGAACACTGGAGTGGGTTGCTATTTCCTTCTCCAATGCAAGAAAGTGAAAAGTGAAAGTGAAGCCGCTCAGTTGTGTCCGACCCTCAGTGACCCCATGGACCACAGCCTTCCAGGCTCCTCTATCCATGGGGTTTTCCAGGCAAGAGTACTGGAGTGGGGTGCCACTGCCTTCTCCGATTATCCACCACAGCCCTGATTGAAAATTAGTTTTTTAATACAGCAGTTATAGCTCTTATCTGCCCAGATCCATGGGCTTCGGGGGTCCTTTCATCATTCACTCACTCTAAGGTTATTGCTTCAAGCCCTGGAGGCACTGGGGGGCAAAGTCATGGGCCGGCCAGACAACGCCTTACTCTCATAGCTGTTATGTTCTACTGACAGGGCGGACAGTGAGCATGCCCGCAGACCTGTGTGCTCTACGTCCACCCGCAATTCATCATCTGAAGGAAAGAAAGCAGAGAAACCAGGAACAGTGGGCTGGGGTGCAGTGGGCAGGCATTAGAAAGGCTGGGTTGGCCTTTATGCCAAGTCTTGGATAAAGGCCAAGGGAAAGCAAGGGGGTATATGCCTCAGGACTCGTGTTCTGGGCAAAGAGACCAACCAGTGTATCTGAGGGGATGTGAACCCAACATTTTTTAAGAACCCCAAGAAAGCCCGGGCAGCTTGAGTGATGAGTGAGACAGAGTCTGGTAGGAGGTGAGGGCAGAAGTCAGGGAGAGCCGGGTCACTTGGGTCTCCCAGGCCCTGGATAGGACTAGGGTTTTATTGGATCGACATGGGAGACCACCAAGGCTGACATGAGTGTTTTATGAAAGATCACTTTTGCCATGTGGAAAACAGGCAGTGTCCCTGGAGGAAGAGGGGACCCAGTAGGAAGTTTGGCAGGTAACCTAGGTGAGAGATATTGGCGGTTAGGCAGGGCATTCAAGGGAGAGTTAACAGTGATGAGAAGGTGCTGTGGGCTTTTTAGACAGAGCTAGGGAGCGGGAAGGGGAGTCGGTTTGTGAGCTAGAATAGTGGGAAACAATGGAACCAACGTCTGAGGCAGGAAAGACGAGGAAGGGGTGGGTCTCGGGCAGGCAGAGACTAGCTCTGCTAAACTGGAGATGCCAGTTAGACACTTGGATGCCAGGAAACATCTACTCATGAGATAACTTTACCCACCCTGGTGGACACAGGGGTTGCCCTCCAATGACTCCACCAAGGTCACTAACTAGCTGGCTGCCTTGTGGCTGCCCTGTAACGCTTTGCCCAGACTGTAAACAGCATCGCAGTCTCTCACCCTGGTACAGAGCTTGACAAACCACAAAACCTTTCTCCCGGTTTCTCTCGCTCAGTCTCCCAATGACCCAAAGAACCCTGTTCTTTAATTGGGAGATGAGGGACCTGCTGCTCAGAGACATGGGATGGAGTTCCCACGGTTGGGACCCCACAGGCATGCTGAGCTTTCCATGGCCCAGTGGGTATAAGTAAGTAAGTGTTAGTGGCTCGGTCGTGTCTGACTCTTTAGCTGTCCTATAGACTGTAGCCTGCCAGGCTCCTTTATCCATGGGCTTTCCTGAGCAAGAATATTGGAGTGGGTTGCCTCGCCCTTCTCCAGGGGATCCTCCCAACCCAGGTGTCGATCCCCGGTCTCCTGCACCGCAGGCAGCTTCTTTACCGCCTGAGCCACTAACAAAGCCTACCCAGCAGATGTGCCCTGCGTGCTGGGTTTGGGAGATGTTGGGCTCTTCACAATCCAGTACAAACAGTGTCGTGGCCGCGTTCCCCAGGAGGGACTTCTGCAGATTGAGGGTCATGTGTGTTCTGGCACAAGCGGTTTTTCTCAGAGGGCAAATTGTCCTTGGTTGGATGGAGACAAGAAAACCTAGCTCCCTGGTGGTTTTCATCACATCCTTTTATAGAAGGGTTGGAAAGGACTATCTCTCAGTTATTTTGTGGGATTTTTTCTAAGCCTTCAGACCACCCAGGCTTCCTCTGTGTTTTCTTCCCCCTTCCTCCCTTTTACATGCACAGACTCCTTGAGTCATCCACCCAACCCTGAGGATGTCTGAACCCAACAATCCTCACCCTAGTATTGACCCCTCTTGGGGACACCTAACGTTCAAGGGCAAATTCAGTTGCTGAGAGCCAAGGGCAGCTTTCCAGGAGTGGAAGCTAGCCTTCCTCCAACTGCTGGTGGCTTTCCAGGAGTGAAAACCAGCCTTCCTTCACCTGGCATCAGCTGTCGGGGGAGGCTGCCCCTTGATCTTGCCATAGGAGATTGCTGGGCACATCCTACCCCCACTGCCACCCCCACTCCAGCCAACTTGGTCTTGGGCTAACTTAGAATCTGTGTCTTCCAGGCCCTGCATCAAGTTGAGATAGAGCTGAGCGAGCATGCCTTAACCACGGATGCAGCCATTCACACAGATAATCTGTCGAAAGTCCCCATGAACGCAAAGGAGGTCCCTGTGGTCGTGAAGTTCAACAGACCCTTCTTGCTGTTTGTGGAGGATGAGATGACTCAAACAGACCTCTTTGTGGGCAAAGTCCTCAACCCCCAATTTGAGTAGAGGCAGGGCCATGCTGTGCAACACAGGAAGTTAGCAGGCCATGAATAAAAAGAGTACAATTCACCAGCCGTGCGTCAGAGCCACTGGGACTGAGAACCGTGGGCTGGGAATGGAGTGGGGACGGGTCTCCACTGGTCTTCTGTCAGGAACAGAGTGGCATAAGGGGGTTGAGGGGGTCTGCCGGGGACATTTGGCCAGGATGTCTTCTATCCCAGAACAAGGCTGACATAGGCAGAGAAGCAATTCTGAGTGAGTGAGCAGGTGCAGAAGGGCTGTTTCAGTTGGGGGCTGTCTCCCAGCCTTGCTTCCTGCCCAACTGGCAGTCAGAGCATGGCCCCTCATCTGTGCTTTCCCTCTGCCCCCTGCCCCCTGCCCCTGGCAGCCCCAGGGAGAGGCAGTTCCCACTGCAGAGAGGAAGCTGGGAAGAGGACAGACCTCTGGGGGGGCTTCCACGTGTTCACTCAGCTCCAGGGAGAAATGGGGGGTACCAGAGGGATTGAAAGTCCCAAATATGTTGACAGCATCTTCTCTGTCCCTCACCTGGTCTCTTTCCATCTTTACAGCAAGCTTCTAGTGGTAGTAGCTGCAGTTCAGTTGCTGTCCTATCCCCACAGACTATAGGCCACCAGGCTCCTCTGTCCACGGGATTCTCCAGGCAAGAATACTGGAGTGGGTTGCCATTTCCTTCTCCAGGGGATTGTCCCGACCCAGGGATCGAACCTGGGTCTCCTGCATTACGGGCAGATTCTTTACCAACTGAGCTAAAACAGCCTTCTATGAGAGAGTTATTGTTGCCCCCTACCACACAGGAATGGCAACCCACTCCAGTACTCTTGCCCGGAAAATCCCACAGCCAGAGGAGCCTGGTAGGCTACAGTCCATGGGGTCGCAAAGAGTTGGACACGACTGAGTGACTTCACTTTAACCCCACAGGAAATAAAAGCAATGTGGGAAAAAAGGACGATCATGCACAGAATAGGGTGTGTGTGTGTGTGTGTGTGTATGCGTGCGTGTGTGTGTGTGCATGTGTGTGCGTGTGTGGCTGGGACTTGGGTATTACCCAGCTGGCTATGAACTTCCTTGGACATATAGAATCAAGGAGCCTGATGGCAACCAGACATTTGACAAGTCAGGTCCAGAGGCCAAGGGCACAAAGAGGTCCAAACAGGCTGGCCCAGTAGTGCTACCCACGCAGCAGGACCTTGCCTGGATGGGTTGGCTCAGCACAGCAGCCAGAGAAGACGAGGCCAGAGGGTGAAATGAAACTCTTCTGGTAGAAATTCCAGGTTCAGTGCTGAAAACACAAGGTCAGGAGTGAGACGGGTGGACAAAAATGGGGCAGGGGGCACTGACTCCTGAGCCACGCAATGACATGACCAAGACAGAGCCTCCTGGGGGCCACCAGTAGACCTGGGAGCCTTGGAAAGGACAAGAGAGACCAGGGCCCCCTCAAAACATGAAAAGTCCCTCTGCGGTGGGGTTTAGGACACAACCCAAGTGTGCTCTTCTGGGGATGATGTGAGCCCGAAGGAACCCCACCCACTACCAGAGGAGTCATTTCAGGGCTAGAACTTTCATCCTTTTACCAAAGATGCCCAAGAAAAGGCCTTGCCATTGGCATTATCACTTAAACCCAAGCTGCAAGAAAGGAGAGGCCTGGGGATGGGCCACAAGAGTACCTTGGAAAAGTAGTTCGGTAAAGGAGCTAACTCGAGAGAGGAACCATGAGGTGGATCGTTTTAGAAAATGTGGAGGAAGTGGAGTCAGAAGCATAAGCAAAGGAAGAAGGCCAGGAGACCCATGCCTGGGCTCCGATCACATCCAAGCAGATGCGTGGCAGAGGCAGAGGGGGAAGGTGGAGGATGCTGAGGGCCTGGTTCTGACCTTAGTGGCCCCAGCCTGCAGTGACTTGAAGCAGGTTTTCAGTTCCTTGTCAGAGACTGAGGTCAGGTTGCTGCAGGGAGCGAGCCAGTTCCTAATCACTAGACCTGTGGTCAGTGACAAGGCCCTGGCCCCTTCACTCTGCAGAAAAGAATTCCCATAAATACAGAAAGTACTGAAATAATTAAAGTGTTTATTTGGGGAAAAGAGAACAGGACATGTAGACAGACATGGGTAGACTCAGAGAGAGAAAGAGTGGCAGTTTTAATCACTTAAATGGGGCATTTCCTCTGGGTTTGCTTAGTTCTGAACCCGCAGTTGGGCTTCCCTGATAGCTCAGTTGGTAAAGAATCCGCCTGCAATGCAGGAGACACCAGTTCAATTCCTGAGTTAGGAAGATGGGTCCTCTCATGTGTACGTGTGCATCTCTCAGTCAAGATGAGTTCCATCGAAGAGGACTATGGTAACTGACATCACTTACTATGGAGTGGCACCCCCTCCCTTTCCTAACCTCCAAGGAGCTTTCTAGTTGGGAAGATTTTCTTGACTTTGAAAATGACAAGTATGTGGTCCCTTATCTCTTATCTGGGCAAGGCCCAGCTTCCTCTCCTGATGGTCCTGCTATTGATATTTTGGAGTTTTGGAGCTTGGATATTCCACAGAGAATAAACTCCATCTGCTTACCCCGGCGGGGTGGGGGGCATCTACCGCCTGCCTCAGTTACATTTAGCAGAGAGTGTCCATGAAGGATTTATTCAAGGTGTATTGGATGATGGTTTGATTCCCACATGTTGTAGAATGATCACCAGAGCACTTTCATTCAGAGTGATTCATAAAGGACATGGCCCAGGACACACAAAAACGCCAGTAATGGGTCAGCAGCTGCCACATCGCGACCCCCTGATGGCACATCCATATGTGAATGTCTTCACTCACCAAGCGGGGTCCAGGATCTCAATTCCCTCTGCCGGACAAGCCAGCAGGACGGAAACTATAAAGAAAAGGTCACTTCCGGCCAGTTCTAGGAACTGACCTGACAAATATTAACTATGCTGCGTGATCGTCAGGCGCTATTTTCCTGCGGGTAGGAGGCGAGGCGGTGCTGAAGACCCAGGGCCCCCAGCCCAGGGACCTTGCTGTGAGTACCACGCTCGTGTCTGGAGTGAAGGTGGGGTGACGGCACTCTCTCTTCCCNGTCATAGCTTTTCTTCCAAGGAGCAAGTGTCTTTTAATTTTATGGCTACAGTCAATGTCTGCAGTGATTTTGGAGACGAAAAAAAAAAAGTCTGTCCTGGTTTCCATTGTTTCCCCATCTATTTGCCATGAAATGATGGGACTGGATACCATGATCTTAGTTTGTGAATGTTGAGTTTCAAGCCAACTTTTTCACTCTCCTCTTTCACTTTCATCAAGAAGCTCTTTAGTTCCTCTTCTCTTTCTGCTTATGGGTGGTATCATCTGCATGACTGATTTTATTGATATTTCTCCTGGCAATCTTGATTGCAGCTGGTGCTTCATCCAACCCAACATTTTGCATGATGTACTTTGCATATAAGTTTATAAAGCAATGTGACAATATACAGCTTTGATGTACTCCTTTCACAACTACAACCAGTCCATTGTTCCATGTATGGTTCTAACTGTTGCTTCTTGACTGGCATACACATTTCTCAGAAGGCAGGTAAGGTGGTCTTGTATTCCCATTTCTTTAAGAATTTTCCATAGGTACATGGAGATCCTTCTGCATTTTTGGATATCTAAGATCTTCTGCCATCATTCAGTAGCTTTTTTTTTTTTAATTTTTTACCACATATAGGTGTATTTCTGATGTTTGTGGGAGGAGGTAAGCTCTGCATCCTTTTAGCTTGACATCTTGATTGGAGCCCTTGTGCTTTTAAAGCAACACTTCTGGTGTCCATCTTGCCTTATACAAATCTGGATAATGTGTTATATAGTTATTCTCTAATCTTAATTAAAAACTGCTGTCCCAGAGTTCTTTCCCTTTCTTTCTCTCTCTTTTTCGTGTCTGTTTTCTGTGTTAAGATCACATCTTCTGTTCTTGTTTTCTTCATTTAAAATCGTCTCTTCATAATATTTCTTTGTCTAATTAGCTACTGAAGGCTTCTTATTATAATGTTTAAGCTCTATACATAAAATGATAGTTGTACATAGTTATCCAATGTATTATTTTATTTTAATTATGATTGTCTCGGAGGCACTACTACTCTTAATATTGTTATTACCAGTGCTTCTAGCACCACAATAACAGTTTTTATGTTGTCGAGTCCGTCAGTCTTCCAGTATGCTGATTTCTAACATAGAAAGTCATATATCCTGTGGATGTTAGCTGAATGTTCTCAGTTTAGGAGCTTTAAATACTTAGTGTGTTCATGTTAAATCTGAAATCACTGTATGTGTTTTTATGGGATAAAAATCCCAAGTTTTTCCTCCTTTCAATTCTGATTCTCCCAGCACTTTTAAAAATAAATCTTTAAAAGTTTACTTTTATTTATTTTTATTTTGTGGCTGTGCTGAGCTGTGTGAAAGTGAAAGTGAAGTCGCTCAGTCTTGTCCAACTTTTTGCGACCCCATGGACTGTAGCCTACCAGGCTCCTCTGTCTATGGGATTTTCCAGGCAAGAGTACTGGAGTGCATTTCCATTTCCGACTCAGGGGTAGAACCCCNTCAGTCGTGTCTGACTCTTTGCGACCCCATGGACCACAGCACACTAGGCCTCCAGGTCCATCACCAACTCCTGGAGCTTACTCAAATTCATGTCCATTGAGTCAGTAATGACATGTACTGAGCTGCAATGGAGAGGTCAGGACGTGGCCTTTGGGATCTGCCTGCAGTACTTTGACCAGCAAATGTGTTTCAACATAATCGATAATGAGACTACATTCTTCCCTCCCAACAACTGGCCTTGGGGGTTTAATGGGATTTTTAGGGCACCAGGTGCTATAAACCATGTGCAAAAATATGTAAATGGCCCAGAGATCATTGGTTTGAGTGAAAGGCATTAAAGGTGCTGATTAACAACTTACTGACCAGAGAAACATCTTTTGTTACTGGAACGTTATTGACCACAGTCATTTCAATATTTACTTACCTAACAAAATACCAGCAACAGGATTTGGTTTCTGCAAAATCCCCTGGTCAATAGTGTGTTAAGATTTAAAATATATCAGGATAGACAAACGAGGATGGGGTGGTGAGCTGTGGATGGCCGCTGTGGCATGGGACAACCAGAAGGGTCAGTCTTGAAAGCAGCAAGGGGATGGGACTCCTTACGGAGGACAGCAAGGTGCGGGTTGGGGGGCTGAGTGCATGCTCTGTGTGGGTGTGGGCATGGGTGTGTGATAAGCCTTCATCCCGAACTGATGCTACACTCCTCACCCCGAAGCACTTTGACCCCCTAGGGGTGGCATGAAGGCTCTTCTGGCCACTTCATATTAATAGGGTGATATTAATGATACTATGGATGCTATTAATTGAGTCATATTAATGAGCTCCTTAAAGCACAGGAGCTATTGTATTTGCTTCCTAGGCTGCATTAACAACCTTCCACAAACTGCATGGCTTACACAACAGAAACAGATTCTCACAGTTCTGAGGACAAGACATCCAAGATCAAGGTGTCGGCAAGGCTGGGTCCTGAGGCTCCAAGGTGGGAGTCTGCTCCAGGCCACTCTCTTTGCTCCTGTAATCTTAGGTGTTCCTTGGCTTGTAGAATCATCACCCTGATTGATCTCTGCCTTCATCCTTACATCTCCTTCTCCCTGTGTGTGTGTCCCTGTGTTCAGCTCCCCTTTTTATAAGGACATCAGTCATATTGATTAAGGCCCATACAACCTCATATTAGAGCTTCAGAGACAGAAGAGACGCAAGTTCGATCCCTGGGTCAGAAAGATTCCCCTGGAGGAGGACATGGCAACCCACTCTAGTATTCTTGCCTGGAGTAATCCCATGAACAGAGGAGCCTAGCGGGCTACAGCCTGTAGGGTTGCAAAGAGTTGGATATGACTGAAGCCGCTTGGCCTGAATGCACACAACCTCATATTAACTAATTACAACTCAATGACTCTATTTCCCAACAAGACCACATTCCAATATGCTGAGGATTAGGACTTCAACATTTGAATTTGTGGGTGAGAGACTCAGTTCAGCATGTCTTTCCTAAATCTCTCCATCAGTTAAGATACAGGCTTCAGCCCCTACAAGTGACAAGAGCTACTGGAGATAACAGAAATGGAGTAAATCTCTCTCCTCTCCCCCCACCCCCAGGCCCCATTCATCCCGTGGCTTTGCCCGGCCTCATGAGCTGCCCTCACCCATAAGGTCTCTGAGGCCGATCGTCACATCCACACTCCAGCTCATGGAGACCGGAAAAGTAGAGGGCATGCCTCCTTCTGGGAGAGCCTGGCCAGGAGGTTCATGCAGCATCCTATCCCCTCCAGTAGGCAAGATGCTCGTTAAAGGCCACACCCAAGTGCAGGGGAGGCCAGCATCACTCCTTTCAAAGTGTCCTGACTTTTGTCCTATACTATTGAGAGTCACCCCAGTCTTTGAAAGTTAACAAAGGATTGAAAGAGTGACTAGAAAGTAGAAAGAAAAAGGAAAGACAGGAAGGAAGGAAGGAAGAAGGAAGGAAAGGAGGCAGGGAGGAAGAAGGCAAGGGGTCAAGATCATGAAAGTTGTTGGAGTTTATTTTGTGGGGAGGGGGGTTAATCATTCAGAAAAATCAACAAAATCTTACAGATGAATCAATACATAAAGCTGAGAAGGGGCTTCTGCTGTGACTGAAGCCCTGGGGGAAAGTGTCTGGAGCCAGCTTACTNGGAGTTTATTTTGTGGGGAGGGGGGTTAATCATTCAGAAAAATCAACAAAATCTTACAGATGAATCAATACATAAAGCTGAGAAGGGGCTTCTGCTGTGACTGAAGCCCTGGGGGAAAGTGTCTGGAGCCAGCTTACTCACCCCCTCCTCACCCTCTGCAGTGCCCCACTTGACATCTCTGTGGGATCCAGCCTGGATGTGGGTTTATTGTGTAAACATGAGACTGTTTATGAAGAAGGATGATGTGTTTCCCATCTTGTTTTCAGAGGATGGGGCCGGCATGGTTGTGGCTTCTGGCACTTGGGATCCTGGCCTCTGTCCACTGTCAGCCCTTTCCTGCCCGTGGAGATAAGAGCCTGAGGGTGCCTGAAGCCTTCCACGGTCAGCTCTCAGAGTCCCTCCCCGCCTACCAGAAAATCACACCCACCCTTACCAGCTTCGCTTTGCGTCTGTACAAGCAGTTGGCAGCAGAAACCCCAGGAAACATCTTCTTCTCCCCAGTGAGCCTCTCCAGCACCCTGGCCCTGCTCTCTCTGGGGGCGCAAGCTGATACCCGGACTCAGATCCTGGAGGGCCTAGGCTTCAACCTCACCGAGACCCCAGAAGCCGACATCCACCGGGGCTTCCAGAGTCTCATCCACACCCTTGACCTACCCAGCCCCAAATTGGAATTGAAGCTAGGCAACTCTCTGTTCCTGGACATGCAGCTGAAGCCTCAGCAGCACATTTTGGACAACATCAGGGAGCTGTATGGAGTTTTTGCCTTTTCTGCCAACTTCACAAACTCTGATGCAACTAGGAAGCAGATTAATGGCTACGTGAGCAGGCAAACGTACGGGCAGGTCGTGGACTGCCTGGAGGAGTTCACCCAAGACACACTCATGGTTCTCTTGAATTATATGTTCTTTAAAGGTGAGGGCTGGCTCAGGCATCTCCATCTCCAACCCTGCCCCTAAAAGGCACCTATCTAAAATCTACAGTTGTATCTTCTGGAAGTCACCTCCCTATATTTAAATACTGGTCTTATCTGTTTTTATTGCTGTTTATTCACTAAGTCATGTCTGATTCTTGCCACACCATGGGCTGTAGCTTTCCAGGCTCCTCTGTCCATGGGATTTCCTAGGCAAGAATACTGGAGTAGGTTGCCATTTCCGTCTCCAGTGGATCTTCCCAACCCAGGAATTGAACCTGCATCTCCTGCATTGGCAGGTGAACTTTTTACCACTGAGCCACCAGAGAAGCCTTGGTCTTATATCACTACTTCTTAATTTAACAATATTTGATTTCTTTCGCCATGTNAGTCATGTCTGATTCTTGCCACACCATGGGCTGTAGCTTTCCAGGCTCCTCTGTCCATGGGATTTCCTAGGTAAGAATACTGGAGTAGGTTGCCATTTCCGTCTCCAGTGGATCTTCCCAACCCAGGGATTGAACCTGCATCTCCTGCATTGGCAGGTGAACTCTTTACCACTGAGCCACCAGAGAAGCCTTGGTTTTATATCACTACTTCTTAATTTATCAATATTTGATTTCTTTCGCCATGNGGAGTAGGTTGCCATTTCCGTCTCCAGTGGATCTTCCCAACCCAGGAATTGAACCTGCATCTCCTGCATTGGCAGGTGAACTTTTTACCACTGAGCCACCAGAGAAGCCTTGGTCTTATATCACTACTTCTTAATTTAACAATATTTGATTTCTTTCGCCATGTTTTTTTTCTGTTCTACTTTTACTCTGATTTTTTAATACAATTTAGAGTTAATCTTACTTTTCTATTAGTAATTCACTATTAGGGAAATATTTTATGTTTTATATTATTGCCTATTTCAAACCTACAGAAATATGTAGAAAATGACATAAAAACCACCATGTACCTAGAATTAACACATGCTAACATTTTGCCATTCACTTCAGGTTTTTTTTTAAAGTAATATTGCAGATACATTCAGTTCCTTCTTAATCCTTCCCTGGTCCCATTTTCCTCCTTCCATCCCTCCCTAAAGGCAGCCAGTATCCTAGGGTTGCTGTGTATTCCTCACAACCGTGGGTTCACACCATTAGGGTCTGAGTCTAAATCATTATTGCTTCTCCTGAGTCTGACACAGGTTTAAGGATGTGTTCAGGTTAAGGACATTTGCTGAATGAATGATTTTCAAGGTAAACTTTGGCTTTCGGTTTAAGGCCTCTAGGAATGTTATTCATTCATTCAAAAGCATACATTAAGTACAAACTATATCACAAAGACTTTCATTACCTTTGGGGGAAATCTGCTGGAGACAAAGTTTCAGTCCCTGGGTTGGGAAGATTCCCTGGAGAAGGAAATGGTAAGCCACTCCAATATTCTTGCCTGGGAAATCCCATTCAGAGAGGAGCTTGATGGGTTACAGTCCACAGGGTTATAAAAAGTTGGACACGACTTGGCGACTACACAACAATATGAATAAGACAGAGTTTCCTCCTTCTTGTGTAGGCCATAGTTCCATGTGAGTCATTAGTAAGTGAAAGCACAGCTGCTACTCAGTAGGAAAGTGATACTCTTCTGGGTAGATACGGGTGCACTGGAGTTAAGATACAATTTTCCAGATTCAAAGAGCAAGAGAAGGCTTCCTGGAAGAGAAGTCATCTAAGCTAAGACACACATGATGAGTTAGACATACTCAGGCAAAGAGGCTATGGGAGAAATGAACGGAAGAGGGTTCAAGTTGAAATACACTATGTGAAAAGGTCCAAGGAAAAGAGTTACCATTGCATTTTCTAGAAAGAAACCAATTTAATTAGACTGGTGCAAGTTCAGTCTGGCTACAATCTGGAAAATGATTTGGAAGAGAATAAGGGTAGAACAAAGACAACTTAGGAGGTTCCTGAAATGGTTCAAAGTCAGATGGTGGCCTCAAATAAAGTGGTAACTTTGGAGACAGAATCATGCCCAACTGGGGATGGGCATGAGGGACAGGATGAGCCAGCCCCCTCCCCCATCACCAAGACCAGTGTTTTCAGGAGGTCAAGTCAGGAGATGATTGTGGGTGGAGATGGTACGTAGAAAGTATTGCACGCGTGGACAGGACTGTGATAGATTCTGCATCTCTAACCAGTGTGGCTTAGCGTGTCTCCCCAGGCTTGCCCCTTTAGAATGTCTTCTCATGGTTTTGTGGGCTTTATGTCCTAAGCCAAGTGGAAGCATCCTTTCAATCGTTACCAGACCCAGAAGCAAGAGAGCTTCTTTGTGGATGGGAGGACCTCTCTCCGCATCCCCATGATGCACCAGAAGGAAATGCACAGGTTCCTCTATGACCAGGAGGTGGCCTGCACTGTCCTGCAGCTGGAATACAGTGGAAATGCCCAGGCTCTGCTGATCCTCCCTGACCCAGGGAAGATGGCTCAGGTGGAGGCCGCTTTGCAGCCAGAGACCCTGAAGAAATGGGATAAATTGCTCCTCCCCAGGTAAGTGCCAGAGTGGAAGGACTCTGTCTGACTTTGTTTGAGAAACCTAAGCCCGAGCTTGGCTCTCTGCGCTGCCAGTTAACCAGCTACGTGATCTTGGGCGACTCTTGCCATGTGGGTCTCAGTTCTTAGTTGCTCAGTCACGTCTGACTCTGTGACCCCCACAGACTGCAACCCACCAGGCTCCTCTGTCCGTGGAATTCTCCGGGCAAGAATACTGGAGTGGGTTGCCATGCCCTTCTCCAGGATGTGAGTCTCAAATTTTCTCAAATGTAAAATGGGGCCATTATAACCACCACACCGGGTTGCTTGGAGGATTAATCAAGTTAATACATATAGATTATGAGAGTGGTACCTGGTGCAGGAGAAGGGTTCACCAGGTATTAATCATGTTTACCCCTTCCTGGACATCTTTCTGCTTCTCCTCTTGTCTTTTTCTCCAGATAATCATTTACTACCAGAAGACAGCTAAGTGTACGTAACAAATCAGATGAAGGACAATTATCCAATATTAAGACTAATTATGATTCACAAGAACACTGGGTATTTCTTAGGAGTGGCTCTTTTTTAGTTAAAACATTCCTCAAAGAAGCTAAATACCAAGAAAAACATTGTAAAAATAAATATGTCGATTGTCAGTTTGGGGAAACTCTACCTATCCCCTTCTGTCTCACTTGCTTTTTGGTTTGTGGTTTTTCTCATAGTGGTTTTAGCCTTTTCTGGTTTCCCTAGACCACATACTCCACCTAACCCATTCTTGAGATGTATCTTCCTTTATTGGGTACTCTGGATAAAATCTGGCCTCAAGTTCTAATTACCTCTTGCTGCATAACCATCCACCCCCAAAAGAATAGCTTGAAAAACACCCACCTAGTATCTCTCTTGATTCTGCAGGTGGACTGGGTTCAGCTGGGCGGTTCTCACTTGGGTCTCTCATAGACGGAGTCAGATAGTGGCCAGAAGTCGAGCTTTGAAGTTTCCCCCACTTGAATGTCTAGAGCCTGGGTTGGCTGGCTGGCTGAGCTAAGAGCTTAGCAGGCATTTTTCTCTCTCCATGTAACATCTCCGTGAGGCTATCTTGGGCTTCTGCACAGCAGCTTAGCACAGTTGATATTGCTATATGACAGCCCAAGGATCCAAGAGGGAGCATTCTGAAAGGCAGGAAGTGAAGGCTCCTGCTCTTTTAAGGCCTGGTTTCAGAAGTTAGCCAATGTCATTTCTGCCATATTCTATTGGTCAGAACATTCACTGGCTTCAAAGGGATGGGGTATAGACTAAACCTCTTAAATTCACCATCACTACTTGATAGGTGTCAGTCACCTTCATCCCCATGGGAGCCTTCTCTCAGCACCCTAATGGCACAGGTACCAAGGATAGAGAAACGGTGTTTTGTGTTTGGGTAAAGATTCAAGCACCAAATATAAGATACAGGTCAAGGACAGAGGCCAGAATTTAAGGTATTATTCTTATTGTCTGTGAATCTACACAGCTCTGGTCAGTTTGATTCCAGCCCCATATTCTCAAGCTCCCTTGGGATGAACCTGCCCTTTCCCCCATCACAGGAGGAAGTACCATAGAATCTTCTAGACCAGTAGATTTTTTTTTTCTTAAGAAGGGTCTATTTTGACCTCCCACTTTGACCTTCAAAAATCACAACCAACCTAGGTTATTTATCTAAACCTCAGTTGTTCCCTGTTGTGCCAGAGAGTTACAGTATCATGGTGGCATTTGAATGGGCTTCCAGACGTGGAAAATTCAAGCTGCCAGGTTTCCCTTTTGGAGAAGGCAATGGCACCCCACCCCAGTACTCTTGCCTGGCAAATTCCATGGGTGGATTAGCCTGGTAGGCTGTAGTCTATAGGGTCGCTAGGAGTCGGACACGACTGAGCTACTTCACTTTCACTTTTCACTTTCATGCACTGGAGAAGACAATGGCAACCCACTCCAGTGTTCTTGCCTGGAGAATCCCAGGGACGGGGGAGCCTGGTGGGCTGCTGACTGTGGGGTCGCACAGAGTCGGACACAACTGAAGTGACTTAGCAGCAACAGCAGCAGCAGGTTTCCCTTTATTCAACTATGAGAAAGACTAGTCTGCCCAGGGGAACTGTGCTTTCTGATAACTCCATTTCTTTATTTACATTGATTGAACACCTACTCTTATGTTGGGCTCTCTAAAAGACACCCCTCAGCTAGGCTGTACTCAAACCCCACTCCATGGTGGGACCTGCCTTCCAAATGCTGCCTGTGAAAATTGTGTCTGGTGGAGAATCTCAGGGATGGGAGAGTCTTGTGGGCTGCCATCTATGGGGTCACATAGAGTCAGACACGACTGAAGCGACTTAGCAGCAGCAGCAGCCGGCTCAAAAACTGGCCAATGTAATTTCTGCCATACTCTATTGCTTTCTGTCCTCCACATTTGTTTCATTTTTATCACTGTTCACTTCACTGACTTCCCACTACCTCCCACTTCAGTTAGACATCTGTACCCTCATATTGGCCCAGGAGTTAAACCAATAAAAAATAATTTGAATTGGCATCTCTAACTTGAATATATTTGAGGCACAAGTTTCCAAGCTGGCTGGTAACTAAACCAAGCTTGCAGGTGTCATGTCAACTATCAAACAATAATTTCAGAGATGAATAACCCCAGGAAGAAAGGGACAGAATTCTCTGGGTCAAAGGAAACTTGTGAATATAACACCAGGAATAAGACAATCTGATGGCAAAGGCATGGCAGCAACAGGAGAGAGTTACTCTGGATTCATGACGTCACTTTACATGCAAGGTCTCTCATCAGATCTTCAACAGCCCCTGAAGTTCAGATAGGTGAGAGATGGTGTAGCTTTATTAAGGGGTTGCCAGTAGATGGGTTTAGGATATAGTTCAGAAATTGAGCCAACAGAACTTGCTTATGAATCGGATATGGAGGTGGGGCAATGTTAACAGCATTTACTTTCCATGGTTACTCATGACTTTAATCAGCAAAGCCTTGGAAACCTAAACCGATGTCCAGCACCTAGAAACTCCTCCAGAAATGTGACAAAGATGAAGACCTATGGCTGTGCCAGGAGTTTTCTTAGATCCAGACAAGATACTCTGCGTGGTCTGAAGAAAAGGGGGTTCTGGGTTGTGGGATGTTCTGGCATAGTAGGTGGTATCATGAGAAGCCTGAGTCCCCCACCCTGGGGAGCACGTCTCTCTCCCAAAGCCCAGGCTGCCCACACGCAGTGCAAGAGCAGCCAGTATAATGAGACAGCAGAGCTTCTCATCGGCTTCTCTCCCCAGCCTGCTGGATTTGCACCTGCCAAAGTTTTCCATTTCTGGAACATATAACCTGGAGGAGATACTTCCCCATATTGGTCTCACTGGCTTATTCAACTCAGAAGCTGACTACTCAGGAATCACTGGGCAGCCCAACAGAACCATCTCCAGGGTAAGGTGGCGTATGTGGGTGTGTGTGTTGGCTGGGAGGGGGAGGGTATGTTCTCCTTTGACATAAGGTTCATTTGAAAGTCAAGTGCTCCTTTTTTTCTTTTCTGGTTTCTTAATATCACAATCTTTAAGGCTTATTTTCACTGGCAGCTCCCTTTTTACTCCCCTTTCTTCTAGACTTCTGTGTGTTTCAAAGAAGCAACAGAGTCTTGAATAGAGTCGATGCCCATCCATGGAGCCAGAATTTCCCCAGGGGTGGGACCAGCCTTCTTTTAATCCTTTAAACTTCCTCCAAAGGCAGCCAGTGAGATTCTAACTACCTTTGTTACAACTGTAGAGAGTAGTGGGCATGAACAGGAAGTGTATCCATCAGCTTTGCTATAGTAACAAACAATCCCCAAATCTGTGTCTTCTTGTAACAGAGGTTTATGTCACTCATGTGACATATCAGAGGTGTACCACTACATCTCGCTACAAATCTACTTCGCATGTCTTCTTCATTCTGAAATGTAGGTTAAAAGAGAGGCTTCTATGTGGGACATGCCATTCTCATTGCAGTGGGGAAAAAACAGAGAAAACATGCAATGTCTCTTAGCACTTCTCCTCACTCATGGCCTCTGTCAAGGCCACTCATTGACTAAGACGAACCCCACAGTTAAGACAGCCATCAGTGAGCGGGCTCATGTTCTCTTGCAGGAAGCACTGCAGGCCACAGGCACGGGTGGGGGCTGATGATAGCCTACAGGAAGGGAGAGTTCGTAATTGAAAAGAAGAACGCAATTTTCCATAAGGGGGAAGACCAGAAAGTCCCTTCTGTTCTTCTATTATCTTCCTAAGGTAGGGTCATTAATTATCAGTTTAGTCTTTGCTAGGAATTTCATAAAGAAAGTATACTGTCTTCAATTTCGGNGGGGCTGAGGGGGTGGGCCTCTGTCAGCCCAACAGTCCATCGGTCAGCTCTGCAGAGGGTGTCCCCCTGTCGATCCAGCATCCAGGGGCAGGCGTTGCGGCAGAAAGGCAAGTTAAAAATTCCTAACGTTGATGGTGACTCCCCCCAAGGACTAAGAGAGAGGGCAAGAGCTCCAGCAAACCAGGAACCTGCTTGGGTCAGAGATCTTTGTCCGCTGAGTGCTGATTTGGTCCTTTCTAGCCCCAACAATGCTGGAGAAGGAAATGGCAGCCCACTCCAGTGCTCTTGCCTGGAGAATCCCAGGGACAGTGGCGCCTGGTGGGCTGCCGTCTGTGGGGTCGCACAGAGTCGGACACGACTGAAGCGACTTAGCAGCAGCAGCAGCAGTCCCAACCATGCACACGCCCCTTAAAGGCCTGCTCCATGATGCCCAGATGGAACGGGTCTGTCACAGACCGGAACCCGGCTCCTGGGGCCCGGGGTCATGGGGGGAGGAGGCTCTAAGAGACACAGTGGGGATCAGAAGCCCGGCACTGTGCCCCAGCANACGCCCCTTAAAGGCCTGCTCCATGATGCCCAGATGGAACGGGTCTGTCACAGACCGGAACCCGGCTCCTGGGGCCCGGGGTCATGGGGGGAGGAGGCTCTAAGAGACACAGTGGGGATCAGAAGCCCGGCACTGTGCCCCAGCACACCCTGCTGAGTCCTGCCGCTCCTGCCACAGTCTGCTGGAGCCTCGCCCCCTCCCAGAAGCCTCGCGAGGCCCCAGTTCACAGACACTTGCTTCCGCTCTGCCCTGCAGTGCCCTCCCGCCTGGACCAGTGCTGGGCCCCCAGGAGCAGACCTACATCCTTGGCCGCTCCTGCTGGAGCACGTGCCTACACTCCGGGAACCTCGAGGCAACCTGACTCCAGCCGGCCTGGACGGGACATCTGCTCTGTGTGCTGTGCGACTGTGGGCAGGTTACTCAACCTCTCTGAGTCTCTGTTTCCTTCCAAAACAGGACTGATAATTCTAGCCTCATGAGATCAGTGTGGGAATTAGGTAAAACGGTGTATGTGTCCTGCAGGACGCGCAGCAAACCCTGGGGAGAGGTGAGCTGGCCAGAAGAGCATGAATGTCCTTTCTTGTAATGAAGTGAGCCCCCACTGAGCCCAGCTGAAAGGGCCCGAAGCTTCCCGAAGTCACCCTGAAAGGTGCTGGCTGTGCCTGTAGCAGTTCCAGAGGGACCACCCACTCCTGCACCCCTGACCTCCCCCGGGCTCATCAACCACAGACACTGAAAACAAAAGGAAGAGCCCCCTGGTGCTGTGGAAAGACGCGGGATTTGCTGTGTGCCTTGCGGGCTGTCCGTCACCCTCTCTGGTAAACCAGCGGGCGGAGGGGGAGACCTGACCCAGGGAATGAGAGGAAGAGCCTGGAGGCGTGGGCTCTGGGCCTGGCTCTGCCCTCCTTCTGGCCTCGGTGTCGTCTGTACAGTGGGGAGGCCCTCTTTGGAGAGCCCACACCCACCCTGCGTGTCAGCAGTCAAAGCCCAGCACTCACGCGCCTGTGTCCTGCCAGCTCTCTGCAGGCCCCTCCCCTTTTGCCTCATCCCAAACTCACACCCTCACCACCTCCTGTCCGGACCTCTCCGTCTGCCTCACCCTGACAGTTTCAGCCTCTGCAGGACAGCTCCAAGTCTCTCCTTCCTCAGCTCCAGCACCTCCAGGACTCTGTACTGCTGCAGGACCATGGCTGAGCCCCCGGCCTTGGCATTCAAGGCCTCCCCAGCCTGACCCCAACTCAGCTGCTCTTCACCCTGCTTGCCTCTGTTCCACGCACCTCAAACCACACTGGCCTCCTTGGAATAGGGTCTGCGGTGGCCTTCTAGGAGCCGCCGAGACCACGGCCCCTTGCCCTGCCAGACTCTTGGGAAATCAGGAGGATTATAACTAAATAGCATCCTTCCTAGGGTGTACACGCCAG
>SJYV01006091.1:0-11924 GCA_006410875.1 Neotragus pygmaeus | reverse complement strand
CGGGGAAACAAGAAGAGGAAGTCAGCAGAGGGAAAGACCACACTTTGAGCAAGGATAGCACACCCGTATTGTACTAGCCCTTTTGCATGTATTTTCTCTTTCTTTTCTGGAATTACATTTTTTAATCAGAAAAGAAATACACAAATGTATACAACATAAGAAGCAAAACTCTCCCCTAGAGTCCCATGGCCCATGGAACCATCAGTGTTAACAATTTGGTTAAAAACAAAATAGCAGGGACTTCCCTGGTGGTCCAGTGGCTAAGACTCTGCACACCCAAAGCAGGAAGGCCGGGTTCCATCCCTGGTCAGGGAACTGGATCCCACATGCCACGACTAAGACTCAGGGCAGCCAAATAAATAAATATTTACAAATAAAAAATGGCATGTGAAAAGTAAACAAAGTAGATCTTCTTTCTTCACCGATAAGGAAGTAATTTGAACCAATCCTCTTGCTAAGGACAATTAAAATAACTGGATTAAGGATTTTTCAAAAATTTCCCTTGAAATATCAAAAAAGCTAACATGATCATGAGGCTTATTGAGCCCGGTTCCAGAAAAAAAGATGATCATCCTGCAAGGTAAGCTGGGGCCACCATTAACAAGGCAATGTTTACAGATGAGGCTTCTGACTTCAAAGAGAGGCCTGAAAGTTTTCTGAGCAGCATTTTTGACCACCTCAGCTGGAACATAAGTACTAGTGTGATCTGGGATCAACCTTAATGCAACTTAGCTCTTGAAATTACATCTGGATCAAATTCTGGGCACCTCGTCAAAACAAAACAAAACAAAAATCCTATCTGGAGGAAGATACCATTATCCTAGGTTATTCCTGCAAATAATTTTCAAATGCAGTGTACACACGCTATCCAAGATAACTGATCTGAAATATGAAGAGATAGTACAACATGAAAAAAATTAAATAACAGACAAGGAAAAAAGTCTGGGATAACTAAACAAAAGCCATCAACCAACTATGTTTCTGAAGATTAAAATAGTCCTCTTAAAGGTCACAGGGAATTAGAAAATATGACGTGTCATTGCACAATATTTATAAGAAATCTAAAGGGTGCAGCAACAACGACAACAGCTTGTGTGTCAGGAGAGAAGTATATGAAATGAAGATGTTCTAATATCCTCATCTAATATCAGGGAGGAGGGTTAAAGTACCAGTCAGCCTTGTACTTGGATAAAACCAAAGCATTCTTTTCTGTACTTTATAGAGTTAGCACTAAGAGAATAGTGGGACAAGAAAGGAGAGGAAAAGGGCTATTAAATAGAAAAAATAGAAAGCCCATCAGTTCAGTTCAGTTCAGTTCAGTCGCTCAGTCGTGTCCGACTCTTTGCGACCCCATGAATCGCAGCACGCCAGGCCTCCCTGTCCATCAGCAATGGCAAATATAAATCCTATTGTAACAGTATTCCATTCGATGCAAGTAGAATAAATAGGAATGAGTCTTGGCCCCTGTGGAATCTGAGTCCTAAGCTCCGACAGTGGTAGAGAGAGGAATGAAAGTTTTACCAGCTCTTCCTAAGTCAGTGCCTGCAGCAGGTGGGTGTCGCAGCTGCCGCTGGTGCGGGCTGAGGTGTACAGAAGAGAAAATCCATGGACACAGGAGGTAAGTGTGAGGATGCTCCAGCGCCTGGTCACAGGTGGTACCTAGAAGCCCCATTCCAAGAACCACTGGTCCCAACAGCCACTAGGTGGCGCATAACCCAGGGTGTTAAAGAGAACTAGCGTTGAGACCAGCTCACATGGCAGGTGAACATGAAACACCAGGTTAGTAAGAAATGGCCAGGAAAGCAGGGAGAAAATAAAAATGAAAGTCCACAAAAGCAGCCAGAAAAGTAGGCAGCATGTAGAGGAAAACTGACTCGTGAATTAGACTGGAAATACAGTGAGCATTTCAAATGAGACCGCAGAGGCTGCGAATGCCTTTCAATGGACATCAAATTACGACGATCACAAAATGAGGCTGATGGCTGACGTTGCGCGTACACGGAAATCCACCTAGAAGGCTTGGAACTGCATGATGACAACAGTTGCTGTGGTTATAATGATGGGAAAGGATAAAAGATACCCCAGTAGTCTCATGCCTACTGTGCTGGACATTTCTTTGACAAACCCACAAGGTTTATAACAATAACACTCAGTATGTAAAAAGTGCCTTGTTATCCTTGAAACACTGCCAGCTCTTTTATCATTATCTGCCTTGGTCATACAGAGCATTCTTCTCCCTCAATTACAGAAAAGGAAACAGGCTCTGAATGGGGAAGTGACATGCTCGAGGCCATTCAGGGAACCGATACTCTGATTCACATCTTTTCATGTCATTCTCTTCCTTTTATCACAAAAGAGACTGTGTATATCAGAAGACTCAACATTGTTATGATGTCAATTCCACCAAACTGGTGTAGAGAATCAATGCAGTTGCAAAAAAAAAAAAAAAAAGGTCACCATGCTTTAATGAATAAATTGAAAAGCTTATTCTAAAATGTGTACAGAAAAGTATAGGAAGTTGGATAAAACAACTTTGAAAACAGAGGAAAGTTGGAGCACTTATNAAAAAAAAAAAAAAAAAAAAGGTCACCATGCTTTAATGAATAAATTGAAAAGCTTATTCTAAAATGTGTACAGAAAAGCATAGGAAGTTGGATAAAACAACTTTGAAAACAGAGGAAAGCTGGAGCACTTATATTACCTGATTTCAAGACTTATTATAAAGCTACAATGTTGCATAAAGCACAGAGCACAAATATAAACAAATAGATCAAAGGAGCAGGATAGAAAGTATAGAAATAGACCCACAAATAAATGCTCAATTGATTTTTTACAAAGTCACAAATGGCCGTTCAATGGGCAAATATTTTTTTTCAACGAATGGTGCCAAAGCAAGTTGACAGGGAAAAGAAAAACAACCTTTGATCTAGATCTACACTTCATACAAAGTCAACTCAAAATATATATAAAAGTAAATCTAAAACTTGAAACCACCAAATTCTAAAAGAAAACATAGAAAAAAATTTTAGCATTGAATTAAGCAAAATTTCTTTGATATGACACCAAAGCACAATCCAAAAGAGAATAAAGTCAATGGAAGTTCATCAAAATTAAGAACTTCTCTAAACTGTTAACAGAATGAAAAGATGACGCTATTTGGGGGAATATATTCACAAATCCAGAGAAAGCAGTGGCACCCCACTCCAGTAATCTTGCCTGGAAAATCCCATGGATGGAGGAGCCTGGTAGGCTGCAGTCCATGGGGTCGCGAAGAGTTGGGCACAACTGAGCGACTTCACTTTCACTTTTCACTTTCATGCATTGGAGAAGGAAATGGCAACCCAGTGTTCTTGCCTGGAGAATCCCAGGGACAGGGGAGCCTGGTGGGCTGCCGTCTCTGGTGTCGCACAGAATCGGATACAACTGAAGCGACTTAGCAGCAGCAGCAGCATTCACAAATCATTTATGTATAAAGGACTTTTCTCCTGAGTATACAAGAACTCTCAATATCAAATAATGAGAAAGCAAAACAAAAATCTCAATTAAAAACATGGACAAAGGAATTTGATCTGGTATTTCACTGAAGAAGATACACAGATGCTGAGCGAAAGAAATCAGACCAAAAAAAGTATATCGTGTACAAATTCTACTTATAAAAATCCTAAAAGATGCAAAGTACTCTGTAGTGACAGAGCAGATCGTTTATTTCCTGGGCATGTAGAAGACAGGCATGGAAGTGGGGTGATACCAGGACATGTGAGGGGTGAATGTTATGTTCATATTCATATTATTGACTGTGGTTATGATTTAATGAGTGTATACATATATCAAAACTTACCGAAAGTGTACACTCTCAATATATACAGCTGGTATATGTCCATTATACCTCAATAAAGTTGTTTTTAAAAAAACAAATATGACTAGCCCTCCAGAAACTCCCACCCCACCCCACTGTGAATGCAAATCATTAATTCTCCCTCAAAGATAACAGGCACCCTGACTTCTAACAGCACATATTAGACAGTATTTAAACTTTGCATAAATGAAATAACACAATATATAACCTTTTGTATCAAGCTTCTTTCACTCAATATTATATATGTGCCATTCACCTGTGTTGTCATAGGTCTGACCAAGTTAATTGCCTCCTAAGAAAAAAAAATCACGCTTCTCAGTGAAATATGATAAAATCTAACATCTTTTCACACAGAATATACTCAATGTTCAAGATACACTCTTGATGTAATCCAAAATTACTCAACATTCAAAGAGCCAACAACTTTAAAGTAGCTAGTATAATGATGCTCCCTGAGAAAAATGACAATTTTCTCACAGCAAATGAAAAAATAAAAAATTTCAGGAAAGAAAGAAGCATTAAAAAATAACCAACTGAAAATTTTAGTACCAAAAAATGCACTATCTAAAATAAGAATAAAAATTCGCCAAATGACCTTAAGAGTCTAATGAAAACGACAGGAATAAGCTATATATAACTTGAAAATAAATCAATAGAAATTATCCAATCTGATGAAGAGAAAGAAAAGAGACTTTAAAAAATATCAGGATCTCAGGAACCTTCGTTACAGTGTTAAAATATTTAAGATATCAAAACCTGGAGTACCAGAGGCATGAGAAACAGAGAGAATAGAACGGAAAATACGTAATATATCCCAGTTTTCAAAATTTGGTGGAAGTCATGAGGGTACAGATCCAAGAATCTCAGTGAACATCAAGTGGAATAAGCAAGAATGAAAAATAAGCAAATCGTGCCTGGGCATGTGACAGCCCCACTGCTGAAAACCAAAACAAGAAAACCCTTGAAAGCAGCCAGAGACGAAATGACACATCATCACGATATGAATTTTCACAGGCATCTCATCAGAGCCAGAGGCAAGATGACAGGGCAAAGGATTTAAAAACAGCCTTTTAAAAGAAAAGGATAAAAAAATCTTAAAAAAAAAAAAAGAGAGAAAAGGATTATTGACTCCAAATTATAGAGAGAAAATATCCTTCAGGAATAAAGGCAAAATGATGACATTTTCAGATAAAGAAAAACTAAAAGACTTCCTTGCCACCAGAAGTAAAGTGAAGTCGCTCAGTCGTGTCTGACTCTTTGCGACTCCATGGGCTGTAGCCTACCAGGTTCCTCTGTCCATGGGATTTTCCAAGCAATAGTCCTGGAGTGGATTGCCATTTCCTTCTCCAGGGGATCTTTCCAACCCAGGGATCGAACCCCAGTCTCCTGCATTGTAGACAGACGTGTTACCGTCTGAGCCACCAGGGAAGTCCTACCAGAAACTATAGGAAGTTCTCCAGGCTGATAGCTGAGGGAAATCAGATCCTTAGGAACAAATCTTCTAAACTTGTAAATCGAGTTTATAAAAACATTTTTTCCTTTTAATTTCTTCAAAATGGCTCTGCTTATTTAAAGCTAAAATTCTAACATTTTCTTGTGGGGGTGAAATGTAGGTAGAATATAATGAAAGACATATAATTACTACATCACAATGACTATAAATGTGATTTGAATGAAGATGAGGGGAAATGGATTAATTCAAGTTCAAAGTTTCTACATTTTTGTGTGGATTCATACCATATTAACTCTGAGCCAAAAGTCCCAGTCACCTTGAAAATCCTTAATCCAAACTTCTGTATTCTCCATGGAATGAAACCTTCTCTCCTTGGGCTCTATTTTGCTGCATGATAATTTAGAAAATAGCCTTGGGGAGAAAACTGGAGTGAGTGTGGACCCATATCGTATGCCCCCTCTCTCTTAGGGTTATAAGGATTGTAACCCTGCAGTGATTAGTTGCCTTTCCCCCCCTAAATAAATGTTTATCATGCTTTTGTTATGGGCAGAAAGATAAACAGAATTCCAGTTCCGACCATCATGGCCAGAACCAGAAATCTTGCCAACAAAGCTGCTGATGCTGAGAATTTTAGACTTGATTCTTTTGATGAAATGAAATTATTGGAGATTTCAAGTGGTGGAGGCGACGGTAGTGGTGATAAATGAGCAGTACTCATTTTAGAAAGATCTCTGGCCTCAGGGTGGGGCTGGATTGAAAGGAGGGCTAAGTGGCAGGCAGGGAGACTACAACCACCATAGTTACCATGTGTTTTTTGGTTGTTCAGTTGCTAAGTCATGTCTGACTCTTTGTGACCCCATGGTCTGCAGCATACCAGGCTTCCCTGTCCTTCACTATCTCCTAGACTTTGCTCAAATTCGTATGCACTGAGTCTGTGGCACTGTCTAACCATCTCATCCTGTGCCACCCCCTTCTCCTTTTGCCTTCAATGTTTCCCATCATCTTTTCCAACTGGGTCTTTTCCAGTGAGTCAGCTCTTCATATCAGGTGGCCAAAATATTGGAGTTTCAGCTCCAGCCTCTGTCCTTCCAATGAATATTCAGGGTTTATTTCCTTTAAGATTGACTGGTTTGATCTCCTTGCTGTCTGAGGGACTCTCAAGAGTCTTCTCCAGCACCACAATTTGAAAGCACCAATTTTTTGGTGCTCAGCCTTCTTTATGGTCCAACTCTTACATGCGTACATGACTACTGGAAAAACCATAGCTTTGACAATGCGTGCCATGGATTAAGAGTTGACAATTTGCTCCCTGCTAGATATTTTACCTGCCTGATCTCTTGGTTAATCCTCACACAGCTCTAAGAGGTACATATTATATTATTGTTATCTCATTGTCCCAAATTGAAAAATGAGGTCTGGAGACATTTCAAAAGTCAATAAGATAACTGAGTTTGTTAGTGTTTGGAGCTGAGACTCGAACTCAAGTCTGCCTAAGAGGAGTTCCTGTGTTGATCTGTGATCTCTATTGGAAAACTTTTGTCGCCATCCACATGAAACTTGATGAGAGATTAAAATAGCAAGAATGTAAAGGAGAAGATAAACTAGAAAGAGCATTGAGAATTGCAAAGACTTGACAAGCTAACAGTGGGGAGAGCCAGGCATCTAGGATGAGTCTTGGGTTTCTGCCTCTGCCAGAAGTTTCAGTCCCTGGGTTGGGAAGATCCCCTGGAGAAGGGAAAGGCTTACCCACTCCAGTATTCTAGCCTGGAGAAGTCCATGGACTGTACAGTCTATGGGGTCGCAAAGAATCGGATGCGACTGAGAGACTTTCACTTTGGTCCTGGCAGGGTATGGAAAATATACCTACAGCAAGTCTAATATTCCTCCATTTTATTCCAAGATACAAATGCACCCAAATCACATGTTAAATACAATTGACATACAACTAAGAATTGAGGTACAGTTAATTCAGTGTTATTCTTGCAACATTTAATGTAACTACTTATGACCATTCCAATCATAGTATCTATACATTCTCCAAATTGTGAATGTATACTAATCACTTAAAGAACTGTGACCACAGTGAGTATAAATCTTTAGCAACACTTGGGCTTCCCTGGTGGCTCAGTGATAAAGAATCTGTTTGCCAATGCAGGAGACACAGGTTAGATCCCTGGTGCAAGAAGATCCCACATGCCTCAAAGCAACTAGGCCCACGTACCACAAACTACTGACCTCGTGCTCTAGAATCCGGGAACTGCAACTGCTGAGCCCATGGACCACAACTACTGAAGCCCATGCACCTAGATCCCGTGCTCTGCACAAAAGAATCCAAAGCAAGGAGAAGGCTGTGCACTGCAGCTAGAGAGTAGCCCCTGCTCACCCCAACTAGAGAACAAGCCTCAGCACCAGTGGAGACCCAGCACAGCCGAAACTAACCAATTAAGTTTTTAAAAAGCCTTTAACAACTCTTCAGATACACACTCCTACAACTGGTGGACGAGTAGAAATCGTATTAAAATAGCTCATAATCATAAAATTTGCCTTTAATGAGATAATTTTGCCCTTGTTCATTATGTTATCATGGTTTACATTAGACTTGGGATTTCCAACTGGCCCAGGTAGAATCTGTTTTATTACAAAGTATGTCTTTGGCAAGCCCCTCAAAATCTGAATTCATCCTATTAAACCCTTAGAACATTCCACATTATTTTATTTCATTGCACTTATCACAGTGGCTTATGAGTTTATATTGATCAATTTTTTTTCATCTGTCTCCCTGTAGACTCTAGGCTCCACCTGGGTAGGAAAGACATCTGTATTGCTGATTTCTGTAGCTCCAGAAAGTAAGACATGGTGGGCCCTCAGGAGCTGTTCAAAAATGAAATGAGTGAATTAACATGTGGTGCTTTATAAAGTTGTCACCCAGGTGGAGGACAGAGGTAAGGGCTTGTGCTGTGCAAGGGGCCTCCTCCTAGGCTCGGCGTCAGGGCTTTTATTCTTCACATGGCAGCTTGAAATAGAAGTTTCTCTAATGAAACAAAACACATGGGCAAGTACAGATGCAAAAGTGAAACAAAAAAGAGATAGGAAAGCTGAAGGAACAAGGCCCAGAGGGACTGTATTCAAGGTTCCAGAGGGACGAGTGGACATAACTGGAGAGAAGGAGGAGGAAGAATACAGTGAAGTCAGGAAGAATAAGAATAAACTGTGTTCAATATCCTGTGATAAACAATAATGGAAAAATATTAGAAAGAATGTGTGTGTGTGTATATATATATATACACACACACACAACTGAATTGCTTTACCGTATAGCAGAAATCAGCACATTTTAAATTGGCTACGGAAAGTAAAGTGTTAGTAGCCCAGTCACGTTCGACTCCTTGCAACTGTAGCCCACCAGATTTCCCTATCCATGGGATTTTCCAGGCAAGAATATTGAAGTGGGTCACCGTGTGCTTCTCCAGGGGATATTCCTGACCCAGGGATGGAACCCAGGTCTCCTGCACTGCAGGCAGATTCCTTACCCCCTGAGCCACCATACTTCAATTTTAATAAAAGGAAGAAAGAGAACAGAAAATGAGATGGAGCCTATCTCATCAACTCAGGTGTCTCAGGGAAGTCGTGGGTGACCTTGACTGCTAAGACCAAGCGGATAGGGCGAGAGCACACTGAGATGCTAGAGCTTCAGCAAGCTGTTTCGGAGCACAGGAGGGAAGGTCAGCAGGAGGGACTGCATGACAGCCCAGAGGTTGGAGGTGGGCGTTTGTACCCCGCTTGTTTGCACCAAGTAGACAGAAGTTGTACTAGGATTTTAATGGAGGACAGTTTCACAGTCAAGAATATCTTCGGGAGAAAATTCAAACCCAGCAATTCAGGAAAACTGCTACCGCACCCCCTTTTATCCAGCAGTTCTCCATGGCAGTCACCAAGAGAGTAACCTCTTCCCTGGAAAGAGGGATGGGAGGAGAGAGAGAGCACTTTAACAGAAAGCCCAGTGAGCTTGGCTTGTGGCCGCAGTGTGCGCCGGGTCCAAAACCAGTCTTGAGATAACTAGCCCCTCCGTTTACTCAATAGTAACTCATTAAAGCATTGTTTTCATGTCAAAACAAACACATGTGTTATGGAGCAAAAGGTAAAGTTTGCCAAGTTTTTAAAGGAGTCCACCTGCTTAGACCCCAGAGAACCACGTCCACTCTCCTCTTCAGCTTGGGGGAGTCTGATGACAGAGTTGGAGAATCTCTGACCCAGGTATTAATAGCTCTGAGTGGTGCCCAGCCATGCAAATGCTGAAGAAGGGGTTCTTCCAGAAGACATGAACTGTGCTTGATAAAGCATCGAGGTTGAGCTTCCCTGGTGGCTTAGACAGTGAAGAATCTGCCTGCAATGCAGGAGACCAGGTTCAATCCCTGGGTCAGAAAGATCTCCTGGAGAATGGAATGGCTATCTACTACAATATTCTCGTCATGGAGAATCCTGTGGACAGAGGTGCCTGGTGGGCTACAGTCCGTGGGGTCAGAGTCTGACACAGCTAAGCACATACACAGAGCATCATGGCTAGTCTTCTTGATAAGGCTGGTGTTAGATTTACCTCTTTGTTTCTTTCCTCTGGAGCTAGAGCAATCCATACCAACCCCTCACTGTATCCCCATGGATGTCTTCTTGCCAAAGACCTCATCACCTCAAGGCATAAAGTTATAGATGCCAAATCTGACCAGGTTGGCAAATACAATTCCTAGTCATCCTGCATTCTCAGAGAAGAATTCAAGATCTTTTAAACATTTATTTAAAACTGTAGCCCACCAGGCCATTATGTCCATGGAGGTTCTCCTGGCAAGCATACTGGATTAGGTTGCCATGCCCTCCTCCATGGGGTCTTCCCAACCCAGGGATCCAACCCAGATCTCATGCATTTCAGGCAGATTTTGTACCATCTGAGCCACCAGGGAATCCCAAGAATATTGGAGTAGGTAGCCTATCCCTTCTCCAGGGTATCTACCCTACCCAGGAATCGAACCAGGGTCTCCTGCCTTGCAGGCAGATTCTTTACCAACTGAGCTTCCAGGAAAGTGCTTAAAGAATTCAAGGCCTTTTAAACATTTATTTAGAACCTGGAAGGGAACTGATAACCAGAGCCAAGACTGTCAGCGTGGTGGAAATCGTTGGCTGACAGACCACGAGAGACACCACCCTGTCTGTCTCCTTTTTCTCCTGCCACTTTCCCTTCTGCTCTGCCTCTGTTCATAGCTGTTTTCATTATATGGTGCTTTTCTGCCTTCTTTATCTCACAAGCCAGTGGAGCCCTCCAGTTGCATCAGCAGCTTTGTAATGAAGGCCTGAGCCCATGCTGTTGAGCGTTTCCTTTGAACCTCTTACCACACTCTCTTGGACTCATGCCACACCCTAGAATTATGTGTGACCAATTGTCCTGAACAGCCCTCCCAGTTCTTGGTACAGTTTCTATTTTTTGCTCCAGAACTTTCCAAACTCCTCCTTCCAATTCTAGTACCAATTTTTCCATATAACCTAGATAGGAAGAAATAGGTGGATAAACACAAGCAAGCACATTTCTAACAGAACAGGCAGAACAGATGGCCTTCAGAAAGAACTCATAATAGCTGCTTTTTAGGAGACCAAAAACAGGCCTCAGAGACACAGGAAAAGCAAAGAGCTACGCCAGGGGAGTGCATTGGTGGTTTCAGCACCCAGCATCCCTTCCAGCCAATCCACGACTGAGTGACCGTACAAAGGGAACTTTAGTGTCCACTTGAGAAAAATTAGAATATTCACTAGCCACTTCTATCTGCCTCATAGGAAAACCATGAATAAACGCTACCAGAAATGGGCAGTTCCCAGTGTCTTTACGACAAAGGGCACAGCAAGAACAGAAAACCTAGGATTCATATGTAGCCTGTGATACAGCTTGCATGCTAAGTCCCTTCAGTCATGTCTGATTCTTTTCAACCCCATGGACTATAGCCCACTGTAGTCCATGGGATTCTCCAAGCAAGAATACTGGAGTGGGTTGTTCATGCCCTCCTCCAGGGCATATTCCTGACCCAGGGATCAAACCCACCTCTCATGTACTGGCAGGCAGATTCTTTACCGCCAAGCCACCAGGGAAACCAGACACAATTTAAGTTCATCCAAAAAGTGTCTTCTTGGCTCTCACACGTCTCTTACCTCTGTTCTGGACTCACAATTTGAGAGTAGATTAATAAGAATCCACATGGAGCTGTGGGCCCAGAGGTCTGAAATGATGTACCCCGTGGGCACATCAGGGGATGAAGCTCGCACAGGGACCTTGGGCTTGTGTGAACATCTGTGAGCTGGTGTGAACCTCCGTGAGCTGGTGTGAACCTCAGTGAACTGGTGTGAAATTCAGTGAGCTGATGTGAACCTCAGTGAGCTGATGTGAGCCTCCATGAGCTGACGTGAACCTACGTGAGCCAGTGTGAACCTCAGTGAGTTGGTGTGAACCTCAGTAAGCCAGTGTGAACCTCTGTGAGCTGGTGTGAGCATCAATGAGCTGGTGTGAGCCTCTGTGAGCCGATGTGAACCTCAGTGAGCTGGTGTGAACCTCAGTGAGCTGGTGTGAGCCTCTGTGAGCTG
>SJYV01006090.1:0-10621 GCA_006410875.1 Neotragus pygmaeus | reverse complement strand
GGATGTTCCTGGCAGTCTAGTGATTAAGTCTTCATGCTAGCAGTGCAGGGGGCATAGGTTCAATTCCTGTTCAGGGAAATAAGATTCCACATGCACCCCCTCAAAAAAAACTGGTTTAATTTCTTAGTCCTGTTTTTATCCATAAAACATATACTTTATTTTAAACCAAACTATTAATTGAATTTATTAGTCTATTTTAGGGATGTGGACAAATATAAAACAGCCATAATTAAGATAGGGCAATGGAACCCCAAACTCTGCCTTGTTAGCCTTGTCTTCAATAAACCTGCATGAGTTTCTTCTCATTTTCCAGGAATTTCCGACAATCTTAATCTCATTTTTCCATCATCCAAATTGGCCACACAGGCAAAAATGGCCCAATCCTAGCTCCAGTGGGTCTAGTGAAGAAATGGCAAAAGTTGTAAGAAAGCTTAATTGATTATCATATTGATAATCATTGATAAATTAAAAATTATAAAGACAATCACTCCCAAAACACAAAAATGAAATTCTACAAGATTACATCTATTTACAAACTGATAAAACAGCTTGGACAATGAAGATGATTTTAAAGCAAACAAAAATTAAAGACACTATAAAAAAAAAAAAGACTCTTTGAAAGGTTTATCTGACAAGTGAGTTGACCCACGACAGACATTAAGTCATATGCCTCTTTTCTGCATTATGAAACATCTTTTTAAACATGTTGATATTTGTAAATTGTTAAGCTATACCCACACAGACCTGTAAGTCTTATAACTGCCCAGTCTTGAGATAGGAGACAACAAGAGAGACATGAATGGTTTATTGGATAGGGAATCCCATCTGTCTGAAGTAAAAGTTCCCAGAGCAACACCCCATCATGTATGGCAAATAGCCGGTAGGCAGAACACCACTTAACAGCAATCTCCCCACTCCTCTACTCAAAGGAGAAGGAGGCCACCATTATATGGGGAACTGATGTTAGGTTGGCTCATCACTTACCAGGGAAATCAACAGCTATGGCAGGGGGCAACACATAGGCAGTTGCTGATTAAGTCCAATGATTAAGTGGATTGGATAGTCATGTGAGTAGGGTGTAGGTGAAGTACGGACTGGTTGAGCAGAGAATGTACAGAGAGCAAGAGAACAGCCATCTTGAATGGCCTCACCATCCATAAACAAATATATGAACAATAGTTTTAAATATGCCTCTATTGCTGGAATCTTAAAAATGTTTTCACATATTCTGTATAGTATTTCAATAGTTGTATAAAAGTTGAGAACTGGTTGAAAGAAAAAAGGTACCTAAAAGCAAAAAGTAAATTGCAAAAGGATGCTTCCTCCTTGGAAGAAAAGCTATGACAAACCTAAACAGCATATTAAAAAGCAAACATTTCTTTGCTGACAAAGGTCCATCTAGTCAAAGCTATGATTTTTCCAGTAGTCATGTATGAATGTAAGAGTTGGACCATAAAGAAAGCTGAGCACCGAAGAATTGATGCTTTTGAACTGTGGTGTTGAAGAAGATTCTTGAGAGTCCCTTGNGGTCCATCTAGTCAAAGCTATGATTTTTCCAGTAGTCATGTATGAATGTAAGAGTTGGACCATAAAGAAAGCTGAGCACCGAAGAATTGATGCTTTTGAACTGTGGTGTTGAAGAAGATTCTTGAGAGTCCCTTGGACTGCAAAGAGATCAAACCAGTCAATCCTAAAGGAAATCAACCCTGAATATTCATTGGAAGGACTGATATAGAAACTGAAACTCTGATACTTTGGCCACCTGATGCAAAGAGCTGACTCCTTGGAAAATACCCTGACGCTGGGAAAGATTGAAGGCAGCAGCAGTAAGTGATGACAGAGGATGAAATGGTTGGATGGCATCACTGACTCAATGGACACGAGTTTGAGCAAGCTCCAGGAGATGGTGAAGGACAGGGAAACCTGGTGTGGTGCGCTCCACGGGGTTGCAAAGAGTCGGATGCAACTGAGCAACTGAACAACAACAACCAAAGGAATAAATTATTTTAGTGAAGATCTATTGCTGTAAAATAATTGATTCTTCAAATTTCAGTGGCTTCAGTTCAGCAGCTATTTTTTTTTTAATCACACTTCTACAATTTAGGTAGTGCTTGCTGGGAGTAGTTTTCTGTTTCAATATGCATCACATGAAGAAACTTAACTGGAAAAATCACTTCCAAAGTGGCAACATCTACTTGGCTGTTATTGTTGACTGTTGGCTAGGAGCAGAGCTGAGGATATTTGAAAGATTATATCCTAGAAATCAATATTTTATAATTAATATAAATTCAGATTAGACTGGAAGAGTTTTTATATATTCCATGTTTGCAAAAAAAATCTTTTAAAGACTTATTAACTCTACTTTTTTTGGATAACCATTTTTTCCTCAGTTGTGTTGAATCTCTCTCCTGTCTCTTTTTGGTATATTTTGCTGTTCCTTGTAAGGCTTATTGGGGCTTCTCCAAGTGGCTCAGTGGTAAAGAATCCACCTATAATGTAAGAGACATGGGTTCAATCCCTGGGTCAGGAAGAAACCCTGAAGGGGATCATGACAATCCACTCCAGTATTCTTGCCTGCAGAACGCCATGGACTGAGGAGCCTGGTGGGCTATAGTTCATAGAGTTGCAAAGAGTCAGACATGACTGAAATGACTGAGCACGCACACATGCATGTATAGCCTGTTAAAGTGAATGTTATTTAACTTTTTATTCTCTATTTTTAAATATAGAAAATAGTCAAAATTATGCTTGAGTTTTCTTTTTTCTTTTTGCAGTATATTTGCTTTACAACGTTGTTCATTTCTGCTGTACAGCAAAGTGAATTAGCGAAAACATACATATATCCCCTCTTCCTTGGATTTCTTTCCCATTTCAGTCACTACAAAGTATTGAGTAGCTTTTCCTGTACTGTACAGTCAGTTCTCATTTGTTATCTGCTTTATACATAGTCTTGCATATATGCCCATCCCAATCTCCCAATCCATCCCACACCCCCTTCCCACCTGCCACCTCGATATCCATACCTTTGCTCTCTACATCTGTATCTCAATTCCTGCTTTGCAAATAAAGTCATCCATACCGCTTTTCTAGATTCTACATATAAGTAATGTTATATGATATTTGGCTTCCCAGGTGGCACTGCTGGTAAAGAACTTGCCTGCCAATGCAGAAGACATAAGAGACGTGGGTTTGTTCCCTGGATCGGGAAGATTCCCTGGAGGAAGTAATGGCAACTCACTCCAGTATTCTTGCCTGGAGAATCCCATAGACAGAGGAGCCAGGCAGGCAACAGTCCACAGGGTCGCAAAGAGTCAGACACAACTGAAGCAACTTAACACACATATGATATTTGCTTTTCTTTCTCTGACTTACTTCACTCTGTATGACAGTCTCTAGGTGCATCCATGTCTCAGCAAATGGCACAATTTTGTTCCTTTTCATGGTTGAGTAAGTTTCCATTGTTTACATCTTCTTAATTCATTCCTCTGTTGATGGACTTTTAGGTTGCTTCCAGGTCATAACTATTGTAAATAGGGCTGCAATAATCATTGAGGTGCATGTATCTAGAGTTTTGGACATATACGTTTTACAAGGATGTTAGCTGCTAAGTAATCAGTCATCATAATTTACTTCCTATTTTATACAGTACTCTAGCAGAGATATCCTGCCTTGTTCCTTTTCTGTATTTATTTTCAATTTATTGAGGTGTTCTTTTAACATCTAATTTTGATTATTTAAATTAAACAATGGGAAATATACAATTTCTTCTTTGAGAAATGCATTGAGGTTTCATTTATGATGTGATCAAAATGCACTTTTGTGAAGGATTTTTCATGAGCTATTTATAAAAGTTATATTGTCAGTGTTTAGCTGCTAGGCTCAATGAAGTGAAGTGAAAGTCGTTTGGTAGTGTCCGACTCTTTGTGACCCCATGGACTATACAGCCCATGGGATTCTCCAGGTCAAAGTACTGGAGTGTGTAGGCTTTCCCTTCTCCAGGGGATCTTCCCAATCCAGGGATCGAACCCAGGTCTCACCCATTGCAGGCAGATTCTTTACCAGCTGAGCCACAAGGGAAGCCCAAGGATACTAGAGTGGGTAGACTATCCCCTTCTCCAGGGCATCTTCCCTATCCAGGAATTGAAACATGGTCTTCTGGATTGTAGGTGGATTCTTTACCTACTGAGCTATCATCAATATTTCCCCTTTACTTTAACATAGTGACTATTACTCAAATATGTTCTTTTATTCTAAATGTATTATATCAATTACTTGATTGACTCAAGTTTTTAATATATAACACAATTGTTATAGCAGACTCATGATAGAGAGCTGATGTAAAGCAATATCTCTTTTGCAAAATGCAATATTTTAATTCAAATTAATGCTCAATTAGTATCTGGCAAAATAAAATATGAAAAAATCCATTCACTGTAAATCTATACAAACAAAAGATCAGTTTATGATTTCTTTATAACTGTAGAATAGACAAGATATCATCAGTTTCTTACATCTAGAATCACTCTGTGCCTCAATCCTAAATTATATATTGCTTCTGGTTGCAAAAACACTTTATATCTGAATTTGATTTGTCTCCCACTAATATTTAAAAATACTTAAGGAATATTCTTTGAATGTACTAAGACTTTGAATGTATTAAGTGACAGTTTTCATTTTATTCATAGAAGGCCTCTTCCTATATGTGCAGCAGCTAATGTTTAATGGTATAATATTCTTTTGATAAAACACATCTTAAATATTCATGTTTTATGACTTCATCAATTGTACAAATCATTTTATCCACCTGGATATAAAGTATAAAATAACTATATTAATCATATCATTAATAGCACTGCAGTCTTAGCATGTTTATTGAAATCCCATATCTTGTCTTTCTGACTCTCATTTTGCAGAATAGACCTTAGGATTTATTTTTACAATGTTATTATAATTTTCATTAGAAGTGTATTACTTAGTTCAGTTAGTATTCTAGCACAGCAACTACTAATTAAGTAATAATGTTTCCTAATTTTCTTATTGATATTAAAAAAATTAATGACACATCTATATGAATTATTACCAAAGTCACAACTACTGGACTTTCATCATTTGTAAACTGAGAAAATGACTCATGATATTTCTATGGAATAGAAGAACACTTTCTCTGTGAACTTCATTAACATAGATATTTTTCTATCTTCTTGGTTTGGAATTATGCTTTGTCACAATGCAATTTCAGTGTGAATTAAGTGCTTCCTAGGTAATATAAATATATTCTTTCAGGCAGGGTTCACTAATAGCTAATTATTCTTACACACAAGCCTCCATAGTAGAATTTGTGAGATTTGTAGATATAATTTAATGTCATTCCAATAAATGTTACCTCTGTAACCCAAAATAAGTCTAAATGATGAGGATGGTTTGCTGGGCTTCCAGAACTATTGGAAAAGTGGAACAGACTCTGTTTTGTTTTGTTTTTCTTTCTACAAAGCATGTTTATATTTTAAGCTTACTGCTGCATTATTATTTGTAAGTTCATTTTTTTTTTCTTTTATTCTAGTTGTAAAAATTGTTTTCATTTTCAGTCTTCAGCAGGGTACTTTTCCCTCTCAAACATAACTATGTACTTTATCAGAGAATGAATCAATTTTATTGTCATCTGTGGGAAATAAAGCACTACATTTAATTTCCCCAGGTAAAGACACATAGCAAAGACACATTTTATTATATCCTCTACTTTAGAATTTAGACTATTAGTACTTTGTTAATGGTATTGCCATAGTTTTCATCTGTTTTTAAAGATCCTGTATTCATATGGGACATTTTAATGCTAACCTTATATTCCTTCCAAAGAAATGTACTCATCTTGATAATCAGACAAACACATACACACACTTTTAATGTCTCTGTAATGAAAAGTTAATCTAAATATATGTCAGAATGTCATGAGCTAGATTTGTGATAGCAGATCTCTTGAGTAGGATCCTATGTTCTTCATTTGCTACCTATTCATTCTTTGCAAGCTACTAAATCTTTCCAAGGTTTGAAATTCTTATCTGTTCAATAGGACTTTTATCCAGGGCCATTGTGAAGATTTAGGGAGATAACACACAAAAAAAGGTAATGTTCTAGTACTATGTAAGTACTTGTTTCACATTAATTATCACTTTATTGTGGTATTTGTTAATATCAATATACATTTAAATGGAAGGTGAGGATATGCATATAAATACATGTCTTTGGGGAAAGAATGCCACAATTTAAGACAGTATAAAAGATGAATGTCATAAGGAAATCTAAATACGCCCTAGGTATTCAAGAAGAGATCATTTTTAATCAATGCTTCCTGAGAAGATTCTATGAATAAATAACATCTTTCCCAGTCACTGAAACAGATTTATGAGCTTATTTTTTATATTAAAATAAGATACATGAATAATTGGATGACAAAGGAGTACTTGCAATAACACTAGGATTAGTACATATTTCTAAATAAAGAATGAAATTAATTCAATGTATATAAGCTTCTTGGGCTTCCCAGGTGACTCAGTAGTAAACAATCCACCTGCCAATGCAGGAGACATAAGAGACTCCAGTTGGATCCCTGGGTTAGGAAGATCCCCTGGAGGAGGTCATGGCAACGCACTCTAGATTCTTACCTGGGGAATCCATGGACAGAGGATCTTGGCAGGCTAGCGTCCACAGGGTGCCAGAGTCGGACACAATTAAAGGGACTTGGCATGCATGCACATAAAAGCTTTATAATTTAATTATCTATTATATTTGAGTCAAGTACAAAGTACAACTCTTACAGAAACCACTAACTGAAACCACCCACCTTGGCCAGGCACCATAGTAACCACTTGCCTGAATTATCTTAAACAGAACATCCTGGTACAGAATGCAGAGGTAGTAAGCTAAAACCAACTGGAAGAATTTGAGAAAGATCAAAAGGAGAGAGGAGACTTAAGACCATATACCTTACCAGCCTCCCAGAATCCTTCTTGCTGGAATCCATCTTGGCTGAGCAATGCATGCACCAACAGGAAGGACCCTGAGTCAGAATGATTGGCCAAAGACAACTCTGAAACTAATCCACTTACCATAAAGCCCCAAACTGTGAACCATGTGGCAGAGCAGTTCTCTTGGGTTCCTTCGCCTTGCTGCTTTCTGCCCTTAGAATGCTTTCCCAACAAAGTCTCTTGCCTTGTCAGCACGTGTGTCTCTTAGAACAATTCATTTCTGAGTGTTGGACAAGAATCCACTTGGGGCTCTGGAAGGAGCCATCATTTCCTGTAACACAATTGTTTTTAAAGTCACTGGTTAAAAAAGTATATGAAATACTTCAGGAAACATTTCAATTGGCTGCTACACAGATAATAACCTTCAGCATGTGGTCACGAATTAAATGCAAAATAACATCAGGAGCCCTGCTTCAAGAAATAATTAGGCCTTCTGCAGAGTCATTCAGTAAAATTACATTATTGTGTTCAACTGAGACGAGCTGTGTAGAATTGTATTTATAAAATATGATTGTAGGGACAGCTGGCCTGAAAAAGGAAGAANCTGCTTCAAGAAATAATTAGGCCTTCTGCAGAGTCATTCAGTAAAATTACATTATTGTGTTCAACTGAGACAAGCTGTGTAGAATTGTATTTGTAAAATATGATTGTAGGGACAGCTGGCCTGAAAAAGGAAGAATCTTAATAATATATGTTGCTGAGGTGGTTGGCTGTTTACTCCCCATTATGAGAGTGGTTGATAAGAAGAACAGTCATTGTTGCATGGGAAAGAGAAATTAATTCAGGAAAATAATGATGTAGCTTCTCGTGCAGTTTAACTGAATTTTAAAGAGAAATGTATTGTTAGCCATGCAAGCAACATGCCTGAAGGATTTGTGCTCCTTGCTCCCACTTTTGAAGCTTCAAATCTTCTCTGTGGCCTTGCTCAGTTGGCTTCTTCTTTTATTCTCTTAACTTCCCTCTTGTAATGTAAACATGGGAAAGAGAAAGTGGTAGAAGAACAAAGGATACGCATACAAAATAGCTCCACTCCCTCTGCATAAAGCTTTAATAGGGAAATGGTACCACACTGAGATTTTATGAATAGATTGATAATGGCATGTTCACTTAAACCAAATGGGGAGCCGCTGTATGTTTTGCCATTTTTAAGTCAATTTCATTTTTACTTAAAAGCCTTCTACATTTTTTCCACCCTTTGTCAAGCAGGACAATTAATTTTATCATCATAGGCTTTCAATGCATTATAAACTCACATGTGCTAAAAAAATGACTCAACACCCTCAGGATCATGAATTATACACATGACTACATCAAATAGGGGGACTAGTATTTCATATATAATTTACTGTCATGTAAATTAAACATAAATCAAAGGAAGACAAAGCAAAATTTAGCTGATTATTAACTCCAGAGAGAGTTCAGACTTAATACAACATTTGAAAGTAAGTTGATTTTTAGTTGGCTTTTGATTATGCAAACAAATATCAAGTAAACATTTACAATAACTATCCCTAAAATCAAAACATTAATAAGTGCATATTATCAATTATTTATTGAAATTCAGAATACATTTCTCTTTTAAAGTATTGGGGTAATTCATAGTTTTATTTGTAAAAACAAAGTTTCTATTTTCAGGTAAAATGTCTCCATAAAAAGCTTCATGTCTTGAGGGAATATTTATCAAGGCACTATGTGCCAATCTCTGTTCTATGCAATAGACCAAATACAATACACTCATGGAGGTAATATGCAAGGGGAAGGTGGAAATTTGTAATGCTAAGTTGTGTCCAACTCTTGTGACCCCATGGGCTATAGCCTCCTGTCTCCTCTGTCCATGGGATTTTCCAGGCAAGAATACTGGAGTGGGTTGCCATTTCCTTCTCCAGGGGATCTTCCAGACCCAGGAACTGAACCCAGGTCTCCTGCATTGCAAGTGGATTTCCGCATTGCAAACAGATTTTTTACCAGCTGAGCTACGAGGGAAGCCCTTTGTAATGTCAGTAGTGATAAATGTACCAAGAAAAAATTAAGTGGATTAAGGANCCAGGGGATCTTCCAGACCCAGGAACTGAACCCAGGTCTCCTGCATTGCAAGTGGATTTCCGCATTGCAAACAGATTTTTTACCAGCTGAGCTACGAGGGAAGCCCTTTGTAATGTCAGTAGTGATAAATGTACCAAGAAAAAATTAAGTGGATTAAGGAAATCAGTAAATCATTTATAAACAGGTTGGTCAGAGAAGGCCTCTCTGAAGAGTTGACATTTAACCAGGGTACCATGTTTGATTCTGGTGGGGTTTTTCTTGGAGAATTATTTAATATTTTTACTATTCTGAAATGGAGGAAAAGCCAAAGCTGCCCCCAAAAATCATGAGATAAAAATGGAGGAATTCTGTTCTATTTATCACAGGAAACCAAGTCAGATCCCTTGGATATATGTATAGCTGAGTTTCACAGAATGCTTTTACTAACTTCAACTATACAGAAAATATGTTTACAAATGGAGCAGTGGGGGATATTTAGAACCAATTTTTAATTTATTATATTTTATGATGTTGTGAACTGAGAATTCAGGCAGAGCTCAGCTGGGCTGGAAAAGACCCTGATGCTGGGAAAGATTGAAGATAGGAGGAGAGGGGATGACAAGATGAGATGGTTGTATGGCATCACTGATTCAATGGACATGAGTTTGAACAAACTGGGAGATAGTGAAGGACAGGAAAGCCTGGTATGCTGCAGTTCAGGGAGTCAAAAAGAGTCAGTCAGACACAACTGAGTGACTGAACAATGACAACTTGCTTATTCTATTCTGTTGGCTTTGACCAAGGCCACCTTGGTCCTCGGCAGCAGATAGGCTCATCTGAATGGCTCAAGGTGTCTTCACTCCCAAGTCTGGAGCCTTGGTGGGGATGACCAAAAGGCTGAACTCGGCCAGGGGCTGCCAAGGAGAGTGCCTATATGTGCCAATCAGCCCACTGGGCTCAGGGCAGACAGAATTCTTGTGAAGTGGCTCAGGTCTACCCGAGAGAATGTTTCAAGAAGCAGTAAGTAGATGTTTCTAGCCTCTTAAGATCCAGACCCAGAACTTGCCCACAGCATCAAGGTGGCTGGGTGTTATTGATAGTGGTCACAGTACTCATACAAACACATAGGCTCCAATTCCTCATGGGAGTAGACTCAAAAGAGTTTGTGGCTGCCTTTAATCTGCCATACAATCCATTTGCAAAATTACAAAATTTACTCAAAAATAATGATCATAAACAAACTCACCTAAAGTGATTGGATAGCTCTTTAGGATTTGTTGCATTTGGTATGTGTGGTGTATGTTTGTGTGTATAGTGTTTGAACCAAACCTAAAATGACATTGGTATCATAAGAATATGAAATTTTCCTAGCTGTATACTCTCGGTTCGGTTCAGTCGCACAGTTGTGTCCGACTCTTTGTGACACGATGAATTGCAGAACGCCAGGCCTCCCTGTCCATCGCCAACTCCCGGAGTTCGCTCAGACTCACATCCATCAAGTCGGTGATGTCATCCAGACATCTCATCCTCTGTTGTCCCCTTCTCCCCCTGCCCCCAATCCCTCCCAGCATCAGAGT
>SJYV01006087.1:25049-41795 GCA_006410875.1 Neotragus pygmaeus | reverse complement strand
GTGGGAGTGGACTTGACTGACTTCAGTTAAAGTAGCTGAGACTGTGTGTGTGTGTGTGTGTGTGTGTGTGTGTGTGTGTGAACTGTTGTGGGAGTGGACTTGACTGACTTCAGTTAAAGCAGCTGAGACTATGAAAACTGCTCACCCTGAAGGTGGAGGGTGTTGGCTTCACAGGTTAATCCTTCTGTAGGTGTGAAAATGTGCTTCCAGCTCAGAGCCTGCAATTCGGTCAGGTCATCCATCTTGCACCTGGCCAACACATACGTGAAAGGTGGATTAGAAATGAGAAGGTCTGTTTTCTGATGGAAGCCTAAGCCATGTTGAATCAGCCGTGTTGAGGATCTTATTTAAAATGTGTGCATTCATGAAGTAGCTTTGTGTCTGTATTTCCTTATTTGTAGTCTGGGCAAGGAAGTCTTACCCTGGTGCCCACTGAAGGCAGAAGGTTGTTAAAAGCAAATGGGTTTGGGCAGTGGAATGAGGGGCATGGTGTCCAGTGCTTCAAAATACATCAAGGTTCTGCGTGGCCAGGATGAGAAACTGTTCTAAAATGTGTTTCTTGAATGGGGATTTTAGGACAGGTTCCATTTTTCAGTGCTTTTCTTGGTGATTTAGGTTATGTGTAATCCACCAGAGTGCTTTTAGGCGTTTACGTTTTTGTGTATTTGTCTATAAGAAAATGGGAAACTCTGGCTTTTAAGATTTTGCCTCAGGTGCTTTCACTGTTTTTTTTTTTGTTGTTTTTTTACAAGTCTGTAGACTTGTAGAGATTGTTTGTAAGGATACATATCATGCACTTTAGTGGCAGTTAAAACATATTAAGCTGAATTTGATCATTTCTGTTCTGAAACTTGACATTTATTGAAATCATTGAAGCACCAGTTTAACCGTGCGCTTCTCGTGGTTTGGTAAGGGCTATTGGATAAAACGATAATGGTCTAATTGATGAGCATGTGTAGCAGGATGCTCTGTACAGAGCGCTATTCGCTGAAAGGGAAGCCACTGAATCGGGTACCTTTTCTGCTCATGGGGACGGCCCGCCTTCTCTCCTTTCTGACTGGAGCTCACCTTTTTTTTTTCTCCTCTAGGTTTTGGAAGTCCCTTGTCTCCAGGTTGCTGGAAGTGACATCTTGCTCAGCTGAATCAGCTGCTCGGTGAAGACAGAACTCATGCTTTGCGCTGACTCGGCTCTGCGTCCGCCACTGGGGAGTCTCTCTGCCTGGTCCTAGAGAGAGCCAGGGATCTGCGTTGTGACTGAGCTTCCTGGACTTGCGAAGACAGGACGGTAGAGGAATACACACTTTGTTTTGAATTTTTACAACAAACATTTGTTCTAGTTTGGAAGCCTCGGGCTGCTGGGTGCGTGAGTGACAAGTCTTTGACAAGTGGCCTTATTCCAACTCCAGAGATTCCTCAAGCAGATTCTAATTTTATATACAATCCTCAGGAGACAGGAAACATGCCAACCCAATCCCTCTTGGTGTATATTGATGGACCGGAAGTGATTGGCAATTCCCTTGGCACCCAAATGGAGCTTGATGACGCCATGACGATCAAAGGGGCCGCCGCGGTCCCCTTCCGAGCCGCTCAGGAGAAGAGCATCATCCAGATGGAGGGGTACATGCCCCTGGACTGCATGTTCTGCAGCCAGACCTTCACGCACTCCGAGGACCTCAGCAAGCATGTCCTGCTGCAGCACCGGCCCATCCTCTGTGAGCCTGCCGTCCTGCGCGTCGAAGCGGAGTATCTCAGCCCTCTGGATAAAGTTCAGGTGCGCAGCGAGCCTCCCAAGGATAAGAGCTGCGAGGAGAGCGAGGAGCTGAGCTGCGAAGTGTGCGGGCAGACGTTCCATGTGGCCTTCGACGTCGAGATCCACATGAAGCAGCACAAGGACTCCTTTACCTACGGGTGCCACATGTGCGGCCGGCGGTTCAAGGAGCCTTGGTTTCTGAAGAACCACATGCGGACGCACACGGGCAAGTCGGGGGCGAAGAGCAGGCTGCAGCCCGGCCTGGAGAGCCCGGCGACCATCAACGAGGTGGTGCAGGAGCCCGCAGCCGAGGGCGTCTCCTCGCCGTACAAGATCTGCATGGTCTGCGGCTTTCTGTTTCCAAATAAAGAAAGTCTCATCGATCACCGGAAGATGCACACCAAAGAAGCTGCTTCCGGGCCCCGCGGCCCGCAGACCGAAGCCCCGCAGGAAGGCACGCCGTCGCCGGGGGCGGAGCTGCTGCAGTTCCTGAACCTGAGACCCGCGTCCCCTGCCGAGATTGCCAAGAAGCCGGCCAAGTGGATACCTCAGCTGGACCCGTTCACCACCTACCAGGCCTGGCAGCTGGCCACCAAGGGCAAGGTGGCCGTGTGCCGAGAGGTGAAGGAGCAGCAGCAGCCGGGCCAGGANAGCTGCTGCAGTTCCTGAACCTGAGACCCGCGTCCCCTGCCGAGATTGCCAAGAAGCCGGCCAAGTGGATACCTCAGCTGGACCCGTTCACCACCTACCAGGCCTGGCAGCTGGCCACCAAGGGCAAGGTGGCCGTGTGCCGAGAGGTGAAGGAGCAGCAGCAGCCGGGCCAGGAGGGCAGCACCGACAACGACGAGTCGTGCTCCGACAAGGAGGAGCCGGGCGAGGTCTGGAGCAAGAGCCAGCCCGAAGCTTCTGGAAGGCCCAGGACGAGTAAAAGCGGTTGCCCCGGCCTCTCCCAAGACAAGGAGAAGTCCAGACACCCCCATGGCGAAGTGCCTTCTGTGGACGCGGACCCCAAGCTGGCCAGTAGTAAGGAGAAGCCGACGCACTGTGCCGAGTGTGGCAAAGCCTTCCGGACCTACCACCAGCTGGTGTTGCACTCGCGTGTGCACAAAAAGGAGCGCAGGGCCGACGCCGGCTCGCCCCCCGCTGCCGCCGCCGCCGCGGACGGCAGGCAGCCGAGGACGTGCTCCCCGGAGCTGCCGTCCGCCCTGGAGGACAGCGGGGCCCTGGACCGGGAGGCTGGCTCCGAAGATGGCTCCGAGGACGGGCTCCCAGATGGGCTGCACCTGGGTGAGCTGCCCCCGACCACCGCCCCCCGCCCGGTCCTGCAGGGAGGACACAGCCCGCTGAGGGCGGGTCTGGGTTCTGGCTCCTGGTCTCATCCTGCTGTAGAAGTTCCTAAGCTCTCAGGGCCTCTGTCTCCTTTCTGTAACAGTAGGGTGGCCTTAAAAGGCCTGTTGCGGTTTCTTCCTGCTCTGAGAGTGACGCGATGTCCTATTTTGCGAACAGAGGTCCCACGTTCGCTCACTTCGCGCTTGTGCTGCGTCACAGTGGGGCGGAGGCCTGGGGTGCTGCTGTAACTCAGTCACTCCAGCACCTGCTGAAGTACAGGGAGTGAACACATCAAAGCTAATTGAAAGATCTCGTCTGCTCAGTCACAGTTCTCGTGTTCTGGTGGCACTTGGAGGAAACAGAGGCCGGCTGTTGGTGGGTCTCCCCGGTCCCGGGGGCACTGGCCAGGGCAGTGTCCCCCCTGTGCTGCCGGTCTCGCCCGTCTTCACACAGCTTTTCTCTCCGTTTAGTAATCTTTTATTGACTAGAGGATTCTGCTGCTGGAGCTGAGTTGATAAATCTCTGCCAGATCAGCCGGGGAACGATGAGAACAGGGGTTAGTCTTAGGAAAACTGTGTCCTTTACAGAGGTGGTCTCGGTTTAAACATACGCTGGCGTCTTGTGTTGTGAGTTGGCTGTGTGTTGATGTCTCTTAAGAGACCCAGTGGGAACGTGACTGGATAATACATCTTCTCTCAAGTCGGTGCCCAGTTTCTGTCCTGATGACATGATGGGGCTGAGGGTGGTAGTTTTCATAGCAAATATTCAGTGTGTTTTGAGTTTCCTCGGAGACAGGAAACGTAGCACTTGGCATGCTTATAATCTTCAGGTTTAGAAATCTAGAAAATGCATTCGATGTCTTAATGACATCATAAAAATGACTTTAAACATAGCCTTCTAGTCTTCTAAGTGATTGCTTAGAAACAGCGGCAGTGCTCTGCTGCTTGTGGTGAGAGAGATGCCCCGGTGCCCGAGAGCTGTGAGTGGACGGTCGCGTTTGCCCGTAGGCGGCGTGGGCAGGACCGGGTGGACGGTCACATTTGCCCATGGGTAGGACCGAGTGGAAACCCTGGGCCCTGTTGGCGGGTGGCTAGGATGGCCCATAATAGCTGGGAGCACCAAGACTTGCGTTGGGTCTGGTTACGTCTTGCTTAACTTTTCTTTGCCCCGATTTCCCTGTTTACACAATTGGTTCATCAACCCGTATCTTCCACCTCCCAAGGATGATTTCAGCTGCCTATTTATAAAAAATCCTTCATAAAAGACAGCACCACAGAATCACGGGTGAAGCTACAGAGGAGCGGGAACCAGGGAGACAGGACATTTCACGTCCTTTGTGTTGGAGTAAAGGCATTTCGTAACTCTTAATGTGACGCAACACACCATAAATCCCGACACACAGCTGGAAGTAGTAAACTGCTGTAACATGCAAGCTCAGCTAGTCTTGGCGAGCTGGGTGTGAGTGTCAGAGGAAGAGCTGGGCGCTCTGTGAGGGGTTGGATCCCCTGAACCCACACTGTGATGGGCCTTCTGGTCTAGACTTAGCTCACTGTCATCTACTGCCAGCCTGGCTTTCTTTAGATTTACTTTCACGATCAAAAAGCAAACTAAATGATTAATTGTTTTCAACTTTTATAAATTGGATTAATAATAGTGATTCATGTAAGTTGATTTTTTAAGTCCTTGTGACACTTTTTTAGACCAAAGGTTGTCTCTGCTGTCTTCCAGTATTTGGAGGTGGCTATAGTGTCTTCTGGAGAAGGCAGTGGCAACCCACTCCAGTACTCTTGCCTGGAAAATCCCGTGGATGGAAGAGCCTGGTGGGCTGTGGTCCATGGGGTCACATAGAGTCGGAAACGACTAAAGTGATTTAGCAGCAGCAGCATCATACTGTCTTCACGGAAGTTCAGGGGTGACAGAAATTATGTGGTCCTGTCTCTTGTTTTTAAGTCATGCCCCAAGCCTTGTGGGGTTTTAGTTCCCCCATCAGGATTGAACCTGGCCCGTGGGCCACGATAGTGTGGAGGCCTGACCACTGGACCATTGGGAAATTCTCTCTTTACTCCCGTCTTTATGGTACCTGGGGGCTCACCGAGGTTTCTTATAAACTGCTCTTTAAAATCAGTGAAGTCTATCAATCTGGACTTCAGAATGTGGACAGGGCCAGGCAGAGGCCCTTCAGTTGGAAATTCCAGGGTTTCCAGGCAAAAGGATGAGTCATGCTGAATTTACAGATGCCCCGTCTTCTGCTGCAGCCACACTGATGGGTGTGATGTGACCAGTGGTGACAGGAGGTTCACGCGGAGCTCAGGGTCCTGCTGGACAAGCTGGGGCGTGAGTGTAGCGCCTGGGCCTGCCTCAGAGGACCTGTGTCTGCTCCACTGTCCTGATTGTGGACAGAAGGGTACAGATTGTGATTCGTCAAGGTTGCCCATGTGAGCACTTGCGAATAATACGATCTGCTTTCCAAAATCTGCTTTGCCAAATTTTGACAAACTTTCCTAGGTGTTTGCCCACGGCCAAACTTTTAAAGATTAAGTTGTGCCTGCTGCCCTCTAGTGGTGACTGGCTTAATCTTAAGCAAGTTCATCTTTTCCTCTGGTGGTTGGGAAAGTTGGCATTTGTGTTGGCTGGGTTTTCTAAATTACTTATTCTGAAGAAGGTGGTTATTCCAGCCCGTGTGCAGGTCCAGCTCAAGTTTGTCAGATTCTGTGAGTCTCAGGCCTGGGAGGGCAGAAAGCTGCCTGTTCATTTCAGTCTATTAAATGGTCTTGTGACCGAGGCCATGAGGAAGGGAATCGTCAACAGTGAACTCTGCTGTGCTCAGAAAACAAAACTGTTGCACACAGGCTTTAATGCTGCACACAGCCTCAAAGCAGCAGTTGGCTGTTTTTAGGCAATACCTAATATAAAAATCATTTCAGATTTTCCAAAAATGTTCTACCAAGAATCTTTAAGTCAGCTTGCCCTGTTCACATCCTTGAGCTATCTACTTACATGAATATTTTTGTTTCTGTTTTAAGATAAAAATGATGATGGAGGGAAAATGAAGCATCTTACATCCTCAAGAGAATGTAGTTATTGTGGAAAGTTTTTCCGTTCAAATTATTACCTCAATATTCATCTCAGAACGCATACAGGTAAGGAACCTCTTACTTACTTGTTCACTCCGTGCATGAGGGTTGGGATATGGCTCTGTGTCTGGTTTTTGCTGTTGTCTAGATGCTCTTGCAGATCCTCGGGGCATCTTAGGAACAGACGTGTAGCCTGTTGATTTGCAGCGGTCGCTTTGCTTCCTTTAGTCTTACTGTAACTTCAGCTGTTTTCTTGTGAAGTTGGTCTCTTGTTTAATGTCTTGATTCCTTTATCCTCACTCCCATCTTATTAAAATCTCTAATATTTTAAAATGTCACAGCTTTATTAATTTTTATGTTTTAGAATGAAATTAGTAATACTTAATCATCTTTGGTTTGTGTTTACTTTTTGGCCACTCTGCCTGGCTTGGGGGATCTTAGTTCCCCCAGGAGGTGATGAAAACCATTCTTGGCACTGAGAGCTGGAAGCCCTAACCACTGAATCACCAGAGAACTCTGTCATCTTTTCTTCAGGTTGTGGAAGCAAGCGGTGGCATAATGGTTTGGGAGGCCATGCGGACTTGAATTTGCATCTCTTCTACTCATTGGCTGTGCAGCTGTAGGCAGATTAACTTTTCTGCGCTCTCATTTTCTTAGCTGTAAAGATGGGATAATATTCACTTGCATAGGGCTGTTGTGAAGATTAAATGAGATCATTTTAAGGTGTGCTTTTAAATTTTTAAATGGAAGACACATGCTCACATTTTCACATATTTGGGTTAGAAAGAGGCATAGTGCCACAGCTCGAGGGCTTCTGGATGAGAAGACTCACAGACAAGAAGGGAAGAGGGGAGAATCTTCTCTGTCGTGTGTTGATGCTTTTTACAAGCGTGTGTAGTCAAGTGACACTTCTCGTTTTAGGTGAAAAACCATACAAATGTGAATTCTGTGAGTATGCTGCAGCGCAGAAGACCTCCTTGCGGTATCACCTGGAGAGACATCACAAGGACAAGCAGGCGGACGCCGCCGCGGACGGCAAGAGCGACGGGAGACCCCAGGAGGCCGAAGATGCACTCCTAACCGCCGACAGTGCGCAAACCAAAAATTTGAAAAGATGTTTCGACGGTGCCAAAGATGTTAAAGGCAGCCCACCCGCAAAGCAACTGAAGGGGATGGCCCCCGCCTCTCAGAGCGTCCTGGGCGGCGCCCTGCTCGCGCCAGTGCACAGGGAAACTCAGGCTTTCAGCAAGGATGCAGCGGACGACGGGGCCGAGAAGCCGAGCAAGGGCCCCGGCCCCGCTTACTTGGACGCCTTGAAGAAGAGGCCGCCCGCGGACCCTCAGGCCAGCCCTCTGGTGTGCAGGACAGAGGCGGCCACGGTGGCCCGCCACGCGCAGCTCGGGCCCCGGGAGAAGCGGGCGGCGGACGCAGGCTGCCAGGAGAAGCCCCTGAACCTGTCCCTCGGCGCCGCGCACGGGGGCGCGGGGGCGCCGCTGGGCAGGAGCGTGACGGCCAGCAGCACCTGCCCGTTCTGCACCTTCAAGACCTTCTACCCGGAGGTGCTGACGATGCACCAGAGGCTGGAGCACAAGTACCACCCCGACACGCACAGGAGCTGCCGGGGCAGGGCTGCGCTGCGCAGCCGGCGGACGGGCTGCCCGCCGGCCCTGCTGGGCAAGGACGTGCCCCCGCTGCCCGGCCCCTGCAGGCCCAAGCCGCGGCCAGCCGCTCCGGCGCAGCACAAGCCCGCGCCGGCCGAGCGGCCCGCGCCCGGCGCCCAGGGGCCCAGCAGAGCCCCGCCGCCCCCGCCGCCCGCGGGCACCGACAGCACTTTAGCCCCCAGCAACCTCAAGGCGCTGCGCCCGCTGCCACCGCCCGGCCTCGGCGTTCCGGGGCCCGGTCCTGCCCGCACGCCGCCCGAAGCACCGCCCTGCAAGGCAGGCCCAGAGAAGGCGCGGCGGCCGGAGCCGCAGCCCGCCGCCGATACCGCCAGGAGCGACGGCCCCTGGGCGCCCGCGCGGGACTACGCGTGCGGCCGCGGCGGTGCTGAGCCGGGGGAGCCGCTGCCCAAGCGGCCGCGGGTCGCGCCGGAGCCGCCCTGTGCGCCGTGCCGCAGGCCGCCCGAGCTGCCGCAGTACCGCGTGGTGCGCGGGCTGGCGTCCCTGCTGCCGCCAGAGTGCGCCTGCGCGCCCCCCGCGCCCCCCGCGCGCCTGCGCCCTGCGCCCGCGCCCGCCTTCGCCGCGCTGCTCCCCTGCGCGCCCGCCGCCGCCGCTGTGCTGGAAGGTGGGCGTCCTGGGGGACCCTAGGGGGTGCGGGGGGAGGGCCCTGGCTCAGCGGCCCCTTTCCCGCTCCTCCCGGGCTGGGCTGAGGGCAGCGGGGCCCAGGGGCTGCACCCCTTTGCAGGGCCGAGTCAGGTGTCCTTGATGCCTAGCCCGCGTGCACTGAGGGGCGTGCAGCCTGCCTGCCCCTGTGATCAGCGCCGGTCGGGCACCCGCACAGGGGCTGGGGGCCCTCGGAAGCGCTCTGCGGGTGCGCCGGGCCCCTTCCAGGCTGCTGGGTCCCTTTGGTGTCCAGACCTAGGGAACCGCGCTGCCGCCTTTGGGCAGGGCTCAGCCTTAAGTGGATCTTAAAGCACAGTCTTCCCCTGTTGCTCCCCCGATGCCCACAGGTACCATGAAGGTCCTTGTCCCCGCAGAGGCGGTTTTACAGCCCCTGCTGCCTCGGACGTGTCTAGCACACACCCGAGTCTGTGAGAGTAGGTGAGACAGGCGTGGGGACCTGTCCTACTCGGTGAAACCGCAGTGCCTTCCCTGATTATAAGCTCTGCAGGTTTCTGCGCCCAAAGGGACACATCCATTTTAAACATCCCCGTTTGTATTAATTTGAAATGAAAGGTTCTGGGTGGTGACAGTTCTGTATCAAAGATGGCTTGATGCCAGTTGATCGGGGGATAGCTAATTAAAAAACTCACTTTCACACAGTCCAGTGACTTTTATAAAAATTTTGATGAAAAAAAATCTCTGCAGCCTTTTGATTAGAAGTGTCCCTTTCCCCCAACTCTGCACTTAAAATGGACATGAGTCATAACTGTGTCTTTTACTTGAAGAGAAAAGACTGTGTTGCAAGTAAATCGGTCTATTTTTCCCTTCCACACAGTTTTTTGGTTCATGATATACACAAAAGCTTAAAATATTTATGTTACCATTTTGGCTTTTAATTTTTAGTAGCACTTAGATAATTTTACAATTTAGTGACTTTAAAATTCTAAGCTAAGAAATGTCTTTCTGGCAATTAAAAACATTTTACCATGTAACTAACGTTATGGTACATATGCATCTTATGTGTTCTGGTCACTTTATCAGGAATTTTGAAAATTGACTTCTGACAACCCACACACATCTTACCTAGTTGTTGAGCTTAATTTTAAATGCCCGTTTATGCTTTTTTTTTCCCCCCAATTAGGAAAAAGGCCTGTATCCTATCAACACTTATCTAGCAGCATGCTACAAAAGAGGAACTATGAGAATTTTATTGGGAACGCACATTATCGACCAAATGACAAAAAAACTTGATTTCCTATTTTGGGGATAAAAGGTGAGCACATACTGTATTGATTTTACATAATTGAAAACAAACCATCTAACTTACCAATACAATATTACAAAGTAAAATTGCTTTTAACTTGAATTTTGAAGTGTTTTAAAAACAGCTTTCAGGGTCTCTGGATATCGGTGGTGATGATCATGGTAAAGTAGCAAAAGCAACTGAAAGTTACTGAGGGTTTATTTCATGCTAGGGGTTGAATGAATTTTTTATCATCATGAGCTAGTTTAATCCTTCTTAGAGCCTTAGGCCAACTGCCTGCCATCAGTTTTTGTTAATAAAGTTTATTGGGACACAGCCACTTCCTTTCCTTTCCTTTAGATCGTCTGTGGTTGCCTGGGGCCACAAAAGCACAATTGGGTCATTGTGACAGGGACTTCATGGTCTGCAAAGCCGAGAGCCGTCTAGCCACTTATAGGAAAAGTTTGTTGATCCCTGAGTTAGGAGACTGTGCCCACTTTACAGATGTGGAGACTGAGACTTGGCTTATGTAACTTGCCCAGCACCTTCCTCTGCCTGTTTTTTGGTCCTAGGTCTGCGAAATCCAAGGCCTGGGCCCCACCCCTCCAGTTCAAGTGCTTGTTCAAAACCTTTATAAATCCTTAGCAGGAACAGGAGTGGGACAGAGCAAGGAGGTTTATTTTGACTTTCTGGTTCACATGGCAGGTGTATCTAGTGGTGGCTACCCAGAAGCTTCAGGTGGTGCTCTTGGAGTTGTGCACATGTTGATTTAGTTGCTTCCAAGTTTGGGCAGAGGGCATGGCCTCTATGTGAGAGTTAACAATAAAGAACCTGGAAAGACTGAGGCTCATGGACAGATTTCATCCTCTCTGAGACAGCTCTTGTTCTGCTAAACACTACCATATCCTCGTGGAGCAGACTGTTGACCCAGCTCCTGCTAGATTTGGATTCAGAGATAGAGACACGTGGACCAGGGCAGAATCTCTCCTTGAGGTTTTCCCTGGGGCACACGGCCCTGTCCGTCTGCATCCTTCTTTCCTGCTCAGGTAATGCCAGTGGTATGAGGCTGGCATCATAGCAGAAATGGGATTAGATCCACTCTGCTTTAAAATGTAAACACGATTTATGGGTGGTTATTTGCTCTGTGTGTAGCGGCAAGTGGGACTGTCGTGTATGTGCCCAGCTCCTGCCTCTTCCTGCAGCCTCTGGGCTTCTCTGCTTGCCTTTCTCTCTACTCTGGAACATCCTTTCCACACCCTGCTGGCCAGACGACCTTGTTCTGGTGCTTAAGCTCAGGTATTTCTGCAGCATGTTTTCGGGGAGCTGGGCCTTCGCTGTTCATGTCCTGCTGCGCTGTGGTTCATACCTTTATGCCCACCGGACCTCTGTCCCGACTTCCACCCTGAGCAGTGCTGAGGTGGTGCCTGGCCCAGGGCTGGGAATTTCAGCTGTAAAACTCAATAGACGTTGGCCAAACAGTGTTACACGTGTTTTATGCCCTGTCCTCATGGAGGAGGTTATTCTATTCTGAGTCTTGTCTTAAATACCTGTGGTCTTGTGCCATATATTTTCTTTCGTTAGGTATAAATTTCCAGTTTCCTATAGGAGGCAGCTGACTTGTCACCTGTATCTGATGTAAATTCTTGTTGGTTAAATTATCTTCATTAAATCACTGTTCATTGTACGTGAGCATCTCCTAGATGGTGCAGCTTATTTATTGACTCCTGAGACTTGGTTAAAAATTTAAGCTTAAATGGAACTCATTGCATTTTTAGACCCTTTTAGTTCTGTGTATTTGTTACACTTTAAAAAAACTTTTGTAAACTGTATTTAGCTTTATTCTAATCATGTTTTAAACTTTTTTTTCCTTCCCTTAGGTCTTGATGGATATAAATGTGTACTCTCCATGAAATTAAATTAGTTCATCCTTTGAAAAAGCAAATGTTGAAAGCTACTGAAATAAGCTGTGATTGTACTGTATATAGAACACATAAAGGAACACTACGGTTTTGTAAAGAAGTTAACTTTTGTACCAAATAGCAATAAAAACTAGTTGGAAGAGTTGGGTTGTACACAAATGGAGACTGGACATCATCTCTGTTTTGCCCCGAATAATAAGATTNGAACACATAAAGGAACACTACGGTTTTGTAAAGAAGTTAACTTTTGTACCAAATAGCAATAAAAACTAGTTGGAAGAGTTGGGTTGTACACAAATGGAGACTGGACATCATCTCTGTTTTGCCCCGAATAATAAGATTTTTAGAATTGACCAAATAAATGGAGGTTTTTTTTTTTTTTGCATACTTGAGCGCTGCTGAAAAGAAATCATTTGGGTTGGGGGGTGGGGTGGGGAGAAAATATATAACGCTTGCACCTCAGGTAAAAAGTTTGTAAATATATGTTGTAAACCTGCTTGTTTAAATACTGTGTGTATTCTTTTCCTCTAATGGAGCTCATCACTTTGAGCTCTTTTCTGCTATTTGTCCTCTTTCATCTAAAATGTACGGTTTTGTGTTTTTTTTTTAATCTCAATGATTTGTATTATGTTAAATCCTCCGCCGTCTATTGTCTTTGTGGAATTGGTAACAGAAACATTGACCCTCTCTGAATGGACATGTGCTGCATGTAGCTGGCGCCCTTCTGTTGCAAATTTTGGAAGGTCATCTGAGGAAGACCCAGACCCATATAAGCCTCTTCTCAGGGGATTGGTGGGGGGATTTTTAAGTGTGTGTATCTATAGAGAAGCATTTCCTCTAGGCCAGCCACACAGTCAGTAAACATACCAAATTGTTTGTGGAGTTAGTTTTCTATCCAATGAATCATTTTTGTTGGAAAATTCTGGCGTTTGCCTGAATTAGTTATATGAAAATATAAAGGCTAAATTATACATGTGAATTACATATACTGGAAGCAGTTTTTAAAAGAAATGAAAGTTGAGGGTAAATTTCAGGTTTGCATCTGGTAGTCTTGGTGTGTCTGGGCTTTGCTTGGGTTGACTGTGGACACACTCAGGTTAATTACAGACACGTGAATCGTGCAGGAGTGCTGACTAAGGCTCCTGGTGCTCCGGGAACGTCACTAGTCTTGAGACCCCGGTTGTCTTCCCATTTTTGGTGGTTTGGAGGCAGCACCATTTTCTCAGTGTACATGACAATTTGGGTTTTAAAGAGAGACTAGCCACCAGCTGGCTTACTAAATGTTTTATTACACTTCTGTTCCCTTAATCCACTGTCCATGGCTGAGTGTTTTCAGCAGCACCTAGGTTTAGTGACCACAACACACTTTATTAAGAAAACTTTCAGAAATAAATTTGCACTGTTAATTTTTCTTGCCTCGCCCTTCTCCATTAGAACAAGGGTAATGTCCTCAAAGAATCCTGATTTTTTTGTTCGTTTGTTCTCATTATGCAACACGACGCTGACTTGATAGAAAAGTCTTAACTCCCAGATGAGAAGGGAGACCTCTGAGCTGACTCTGCTGGCATCGTGATGAAGTGCTTTGTATCAGGAAAGTGTACACGATTGACCTTTCTTTCTGTTCACAAGCTGAGCCATATGTACATAATCTAGAGTTTTGTTTTCCTAGTTTTGCACTTTTATAGCCTATTTTTGAAGATTAACACATTGACAAAGATGATTGACCTGATCCTTACCTAATCCAATGAGTGTTACAGAAAGCTTGCTGTGACGATAAATATAAATCTTAAAAGGGGATATACATGATGATAGAGGGCTGAAATTTAAATCTGTATTAAAAAAAAAATCACCAAATCTATTTGAAAACAAGTCAATTCATGTTATGCTGAAATCTGGGGGCCTTTCAGATTTCTCCTTTTTAACCACATTTCTGAATCCTTAAAAATACAGTTTTGTTTTTCTTTCCACAGCCCTTGTACTCCAAAATGTTGTGTTTTTTTCCTTTTTTTGTCCATCAGTATTAATTATTGGGAATACTACTGGTTTTGTATGTTTTTTTCCCTTTGAGACAACAGTACATATACTAGAGGTACAATCTGTTGGATTTTTGTTTATGTATTTATTTCATTCCAGTTTGATTTATTTTAATTGTTGATACTTAAGTTGTCAAACAGTAGATATTACTTGTTTTATTTATGATGTATTTCAGCTTAAAGTTATGTTATTATATGTGGATGTAAATATAGATTTGGTGTTTTGCAATCTTGGGCTTTGGTCTTTATTGTGTCCCTGGTTTCTGATGTTAACTTTTTGTAAACATATGCAGTAACAGAGAGATGCGTGTACTGAATCCCCGTGGGCTTGCCAGCAACACTTTGTCAGGCTCTCTGTGACTCCCCAGCCTTCCTTCCTTCTTAAAGCAAATCTTCGACATGTTTTAATTTCATGCCTCAAATGCTTCAGTGAGTATCTGTAACAGATCAGGGCTTTTTCCGATCACGTCTGTCCAAACGGACAAAGATTCCTCATAACCGATCTCCATTGCTGCATTTCCCATTGTATCAGAAACGCATTCTAAAGCCTGGGATCCAAACAAGATCCACTTAACTCAGTTGAGAGGTTTCTTTACCCTATTTTAATACTAACCTCCTCCCCCGTGACACCGACACACACACTTGATGACATTTTATTTATTGAAGAAACTGGGTCCTGTAGAAATTCTCGCTTCCATGTTTGGGTTTGTTGGATCCTGCGGTTTCATCTAACCTGTTTCTCCAGCCTCTGTATGTGATCCTATGAGTGGGTAAATAGTCTGGAGGCTTAGTTTTGAGTTCAATTTTGGGGAGATGAGGGCTTCCTCCTCCCATTTCAGTTCTACCCCGTCACTCCAGGACACGTACAGTGTGTGACTGTTAGCTACTTCTGTGTATTCAAGCCTTTTTTTCTGTACAGTTTCTCAGTTGGCTAGAGTTCAAAATATTTTGCACGGGTAGACCATATTTTAGCCCGGCTCAAACAAGTGTTGAAAAAGAAAGAAGGCAAGGGCCCTCCCTACGCTACAGCTGTGACATGTCAAGAGGGTGAGAGGGCCGAACTTCCCAGCGACTGCACCCTCTTCCTTGGACAGAAGAGGAGTTCGAGGTCCCGAGAAGGCCACATGTGTGCCCAAGGCCAGACAGCTCTGCCGGAAGTTGGAGCGGCTGGGTCTCCTGTTCCAGTCTGCGCTCCTCAGGATCAGAGAGAAGCACAGCATCTCGGGTGCGTTTTCAGACTTGGCGAGACCTGAGTCTGCTCCTTGCTAAGCACTGGGCAGGGTGTGGTGCCCAAGGGGTGGACATCTGTGCCAGTGTCTGGGGGTTGGGGCCCTTGGTGGCGATCCAATTGTGTGGCCATTCACTGAGACTCTGGTTATCAGCTTTTATATATATATATGCTTAGATTTTTGTTTTTAATTGGATGTGGGCTTGTTGAATTTGTTTTTTGAATTTCTCGCAATACTGTTTTGGTTTTTTGGCCTTGAGGCATGTGGGATCTTGGCTCCCTGACCAGGGTTTGAATCCACACTCCCTGCCTTGAAGTTCAGTTCAGTCACTCAGTCGTGTCTGACTTTTTGCGACCCCATGGACTGCAACACACCAGGCCTCCCTGTCCTTCACCAACTCCTGGAGTTTACTCAAACTTTATGTCCATTGAGTCAGTGATGCCATCCAACCGTCTCCTCCTCTGTCGTCCCCTTCTGCCCTCAATCTTTTCCAGCATCAGGTTCTTCTCCAATGAGTCAGTTTTTTACATTAGGTGGCCAAAGTATTGGAGTTTCAGCTTCAGCATCAGTCCTTAAAATGAATGATTTCCTTTTGGATGGACTGGTTGGATCTCCTTGCAGTCCAAGGGATTCTCAAAGAGTCTTCTCCAACATCACTATTCAAAAGCATCAATTCTTTGGCACTCAGCTTTCTTCATAGGCCAACTCTCACATCCATACATGACTACTGGAAAAACCATAGCTTTGACTAGACAGACCTTTGTTGGCAAAGTAACATCTCTGCTTTTTAATATGCTGTCTAGGTTGGTCATAGCTTTTCTTCCAAGGAGCAAGAGTCTTAATTTCATGGCTGTAATAACCATCTGCAGTGACTCTGGAGCCCCCCAGAATAAAGTCAACCACTTTCCACTGTTTCCCCATCTATTTGCCATGAAGTGATGGCATTGAAAGGCTAAGTCTTAACCACTGGCCCTCCAGGGAAGGTCCCTACTTCTTGGTATGAATGGGACGTACTCATGACAAAAGATTTCCAACCTCTTGAGTTTGTGAAAAGTCATACCTAAGAAGGGGAAAAAAAAAAATCACATCTCTTTTCTGTGGTTTATCCTTATTTGTCACTTTCATCGTGACCTTTGCACATCAAACTCCCGCCTGTCGGTGGCCCCCTGAGGCTGTAGCGGGCAGAACGGTCTGGCCCCGGGCCCAGGCCCCTGTCCCGCAGGCTCGGGAATAGGAGGGAGAAAGCTGAGTGCTTCCAGAGCACACCAGGTGACTCAAAAGAGCGAGGTCAGCTAAGGCTCCTAGACACTATTTGGAATTCTGAGGGACCAAAAAGAGCCTCAAAAGGGCAGCAGGGATCCCAGCACACGCTCCTCCGTCGTGTCCAGTCTGTGACCCCGTGGACAGTAGCCCGCCAGGCCCCTCTGCCTGTGGAATTTTCCAGGCAGGAACACTGGAGTGGGTTGCCGTTTCCTACTCCAGGGGATCTTAGGACCCGGGGATGGAACCCACGCTCCTGCATTGGCAGGCGGATTCTTAACCGCAGAGCCACCTGGGAAGCCCTGAAACAGTGGGCAGCCGCCTTGCAGAGGTGGCCAAAGAGGGGCCCACGTGGGGATCGAGCCCTTGACCTTGTCGCTGAGCCAAGGACATGATCTCATCATGACGACCGTTAGAAAGCCTCTGAGCGTCCTGCTCCACAGGCGGCATGCGCAGTAGGCTGGCTACCTTCTTCAGCACCCTAGGGCTTTTCACTCGAACTCCCCCCTGCCCGCCCCCTGCAAGAGCAGGTGGACCTTTTAGTTCCATGCCCCTGACCCGGCAGGAGGCAGCCGGATCCCAGGGTTC
>SJYV01006087.1:0-24688 GCA_006410875.1 Neotragus pygmaeus | reverse complement strand
CCGCCACCCTGAGCCAGGCCGCCAACCGCACCAGAGGACGCCCTCGCTCCAGCCGCCCCCTCCCCGCTTTAACCTCTTCCCCTTCAGCCTCGCCTCCACGTGCCGCCACACCTGTCTTTTCCCGAGAGACAGTGCTACCTCGGTCCTTGCTCGAACCACCAGTGACCTCACATGACTCAGAATGAAACCCAAGCCTGCCCGCGGCTCTGCTCTCTTCCCGAGCGGCTTCCCCAGCCCTTCCCGTCGGTTACGGCAGCCACAGGGGACGCGGGTTCCTTCTGGAGCCTCCCGGACTCCTTTCCGCAGTCGTCCGGGTAGTCCACACTCACATGCGCATACGTTCTGACCCCCAGGTCTCCAGCCCCCTCCGTCTCTGGATCTGGTGGTATTTTTCTTTGCAGCACTCGGCACTGCGTGCCATCACAATGAGCATGTTTGATTGGTCTTCCCCATCTGAATGTAAACCCCCGGAGGGCAGGGATTTGTTATCAGTGTATCCCCTGGGTCTCTGCAGAGCTTGGGATATTTGTTGGTAGGATGGATGGATGGATAATATATGTGGTTTATTCTAACCCAGCAAGTCATGAAAGACAGGTGGGTGTCTGGATTTCAATAACCTCATACCTTTGAAATTATTTGGAGTTTCTCAACATAAGCGTTTCCATGGCAACAAATGGAATGTGCACTCGCTGCTGGTTAGTTTTATTTTCCTTATGTGCTGTGCTTAGTCACTCAGTCTTGTCCGACTCTTTGCGACCCCGTGAACTGTAGCCCACCAGGCTCCTCTGTCCATGGGATTCTCCAGGCCAGAATCCTGGAGTGGGTTGCCTTTCCCTTCACCAGGGAATCTTCCTGACCCAGGATTTGAACCCAGGTCTCCCTCATTGCAGGGGGATTCTTTACTGCTGAGCACCAGGGAAGCCGCACCCCCCCAACCCCCCTTATTCTCCTTATATAGCAATATATTGAGTGAGAGGAGTTTTACATAGAGGATAATTGTAGGTGGTACAGGTACTTTTGGAGAAGGAAATGGCAACCCACTCCAGTATTCTTGCCTGGAAAATCTCACGGACAGAGGAACCTGGTTAGGCTGCAGTCCATGGGGTCGCAAAGAGTTGGACACGACTGAGCAACTTGACTTCACTCACTCACTTCACTCACAGGCACTTTAGAGGAATAAAAGGTAGACAGGATTGAGAGAGGTTTGGTATAGACTCCTTAAATGATTGTGCATGTGGGTGGGGGTGGAGGGTGTGGAGATAGCTGGAGGGCAAAAATTTGATAAGCAGATTGTAGGAGATTATAGAGAAAAGAATATGCTTGGAAAAGGATATTCACATAGAGAGGCTTAGCGATTCACAAGTCACTGATAACATGTGCAGAAAAAGCTGCCAATCCAAGCATCCTTTGTTGTATCATATGGTCATCTCTGTGGTAAAGAATCTGCCAGCAATGCGAGAGAGCTGGCTTCTATCCCTGGGTTGGGAAGATCCCCCGCAAAAGGGAAAGGCAACCCACTCCAGTTTTCTGGCCTGGAGAATTTCATGGACAGTCCTTGGGTAGCAAAGAATTGGACATGACTGAGCGACTTTCAGAGAAGGCGATGGTACCCCACTCCAGTACTCTTGCCTGGAAAATGCTATGGATGGAGGAGCCTGGTGGGCTGCAGTCCATGGGGTCATGAAGAGTCGGACACGGATGAGCGACTTCACTTTCACTTTTCACTTTCATGCATTGGAGAAGGAAATGGCAACCCANAGCAAAGAATTGGACATGACTGAGCGACTTTCAGAGAAGGCGATGGTACCCCACTCCAGTACTCTTGCCTGGAAAATGCTATGGATGGAGGAGCCTGGTGGGCTGCAGTCCATGGGGTCATGAAGAGTCGGACACGGATGAGCGACTTCACTTTCACTTTTCACTTTCATGCATTGGAGAAGGAAATGGCAACCCACTCCAGTGTTCTTGCCTGGAGAATCCCAGGGACGGGGGAGCCTGGGGGGCTGCCGTCTATGGGGTCACACAGAGTCGGACACGACTGAAATGACTTAGCAGCAGCAGATCAACTTTCACTTTCACATGGTAAAGAACCCGCCTGCCAATGCAAGAGACTGGGGCTCGATCCCTGGGTCAGGAAGATTCCCTGGAGTAGGGAATGGCCACCCACTCCAGTATTCTTGCCTGGGAAATTCTAGGAACAGAGGAGCCTGTCGGGCTGCAGACCATGGGGCCACAGAGTCATGACTGAGCGTGGCACCACTCCATCTATATATAGTGTAGAAAGTGAAAGCCATGTGCTGCAAGGAAGATCCCACATGCTGAAAGTTAAGACCCCAAACAATCAAATAGATATTAAAAATATATATATTAATACATAAGAGGATTCCTTGAGTGTATATCTAGGAGTGGGATTGCTGAGTCAAAAACCATTTGAAAAGAAAAAAAATTAAGGGACTTTACATTCATTATCTTAACATGGAGAGTTTATTCTCACTGTGTGGATGGGGAGGCTGAGGTGCAGAGAAGTCAGTAAGTTGCTCTTGGCTGGTAAAGGGACTGAGCCAGGTCTGTGCTTTTAACAGACAGCTGGGTAGCTGGCTACAGTTTAAACATGAATTTTGTGAAATGTCAATATTTATGTGAATTAAGCTAACGCCATTCCTTATAAGCCAAACCAGCCTCCAGTCAAGAGGAAGATGATGAGCACATTCTCGCCACCTGTCACAGGTGCCTTCTTAAAGAAGGTCAATAACTGAACACTTTGAATAATTACAGATTGTTCTCCCAGTGGAACTGACCAAACCCCAGAAATCTTAACACTGAAGTGAAGCGAAAGTCGCTCAGTCGTGTCCGACTCTTTGCGACCCTATGGACTGTAGCCTACCAGGCTTCTCAGTCCATGGGATTTTCCAGGCAAGAGTACTGGAGTGGGTTGCCATTTCCTTCTCCAGGGGATCTTCCCAACCCAGGGATCGAACCTGGGTCTCCCGCATTGTAGGCAGACGCTTTACCCACTGAGCCACTAGGGAAGCCCACCAGAGGACACTGGAAAGTGTTAAATAAGCTACGCCGTCAGGTGGCACTGTTCGTAAACAAACTTCATTTACTCGTCCAACCAGCTTTGCTATTCAACTATTTGGAACAAAATTTCTAAGATAGAACAATAATGATCTGTGTTATTGCAAATGATATAGCAACTCTGAGACTCTATTAATAGGATTTAATTGAAATACTTAACATTTCTGTAGTCCAGCACCCCATGAGCTAGGCTTTATGTTCATTAGTTATTGACTGTAACCCTGGAGCAGAATGACAATGCTTCTGTTTTAATGTTTGCTTGTTTTTTTCCAGGAATGCCCCAAACTCAGTTAAATTTTTTAAAAAGTAAGAAAGAGACAGGTCCGCATCATCTCCTCACTTTGCCTCAGAGCTGGCTTCTGAGATGGGCACAGGAGCGCCTCTNAGATCCAACCAGTCCATTCTGAAGGAGATCAACCCTGGGATTTCTTTGGAAGCAATGATGCTAAAGGTAAAACTCCAGTACTTTGGCCACCTCATGCGAAGAGTTGACTCATTGGAAAAGACTCTGATGCTGGGAAGGACTGGGGGCAGGAGGAGAAGGGGACGACCGAGGATGAGATGGCTGGATGGCATCACGGACTCGATGGACATGAGTCTGAATGAACTCTGAGAGATGGTAATAAACAGGGAGGCCTGGTGTGCTGCGATTCATGGGGTTGCAAAGAGTCGGACACGACTGAGCGACTGAACTGAACTGAACTGAATCAATATTTCAAAACTCATAAACTTCCAGGAATTGGTAAACCTGGTATTCCCCAGGTCTATTTCAAATTTAATAATATGAATTGAAACTATTAAGATTTCACTATAAGAATTAAAAAAAACTTTGTAAAGGTAAATCAAGTAGTAAATCTGCCTTTAATGACTTTCATTTGTAGAATGATGTAGGTAATTATAAAATCTATGTCCTAGACCAGCTTCCTCAAAAAGCAAAACATAAAAATCTTTCAACGAAAAATTTCTTGAATATAAAAATTTAAAAAGGATAACGATCATTGATCCTTGTGTCCTGAATTGTTCTACTTACATGTATTAATTCATTTAATCCTCACAGTAGCGCATTATCGTATCGACTTCACACACGAGGAAACTTGGACAAAGCAGACTTCTCTTGCACAAAGTGAGCGGCGGGTCTGGGGTTGGAGCCCCATACACAATATGACTCCAGCATCCACCCTGTACGTCATGCTACAAAGAATTCAATACTTTAATAAAATTTGGTGTCTTACTTTGATTGCTTAAGAGCACATGGATGGTAACTGCCAAAGAAGACAAGAGAATGGAAGAATTCAGAGCTGGAGTAGATGCCTGCAGGCCATTGCTCTCTAGCGCTGTCGTGATGTTCAGAACACCCTTCATTTTAAAATGGAGCCGAGAGAAGCTTCCAGTCTCGTGGACTGACTTTGACTTTGGCAAGTCCTTTGACATACATTCCTACATAGATATGTACATATGCGTGTGTTTCTGTATAACATACATCATTAAGAAATGATGATACAAAATGAATTTTTATTTCATTTTATTTTCAAATTTTTAGTGAAATTTTTATTAAAATGAATTTTTAAATGAAGAATGTTATCTTTTCAATTTAAATCTTGCTCTGCTTAATTATTAGAATAACGCTAAGTCTTTGCTTTATCTTCCAGTAAATATCCACACATTTTGATATCAATCAACCTGTCTTACAAGTATTGGATATAGATTTAATGAATTTACTCAGTGAACACCTATCTGCTAAAATTTGACAGATTTTTTCCTACTAACTTTAAGCTTCTACACACTAACATCTATAAACTATCAATGTAAATTTCACATTCTGTCTGACCAGCTAGCTAACTTAAGGTGCAAAAAGTCAATATATTGTGATATATACTTCTCATATTTTTAAATTAAAATAACATTCATTTATATAGTTGTGTGAATAGACCATAATTATTTATCCTAGGTATCTGAAACTATGAAATCTATTTTCAGCATCTCAAAAAGATTAAAGGATTCTAACTGTACTAAAATGTACTGGGGTAATTATTACTTGCACACGTGTGTGTGTGTATGTGTGTGAGTGCTCAGTCTTGCACGACTCTTTGCAACACCAAGGACTGGGATCTGCTAGGCTCCTTTGTCCATGGAATTTTTCAGGTAAGAACACAAATGGGTTGTCATTTCCTACTCTGGGGGATCTTCCCGACCCAGGGATCGAAATCACATCTCCAGCATCACTGCTCAAGCAGGAAGATTCTTCATCACTGAGCCACCTGGCAAGCCAACTATTACTCGAAGATTTATAATGCAACCAATACAATCAGACTCAATCTGTAGGGGCTTTATATATCTAGAATGCAAACTATCAAACTGTATTTATATTTTAGGTTGCAACATCTCCAAAATGACAAATGGAAATTTAAATAACCAAAAGTAACTGTACATGGAAATAATTCGTGTAGAATCCTTTATATTCCTTACCAGTATAGTTGCTAATAAAAGGTTATTAGTATCTACTTAGATATTATAGTATGATTAAAGAATTTTAGAACTATATATTGAAGTGTATATTCAATATTCATTACCAATAGAATCAAACTTTATATTTTAAAAAACTACATCCTTTTACTATGCATCTTGTACCAATTTTATACAACTAAAACATTAATTTTAAAGCTAGTTCTACTAACAAATATCAGGAAAAATATATATCTAAAAGTACCAGTGGTAGAGATGCAAGTTGGGATGAAGATAGAATATGAAACAAACACAATGAGAGAAGACTCAGAAGAGTCAGAATCATACTCTGAAGTCAATTTCTATAAAAGAACATTCAAGACAATGTTCAACTTGTGTAAAGATGGCTTTCTGGCTGCATTAGCCATCATTTGAAATAAGTGACTATACAATAAGAAGATGATTTTAATAAGGGTTTTTAATCATAATTATTCTATTTTCCAAGTGATCATGAAAATGATACATATGCAGCTCTTAATAACGCAGTGTTAAAATGTGGCTCTAGCTAGGGTGGGTATCTAATGGATAATGAGGTCTAGACTGGACTTGTACACCTTTGAACAAAAGTCACTTATCAAACAGCTGTGTACACCTGTTAGCCAAATACCTTTCTTTAGGACAACTGAGAAGAAATGTTCTGTAGCTACACAATGCCTAGACACTCAATAAACTTAAAACAATGGTTAGTCTCTATACTTAAATGAATACAGGCAATTAGAAATTGTCTGAAGAGATGAAAACCATGCAAAATATCACTTCTGGATAAAAATATCACTGAAACAAATGTATCATGAGATTGCTGATGAAGAGACAATCATTTTGTTTTTCTTATTCCCTTCATATAGTGATGCTAAGTAACTAGCAGTGAAATAAGTAAAACGTTTGAATCAGCTTTTATTAAGTGTTGACTTAATGCGTTTACAAAAAATACAAAACCCTTTCCAAAGTACTTGGCTCTTCATATATTTATGGAATAAGAGATCAACCTAGGCAGATGTATATCACAAAACAAAAAAATTCCAACTTACATGAATCAATTGGATAAAACGTAAACTCCAAACAGAACCAGCTATGTGAGTGAGTGACCCATTGTAGCGTGGTTTACTCTCTGAAGTGGCTCCAGGAAGGAAGATAAGCAGCAGACTGGGAGGCAAGCTGGAAGGGTGTCAGTCCCAGTGCTACCCTTGCTAACAAGCCTGAAAGTCTGTTGTTAGTCCCGCAGTCCTGTCCGACTCTTTGCAACCCCATGGACTGCAGCCCATCAGGCTCCTCTGTCCACGCAATTCTCCAGGCAAGAACACTGGAGTGGGTAGCTATTCCCTTCTCCAGGGGATCTTCCTGACCCAGGGTCTGAACCCACGTCTCCTGCATTGCAGGCAGATTCTTTAGTCTGAGCCACCAGGGAGGCATCAAACCTGAAGAACTGACACAAATTTATAAAAGAGCTTTGGAATTCTTTCTCAGTATTATTTATTTTTTAATCACCATTATTAACTTTTGAGACTGAGACTGAAAGAGTCTTGATAAATGCTACAGAGAATATAGCAAGAAACATTTAAAAATATCTCTCACATTCAAGCTTATTTTCTTAAATAATCTGAAAATATTATCTCCCCAAACTACTTTACTTTTTAGAAAAGAATCATTGAAGTTTTTAGGACAGTACTACATAAAGTAATAGGGTGACACTTTTCTTTTTAATAATTTTGGATACTTTATCTTTATTTTTCACAGTTTCTTTTTCCAATTCAGAAGAATAAAATAGCTAGTTGAATTGATAAGCAGAGTAAGTTAAAAGGCAGTGAATAAAATAATGTACTTCGTGTTGCATGAATTTTTTTCTCTTCCTTCATATTCCTGCAATTTGAATTATGCACAAATTATGGTCCAACTCTAGATGGTTCAGAGAAAAATCTGAAAGGATTGTAAAATCCATGAAGTTAATAAACACCACTAACAAAAACTTTTGAGTTAAATATATGGAGTACTGTTTTTAGACTCATAAAATTATGCAGCAAGGTACTCTCTATTGAGTCAACAAATTTAGGCATTTTCTGATCATGAAATCCATTCTGCAAAATGTCTAATTCAAATAAACCCAATGCATAATCTCCACTTTGCTGCAGGTGCAAATCACCTCATGACCAGGACTTAGAAAAGAGTCTAAATTCAAGTCCCACCAAATTTTTCCTCAATTTAAGTCAATTCACGCAGACTACCCATCTACAATATGTTTGCGGAAGCTTCTCAGTCATATCAGGGGAGCCCAAATGAACAAGACTCCACAAACATTATTATTCAGAAGGAAGCGAGTGGAATAATTCATTTGCTCATTTAATAAGTATCTATTAACCATATGCTTGGCAGGGTCTAGATTTTGGGCACATGGGCAATAAAACTCAATTCTGGCCTTGGACATTCCTGGAGGAGGCAATCCAGTAAGTTTATCAGGGATGGACGGCAGCAGAGTACAGCTGATAAGGTACAGAGTCGCTGGTAGCTCAGAGGGTAAAGAATCTGCCTGCAATGCAACAGACCTGGGTTTGATCCCTGTGTTGGGAAGATGCCCTGGAGAAGGGAATGGCAACCCACTCCAGTATTCTTGCCTGGATAATCCCATGGACAGGGAAGCCTGGTGGGCTATAGTCCATGGGGTCGCAAAGAGTCAGACACAACTGAGCAGGGTTCGCTTTTCACACTGGAGCCTAAATGCCAGTGTCCTAACGTTAGGCTAGTCCAATCCTTCTTGACACGCTCATCCAGGTGCCTGTGCTTGTGACTTGCCTTCAGTCTTCTTGTTCAGTTCCCTCCTGGGAAATTCTCTTACTTGTATATTCCACATTGTTAGCTAAAGATAACTAATAAACATTTGAGAGTGATGCTTATTATATATCTGAACAGAAAAAGCTATTCTAAAAAGCTATTATAAACTAAGAATACTTGTAAAGGTCTCCCGAGGAAGGTAGTGGTGGGAATTCTGCACTTTTAAATGTTCCTTTAAGGAACATTGTATATGATTCTGAGGTCTGTATGTACTAGACTGCATTGTGAAATGTAGAAATTATTTTCATTATTTTCACAAAAATTCCATCTGCCTCATCAGGGAAAGGCTGAAGGCAAAAGAAGAGAGTGGCAGAGGATGAGACTGTTAGACAGCCTCACCGACTCAACGCCCATGAATCTGAGCAAACTCCATGAGATAGTGGAAGACAGGGAAGCTTGGTGAGCTGCAGTCCATGGGGTCGCAAGGAGTCAGACATAACTGAGTGACTGAACAACAAGATCAGAGACTGCTTTGGCTAAGCATTACTGGTGAAGGAAAGTTTGCACAGTCCAATTCAGCTATTTGTATTACAATACCTGTATGGCATTTTAAAAATTTTCTATAAGTGTAAAATGGGTTTCTGTGGGTTCATGTGAGAAGTTAACCATGTAAAGACTGTTTCTAGGAAAAATAAATTATCTGTTTCCAATTATAAAAAATATCGGGGGATCAAAGAATTCATAAGTGGGGGATTTGACTGTATCATTGGGTGCATAGTGGCACACTACAGTCTACACTCAAAAGGCAAGTATACAGTGACAAGATACTTTCAAGATCTTCCTTTAAGATCAAATTCAAGAGTTTTCTCCTTTGTGAAATATTTCTAGAATCCTCATGCAATACCCATTGGGCCTTTTATTCCCTGCGTTATCAGACACAGTAGAACCAGCAGGCCAGAAAAAACAAAGGGAATGTAGTTTCACACATGAAAGTTCCTACATTAATTCAAGAATGCAAGAAATCTATATTAGAAGAATATATCTTTTTTCAATCTTCTGCATAATATCCCAGTTTGTAACTCTGTGTGTGTGTGCATGTGCGCACACCCATGTGCATGCTCAGTTGTGTCTGTCTGTTCACTGCTCCATGGACTGTAGCCCACCAGGCTCCTCTGTCCATGGAATTTTCCAGGCAAGAATACCGGAGTTGGTGGACTTCCCCTCCTCCAAGAGGATCTTCCCAGTCCAGGGAGCCCAGATCTTCCTGAACCTGCATCTCTTGTGTCTCCTGCATTGGCCAGTGGATTCTTTACCACTGTGCCACCAATTAATCAGTTCATAATAGAATATTAAATATTCACTGCTAACTCATCCTAGGAGATGTCAATAATTTGGGAACTAGACTGATACAACTAATTGTACACATTGAGAAGATGTTCTGGAAGAGAAAAACTTTTTTTTGCAGGTATGACTTACATGTAAAGCTAATGGCAGCAAAGACCACAGCTGCTAATATACTTGTTCATTTAGGAACAAGTCCAAAACTCCTGAGGTTTTTTTTGGGGGGGTGCGGGGGTGGGATGAATTCATTAGCATTCAACAAAAGGCAGACCTTAGTTTTTTTTCTTTGAGAACATAACAGACACATGGGATACTATAACAGACATTCATATGTTCCTTATACAACTCAATAAAGTTCTCTAGTGCATTCCACAATAAAAAATTTTAAATCTTATAGGCCTTATCACTTTATTAAATACTTGCTCTGAGTAGGAAAGAGTATAAATTTCCTTTATGTAATGGAAATAAGCTATATTTTTATGGCCAGTTCAACATTCAAATAATGAATAGAAACGCCCATGAAGTGCTATGTTCTGCAGGTAGGAAAAAAGCAGCAGTTTCTTTTACATAATGGAAATATATTGCATTTTACAGCAGATTCAACATTCTAATAATGATAAGTGCCAATGAAATGAATGAAGTGCCTTCTAATTTTCTTCCACGTCCCTCAAGGCTGGAAAAAGAACAATCCTGCCACTTCTGTGAACAGGTGAATACATGAATGAAACTATTACTTTGTAGGTTTCTTTCTTTTTTTTTTTAATGGCAAGGTAGTTCTTTGGTACGCTATTCCTAATTACCAGGAAGCTGTGCCTGCAGGCCACAATGTTGGGTTTGTCCATTCCCTCTTGCCTTTAACATTTTCCCCTTCTAGAATCATAAAACAAAATGAACTGAGTTTTGTTGCTTTGTTGGTTTTTTTGGAAACTGTAAATTTTTTCACCTTAACAAATGCCGTATTCCAGAGCCTACCTTTCAGACACAATCTTAGGTCATGTCTGTGTGCCAAAAGCAGCCACTGGATTCGGTCAGACTCTGTCTGCAGGGCTGCCCTGCCCAGCAGAGCCCCGCAGCCATGATCTGGAAGCATCAGCTCCACCACGTGCGTGACATTAAGATGATCCACAGCAATCCTGCAAGACTACATTTTAAGGAGAGCTTCCAATTTGCTGTGGTTGGCATGACCTAATTTTGGCTCGAAAGGTACATTTTTCTCCCCTCTGGGTTTTACTGACTACACATTGGAGAGAAAAAAAAAATTATGTTCTTAAAGGGATTCTTACTCTTCCTTTTCTTAAGGAAATTTAGGGAATTTAACAACTGTTGGCCTCTGGCGAACATGCGGACTAAAGTCTTTTTCCAGCTTCGCCTACATCTTGACCCCTCGTGCCAAATATTTCACGCAGTCTATTTATAAAGTTCATCACTTCCCCTGTTACTTCATCTTTAGAAATGCCAATAATTTAGAAACTGGAATGATGCAGCTGCTCTTGCAAACTGGTAAAAGGAAGATTCTACGGAAGAGATCATTTCCCTTTGTAAAACTTCAGAAATCGATTTATTTTCTTCTCAATTTTATAGCTAGAAGGGAGGTAATGCTAATATTTCTATTACTCAGCTCACCATAGTGTTTACAGATGATTTAAAGTTCTAAAGATTTTGAATGTTGACAGTTCTTAACCCTGTCTGCACATCTGAATTAACTGAGATACTTTCAAAAATGACTGATCTCTAGACCCATCCCAGACCAATGAAACTGGAACTGTTGGAGCTGATTCCACAACACTGTTATTTTTTAAAAGCTCTCCAAGAATTCGAATGTAAAGTCAGATCTGAAGTCTATTCCATTAAAATCTCTTAGAAATATAGCACCTCATTACAGGTATGTTGTAGCATTATTTAATTTGGGTATATATGTTCCTGAAACTTAGTCTATTTATGAGCTGACTGCCATGAAAACACTTCTCAGTTATTGAATGATGTGAGAAAAAAAAGCTCATCTGGATAACCCTGACGACTCTCAACAGATTTTTAAGTTGCAATCATAGAAAGCTCTGGCTTCCTGAGATAAAATAGCACTGATAGGTATGTTGCTCTTCTGGAAAACCAGCATCAAGAGCTTCGAGGACTTAAAAGTCACTTGTTTTCATTTGGATCATACTGATTTTTTGGAGAGTTTCCAGTTGCATTAAAAAAATAAACTCACCTTATGATATTTACTGACTTGTAAATCCCTAATAATATGCTAATTGAATCCAATGCTGTGTATTTAATTTACTCAAAGTGATAATTTTCTAACTGTATGTGTGGTATTAATGCATTATCTATCTAAGACCAAATCCAGTTCATTTAATGACTTCCAGAAAAATCGATCCATTAGATCAAAGAACCTGGTCTTTCATAACTAATTTAATTCTCTACTCTAGTCACTGGGATATGATTAATGAAGCAGTGCATTTCAGTTTCTCCTCTTTCCTCCCAATATGAAGCTGGACTTCCAAGGGATCTGGTTTGTGGAAATAACATGGTCTAGAAGCTGAAATGAAAAGTTTGTTTACACACTTGGAAGTTTATTCCATTATATAATTAAGACCACCATCTAGCCCCCTTTATATAAAATTGGATGTGGCTTATTTTACAGTAAAGCTTTCTATGAAAAACACAACATTTTCCTATGTAACTTGTGGAAACAATACATTTATTTCCTCTGCATGTCTTGCCTTTGCTGTCTTCTGAAGCTGAGTGTGTGTGTTGTATGTTTGTTTGGCAATGAAAGAACAAGTCCAGTTTCTTGGATTCTATGTATCTTATAAAGTCTTGGCTCGCAATGTCTTACAAGTTTATTCTCTTCTTTTAGAGTACCCTTAATAGAGTAGTTTTAAAGTATACAATAGACTTCCCTGGTGGCTCAGTCGGTAAAGAATCTGCCTGCAATGCAGGAGACTTGGGTTCTACCTCTGGGTCAGGAAGATCCCCTAGAGAAAGAAAGGGCAACCCACTCCAGTGTTCTTGCCTGGAGAATCCCATGGACTGTGGAGCCTGGCGGGCTACAGTTCGTGGGGTCACAAGGGTCGAACATGACTTGGTGACTAAACCACCACCACCACCACCACCAAGTACATCATGTTTTTTAATAAGGTTATGACATCCTTAAAGTCCTTTTATTTATCTATTTTAAAAAGGTTTTTTAGAACAAGGGGGGAAAAAAAGAGAGAAAGACCATGTGAAGTTTTTTTAAAAATTATTTTTTGTAGGAGATAAAAACTGTGTCTCCACTATGAAGTATTCCTGGTAGCATCTCACTGTTGGTACTCTTCTCCCTCATTCATACTCTGTTCTACATCCCTGTCCAAACAGTGAATTGCAGAGGAGGACTTGGATCAGGCTGTCCTTCCTTTCAGCTGTGTCTAGGAAACTGGGCCTGAGTGGGAAGAGAGGAAGAGCAAACCCCCAAGTCACCTCGAGGTCTTTTTTTCTGTCATACCAGAGAATGGAAAGGGGATGAGCTAGACTCTTCCCACTTCCAGTACCATCCTCCCAGCTTCAATGAAAGAAAGTGAAAGTGAAGTCACTTAGTCATGTCCGACTCTTTGCGACCCCACGGACTGTAGCCCGCCAGGCTCCTCATTCCATGGGATTTCCTAGGCAAGAGTACCAGAGTGGGTTGCCATTTCCTTCTCCAGGGTATCTTCCCGACCCAGGGATCGAACCCAGGTCTTCCGCATTGCGGGCAGATGCTTTACCCTCTGAGCCACCAGGGAAGCTTAATTAGCTGTTACCAATTTCAGAAGAGACTACAGTCTTGGGCAAGGCCTGGGCAACCTCTCCCAAAGGGCGGCAAGGTTGAGAACATGGCAGGCCGTTAAAAAAAAAAAAAGAAAACTTCTAAAAGTCTGTGACATTTTTGGTGATGAACTGCCTTTTCCAGAATACTGCCAGGATTTGACTCATCATTTACCACTCACTTTAGGTGTCCTTTCTTCTACTGAAGACTGACCTGACCAGTCATCTCCCGCAAAAGTTGAACATTAACCATTTTACCTTCAACGTACCCGTAGGACACTGGTGATCATATTACATTCACAATTGTACCTGCAGGTTCATCTCTCTTGCCAGACTGAATTCCTTGGGGACAGAGAAGACTCCATCTTTCATTTTTGCATCCTTAACACCTTGCAAGCCATTTCCCTTTAAACACTTAGTGAATGAGCTGACTGATTAATAAATTCTGAGTTGATGTCAAAGAGGAAGTGTTAGGGAATAGCAGTAGACATTTTACGGACAGAACCAAAGACAGTTTTCAAATTATAAGCTTATCCGTTTAAACTTTAGAATGCATGGAGTTGTATGACTATGTTCAAAATTCACATGTTTCTTCTAAACAGTGGTTCTCACCCAGACTTCACATTAAAATCACCCAGGCAGCTTTGAGAAATAGCAATGCCAAAAGAGCAGGCTGATTTCATCCAAATCTGGAAGTGGATGGGCATGAGCAGTTTTTTAAAGCTCTCATACAGTCACGACTGAGAACTACTGCTCTAAACTAACTGCATGCAGGACAACCAAAGTTTCATACCTCTGACCTTGTCACTTAACATATACCCAAGATCAATTACAGCTCGCAAATTTGTATGGAGTCTGTGTGAAACTGTTAGTTGATTTTAGTCCTTCAATGATCATAGCTTTTTAAAAAAGGCTTTCAAAATGCAATATGAACTACACCATAATCCTCTTCCAGAAACATTACTGGTAATCATTTATCATTTATAGAATTAGCCAATAGCTATGATTCCTCCCCAGTCTGTGAGTAATCCAGGCCTGCTTAGTGAATTATTACTTCCTCTACATTTAGAATATTTGTTCTTATGTATGGACATTCGACATAGACCTGGAGTTTTATGGAGTCTTAGAGTGTGCTCTACAATTGGAAAGCTCCAAGAAAGGAATTCAAACCACCATAGTCAAAATGCCATTAGGAAGTATACGAGTTGTTCTGTTTGAAGGATAAGAATGCACACAGTGTCACCAGCACGCTTACTGTTGTGTAAAGCACACACAACTACCCCTGCCAGCAAGCACCTCAAAGCGACATGGAGGCCATTTGTCACTGTGGCCAATTAATTCCAAATTACACAGCGAATTCCCAAATCTTCAAGTCATATTTCTAATAAAAGCACTGTTAAATACAGAGAACAAAGACTATTTTGGTGTTTGCATGGTAATCCAAATACGCATTTGATTCTCTTCAACAGCAAAATAAAGCGAACCAAATGCTGTTACTAAAATTCACTGTGGAAATTTGTCAAGGAATTCATGATGTAAAGATACGGCAGTTACTAATTTTGAAGTTCAGAGTGTATACATTTGCTAATTCAGAAGTATCTGAATCCTCTCTGACCTCTGACCTGTCTCTCTCCTCACTTTAAGAGCATGGTAAGGCTTTTATGAAAAAAACAAGAAAGTTGTTTATTAGAAGAAAGAAATTTTATATTATTTTTCATAGTAAAATTCTAAAAGTGATCCTTTTTCTTTTTCAAAAGACCTTTTACTGAATATAGAACTGTTCAGTTAAAAACAAAGCCATGCATTTGGTGAAGAAATGATGTAACATTTTCTAGTTCTCAAATATAATGCAAATTGTTCTAACCTGTCAGTATTTCAAATCCTTCTGGTTTTAATGTTTTGTTGTTTCTCTTTTTTAACTACAAAGAGAATATTACAAGGTGTGCCTGAATTAAAAATTCTCTAGAATATGCACCTGCACGAGTTAAATTAACTACTGAAACACATTTAATATCCATGTATAAACTGTTACACAGCTTTCATTCTTAAATTAAAATTTTGTAAATTCCTACAATTCCTCACCCACTAAGGGTTAAAAAAAGGTTAAAAATTAAAACAGTTTAAAAAGTGAGAAGCAAACTGTACATCACTAGATGGAGATGACATAGAACTAGTTGTTCACATTTCAGTTAAAGGTAATACTCTAACTGGAAAAATCCATTTTCACACATAGTAATAAGCTGTTGCTTGTTAAAATAAACTCTATCAAATAGTTAATATATATATTTTCCTTTCCAGGGTAACAATATAGAATTGTATCGTAGACCAAGAATTAATTCATTTCTCCTTAAAAAGAGAAATATCACCACACCCACATATCACACAAACATGGGTATAACATGTCATTCTGGGGTTACTGAACACTTTTCCCCATGATGCCACACAAAATTAAGTTTCTATAATTGAGTCATTTCCATTTCCTTATCTCATTGCTAAGAGAATGTATGTGAGACTTTGACTTAGTGGGTAAGTGAGTGGACTCGAGACTGTCGGTTTGAAGCTCCAGCTCTGCTATTAACAAAGTAGATCCCTGTTAGGCAAGTTGTTTAAATTATTTCTACCTCAGTTTCTTCATCTATAAAATGGGGATAATAACAGTGCCTGTATCGTTTGGTTTTGAGGAAAAAATGAGTTAATGCTTGTAAATGCTCAAGCTCTTAAACCAGTGCCCAAATATACAGTAAGTTCTTCAAGAAAGTTAGCTGTGGGAATAGCTGTAATTAATAATACTTTCAAATGAATAATACATGCTTTTGACACGTCATAAAAGTTACTGGGAATTATTAGAGACATCTTGAGTAGTGATGCTGAATAAAAGTATTTAAAGGTGGAATTCCTAACTCATAGTTGAAAAGTATCAATTATATTTATAGAAGATCGGTCTTACTTCCAGCCACCAAGCCAGCAAGAACTGAAAACCAACTGGTCAACATATGTTGATGCAGATGGAAAAATGCTACAACTGTCTTTAAATTCCCCAAAGAAAGCTGGTGGAGAGCCCTTCTGGTCACTGTAGTCCAACCTATCATTACCCGTGCANACCAAGCCAGCAAGAACTGAAAACCAACTGGTCAACATATGTTGATGCAGATGGAAAAATGCTACAACTGTCTTTAAATTCCCCAAAGAAAGCTGGTGGAGAGCCCTTCTGGTCACTGTAGTCCAACCTATCATTACCCGTGCAGTGAGACTCTTTGATGGGTTTCTTGTCTATGAATAATACATATTTTGGGGACAGCTTTACAAAAATAATCTTTCTTTGCTCCAAAAAGACCTATGACTAAGCAAATGCAAAGAAAGAATTACCTCCCAACCACAAGGCAGGGTGGTACTCATGTCGGAAATTGAGGCAATTGGCAAAATCCAAAAGTATTTTTGAGATAAACTGGTCCCATAGTTTATATTCTAGAGAACCAGGAGAGTTTCAAGCTTCAAGATTCTTCCCTTAACTGTTAAAAATAAAACTGGGAAAAAATTTTAATTCTGTGTAAGGAATTATTAGATAAAATAGCTTATCTTTTTTTTTTTTTTTTTAATGTGGACCATTTCTAAACTCTTTATTGAATCTGTTACAATACTGCTTCTGGTTTTTATGTTTTAGTTTTTTGGCCGGGAGGCATGTGGGATCTCTGCTCCCTGGCCCACTCCCCCTGCACTATAAGGTGAAGAAGGCTTAATTGCTGGACCGCCAGGGAAGTCCCTAAAAGAGCCTATCTTTTTAGAAGACCTGGTATTCTATATACTAAGTATTTCACAATGCAAACCGTCCTTGCAAATATTCTTTAAGTTCTGTGAATATCACTAAGAGGAGTGAGCTTTTTTTTTCCCCAACGAAATTTAAGTTTGTATTTACACTCTGAATGGTAAGGAGAGGGTTTTAAAGATGAGTCAATCATGATAAGCATGATTAAGTTTGCCTATGAAGTTTTGTCTCTAAATGATCTGTGCATTCAAATTGTAGCAAAAGAAAAGATTCTGGTTGTTCTGCGAAACCTGGGACTCCTTCCACAGTATCAGCAGTAGTCAGTCAGCGAAGTCAAGTCTACCATCTTGTAATACAAAATGACGTATGTTCTCTGCTCTCTCTCAGCCCCACTGCCGAGGGCTTTGAAGGGATGAGTAAGAGCCTCTTACATCTTATGGGGTTTGACCAAATATTCTTTTCATTTCACTAGCTGTGATTCCCGGTATAGAATAGGCTTCTTAAGCCAAGAGCAAACACTGAGGATTACCAAAACTACACAATTCAAGTACTACAGGCTAATTAAAAACTAAAGTTATCTGACACACATTGTCATGAATAAACTAAAACTTTGGCTAGAAAAAGTAAACTCCAGAACTGACCTCTGTCACACATCTTAAATCCATGTGCCCTGCTGACATTATCAAAAGTGTAACAAAATCAATTCATAGACATGTATACACTACTATATTTCAAATTTAACCACCAAGGACTTTTCTTTCTTTAGCTATTAAGAAAACTTACTATAACAATCATTTGATATAACTCTAGGAAGATAATTTAGCAGTTAATCTACATCATGTGACAAGAGACCAATGCGTGACAAGAAAATGATTTTCTTGCTAAAATTTGTGAAGCTGTTTGAAGAAGGTCTTTATATGTGGCAGTGTATCAGCTGTGTAATCAGAAAAAAGTTCTGACTAAATTGTATCTTAAAATATATTTCATAAATTTTCTTTATGCAGAAACCTAATAACTAGTTTTCCTATATAAATATACATGCTGCTGCCGCCGGTTAGTCGCTTCAGTCGTGTCCGACTCTGTGTGACCTGCCAGGCTCCTCTGTCCATGGAATTCTCCAGGCAAGAGTATGGGAATGGGTTGCCATGCCCTTCTCCGGGGGATTTTCCCAACCCAGGGATTGAACCTGGGTCTCCTGCACTGCAGGTAGATTCTTTACCACTGAGCTATGAGGGAAGCCTATAAATATAATCTATAATTAATGCTTAATTTGTGTGATTATTCATTAATAATCTTCATTTTAGTTCATATGAATTATAACTTTGATTTAAAATTTTTTTAATTTATCAAACTTTGAGTTGATCTTCATATCAAAAATTATTTTAAAAATCTAAAATTAGTACTTAAATACATTTGAAAATCTTCAGTTCTGGGAGATAACTTAAGTACCATGATCTGTACACAAAAGTAAATGTGTATCCATTATCTATCCACATGTGCAATATGTACTTACTACTCATAAACTTCAAATTCTGCTAACTTATTGAGTTCATTTTTTTCAGGAATAAATACACGTTTCCATTGCTCAATTTTTCTTTACTTGTACATAAAACCAGAGAAATTGTTTTATATGGAGAAGACAGCAAAACTCTGAATACTTGTTTAGAATATTTGATAGGGACAGAGATGCTTTAACAGATAAAAATTAACTTCAGAAATATTTACCTATTACGCTTTTAAAACATGGATATCTATGAAGGAAAAAAATGTTACAATACTTTGAGAGTACAGATTATCAAAGGTCGTTATACAGAATAAAGATGTATTTGATAGTTTAACTGCTTTTGATTTAATNAAATTAACTTCAGAAATATTTACCTATTACGCTTTTAAAACATGGATATCTATGAAGGAAAAAAATGTTACAATACTTTGAGAGTACAGATTATCAAAGGTCGTTATACAGAATAAAGATGTATTTGATAGTTTAACTGCTTTTGATTTAATAGTATCAAAGACTTAAGGAAATGAACATTATCTATCAAGTCAAATAATGATACTAAACAGTATGTCAGGATATTTTAAAAAATAAAGCCTTGATTTGAGTAGGAGAGTATGCTTGTTGTTAGTATATGTAATTTAATGATTATAAGATAAATTCTATAATTAGAAATTTGATTTTTCATAAAAACCTTTGGTCTATTTTAAACATTCCTATGAAAACCTACTCTAAAATTTAAATACAATACATTTTGTTCATCATCATAGATGTTTGTGAACTTTTAAATTTTTGTTTTTAATAGAAAGTAAATATTTGGCCAAAAATATGTTTGGAAGAAAGCTTTTGGTCTCTGANCTATGAAAACCTACTCTAAAATTTAAATACAATACATTTTGTTCATCATCATAGATGTTTGTGAACTTTTAAATTTTTGTTTTTAATAGAAAGTAAATATTTGGCCAAAAATATGTTTGGAAGAAAGCTTTTGGTCTCTGAATATTATAAAAGTTTCTTAGAAATCTCTTAAAGGCTGAGTACAATAAAACTAGGGCAATGCATATATTCTCAGTTACTCTTAAAAAAAAACCTGTAAAAGTGACTATAGTGGCATGTTCTGACACATTCTTTTCATAAACCGAACCCTGTTAGTGACAGCAGAACAGATTGTGTGCATCTGCTGGGAATGAGCCAGATGACAGTGGAAAAACGCACATGGATACCTTGGCACAGCAAATAAAAAATGGAGAAAAAAAAGACCTGGAAGAGAAAGTGCTCAACTTTAATTGAAACATTCTTTCCAACATGATGAACTTCATCCAACCTCCTCTTGTAGCCTGTCAATTTAACATGTAAGAATGTGTGTAAAAAGGGTCCTTTGTAAGTTAGAGCTGTTTTGTCCTCTCCTTGTACTAAATTTTTTTTTTTACTAAACTTTTCAGTTTGCATCAGAGTACAGCCAATTAACAATGTTGTGATAGATTTAGGTGGACAACGAAGTGTTATCTATTCTCCCCCAAATTCTCCTCCCATCCAGGCTGCTACATAACATGGAGCAGAGTTCCTTGACCTTGCAATAAATATTGACTCAAGTTTTGGATTATTTCTTCAAATTATGGCAAATCTAATAAGCATCTGGGTAGAAAAACAGGCCAAACCACTCTACCACAGTCTGGTAAGAGAACGCTAAACTTCTAAAATCCTTTCAGGTTCAAATCAAATTTTAAATAATCTGGGTTAAATTCTAAATTATATGGCTATTATACTGCCAAGTGCTAAATATACCACAATTCAAATATTCTGCAAACGTGACTATTGTAAATGCTGCTTGCACTCAATAGTGCTACAATATTTGATTTTATGCTGATCAACCACAATATTGTTTAAACAGTTGGCTCAATAGCGCTAGAGAGGTCCATACATAAAAACAAATGTGCTTCTATAAATCATATCAGTAAGTTCTCTTGGATGCTCTGATTACAATGAAAATTTACTCTATACAGTATACAATGCAAATTTTAAACTAGAGACGAAGTTGTTTAATAGATCAGTAGTCTGACTGAAGCAGCTGCAGTCAAAAAAAAAAAAAAAATCTGGTGATTAACAGCCATTTTCCAGTAATCNAGTTCTCTTGGATGCTCTGATTACAATGAAAATTTACTCTATACAGTATACAATGCAAATTTTAAACTAGAGACGAAGTTGTTTAATAGATCAGTAGTCTGACTGAAGCAGCTGCAGTCAAAAAAAAAAAAAAAAAATCTGGTGATTAACAGCCATTTTCCAGTAATCATAACCCTGGAAAGGGCTACTGAGCAGGGGGAGGGGTGCAGATGGGAGTAATTCTCTAAGCCCATGTGCTGTAGAGGGCTCCATCATCTTCAGGCAGACTTATTATTACTATTACTATTATTTTGAAATTAAAGCTTTTAGAGGCATCCTTGATTGCAGAGTTGGGAGCTGTCCATGCTGTTCTGCCATAGGGAAGTCCACTCTGCAAGGATTCCTTGCAACGAGCACTCTTTATCCAGGCCTTAAAACAAGGCCAGAAAAGAAAGCCTGAATGTAAAGTGCACACTGGAGGGGTGTTATTCAAGAGCATGAGAATAATTTCAAGTAGTTGCAACTCCACAGGCTGCCTAAACAGGGCAAGCCTCATCAACACTACCTGTTACCCAAAATATGNAGGCCAGAAAAGAAAGCCTGAATGTAAAGTGCACACTGGAGGGGTGTTATTCAAGAGCATGAGAATAATTTCAAGTAGTTGCAACTCCACAGGCTGCCTAAACAGGGCAAGCCTCATCAACACTACCTGTTACCCAAAATATGATTTTTTTTTTTTGAGAAATTAAGTGAATATAAAAGCGGAACAAAAAAGGGGTAGGCAGACTCTGAGACCAGATTTATTCCCATTTTCATCCACATCTTACCTAAGTTTGTTTGTTTGTGTTATCAAAAGGTATAATCCTCAGGTAAACTTCTGTATTTTCTGTACTACTTTGTATTTCTTCTTACATAAAGAAAAATGCTTAAGTTCATTTTTTCATCATCTCAAAGTTGATAAACTATGACTACAATCAATAATGCCTCTAAAAAGGGATACATAAAAGAGGAAAAAGGACAATAGAGGTGCTTTTTATTTATTTTTTTACTCTTTCAATAAAATATATTTTAGCTTTACAAGTAAACAAAATTTACTAATTTATTCAACAAATCTTGATAGAATACCTATTATATGCAAGAGTGATTGTGAAGGAATAGAAAGATGAGTAAAATGACACTCAGTCATCACAAATTAATTTATCTCCACAGACAGTCAAAATTATGTAATAAGAAAAATAGAGAATACTAATATATTCTTCGAAAGTGGTTCATACTAATGCTAAGAAAAAAAAAACCCTTCAGAATTCTCGGTGACGTTGTTTTCACTATTAAAATAATGTAACAACTCTATGTATCACAAATACTTCCTCTAAAATGAATTTTTATTAAAACTAAGCATCAATCTATCTGGAATTCAGAACTTCCAATAAATGGCTTATAAACTCACAGATGAAATTATTTGGTTTCTTTGGTTACATTTCTGGTTCTAAAAATAATGTGATATTTATTAATAACACCTGATCTGTGAAAGATTTTGATTTTCTTGAAGTATATTGTACTGAGTGATCATTAGCACCCACCTCAGGTAACATCAGAATTAGAGACTGGACCTGAAAGTGACCCAATTTTGATGGTTTGAAAGTATTATTGACAACAAGTTCAAAATAATGATTCCCACCAAGCATTTCTAAATGCTCATCATTGGCAGGAAGATAAAATGACTAAAATATAGAGTAGTGCTGCGATAATAATTCAAGCTTCCCTGATGACTCAGTGGCAAAGAATCCACCTGGCAATGCAGGAGATGTAGGTTTGACCCCTTGGCCAGGAATATCCCTTGGAGAAGGAAATGGCAACCCACTCCAGTATTCTTGCCTGGGAAATCCCATGGACAGAGGAGCCGGGCAGGCTTCAGTCCACGGGGTTGTAGAAAGAGTTGGACATAACTTAGAGACTAAAACATAATAACTTACTAATTACTGATCACTTACATTCATTTTTCTACGTATTATCCTGTTTAATCATTACAACTTTAAGAGATGGGTGGTATTATTATTCCCATTTTACAGATGCTGAAGACAATGCTTTCTGATGGTTAAATAACCTACCCACAGCCACTACCCAGTAAATGGAAGACTGGATTTTGAACCCAGTTTGATCTTCGCTTTTAACCATTACTGTCTATTGCTTATGGGTCTATTTGTCTAACAGCACACATATGGAAAATTAAAGAAATTATATTAAGTATAACAATGTGGTCTTCAAACTCTACGTCTGAAAATCAATCTGATTTTCTCTTGCATTCATCCTTATCCTCTCATACTTTTTATTTCTCATTCTCTGCCTTTTTTTCAATCCATCTTTTCCTCTACACACACGCACACACACACACACACACACCCTTTGGAGTTCTGACCCAGCACTTCAATGAACATAATCAAGGCCTAAATTTGGTTCAACTAGTCCAATAACTGCACCATCTCCTCAGACTTTGCAATACCATGCATTTTTGCCGGGGATGCACCATTTGCTGACTCTAAAGCTGTCAGTGCTTCCTTACAAAGACACCGTTCTGTAGTCTTTGCTGCTTTAAGATCGGTGTCTGGAGCTCTTTCATGACATGGCATTGGGCTGTGATGAACCACATCAATCTCGAAAGTGTCAGAAGATAAGTTAACACCTGAAACACTCACATGTGTAGTGAAAACAAGATAAAAGTGCACTGGCTTTCTCACACTACCAATACTGTGAAGCAAGAAGAGAACTCAAGAGAGAATCAAAAAACAACAAAAACTGGAGAAAGAAAGAACAACGTCAAGAATTCTTTGATTTTTAAGCTAAAACATGAATGAAGTCAAAAATTATCACCTGGCGCTCAGGCTAACTCAAGAAGGATCAAATAGTCCTAGAAGGGACACTGGCCATTCATTTCAACCAAAGGACCATATGGAAACAAGCAATGGTTCTGAGCATCCTACCCGGCCCTTTACAAATCTATTAATGTCACCGTGAAATTTTTTTTGTTTTTTTCTAAGGGGGAGAAACACTCAACGGTGACAGAAACGAAACAAGTAGCCAAAATTATTTCCTTAACCTACAACCTAGACAGATGCTAGGTTAAAAGTGATCTTCTAATAAAAAATAGAAATGAATGAATGGATACACTTCGTAAAAAAAAAAAAAAAAAAAAAAGCCAGGTTTGTTCGTCTTCATTTAGTTAAGAAAAGTAACCCTGATGAAAGTAGGTCTGGACTTCCACCTTTTACAAACATATTTAACTGTTATAAAAGAAGGATGAAAAGACCAACTTTCTCAACCACNAAAAAAAAAAAAAAAAAAAAAAAAAAAGCCAGGTTTGTTCGTCTTCATTTAGTTAAGAAAAGTAACCCTGATGAAAGTAGGTCTGGACTTCCACCTTTTACAAACATATTTAACTGTTATAAAAGAAGGATGAAAAGACCAACTTTCTCAACCACCAAATCCTTACTTTAAGACCCTCCGACAACTTAAGTTTTCTCAAATGTGAACAGAAATAAGGCAGCTTTAAATCAGCACATGCTAATTTACTCATTAACTGTTTAAAAAATTTTTATTTCTTGCCCAGTGAATTACCTACTTTAAGAACCTCCAAGAGATTAATGCTTTAATCAGGCATAGTTTTGAAATATTTAAATAGTAAGACAATCCATTTTCTATTAAAAATTTATCCAGGGCATATATTGAACAACTGAAACTTTACAGTGTGTCTAACAATATTTATTGAATGGTGATGATTCAAATTATACTGTGGTTAGGGAGAATTCCAAGAAGATACAGAAATCTAGTACCATATCCTAAATGAAAGCATAGTTTTAAAG
>SJYV01006086.1:14263-37456 GCA_006410875.1 Neotragus pygmaeus | reverse complement strand
TTGTATCACTCTGCTTGTACACCAGCAACTAACATAAAATTGTAAATCCACTATACTGCAGTAAATTTGTTTTGAATTTTTTATTTTAAAAAAGGAATTTCTTTAGAAATAATGACTATGGAATTGGCATAGGGATAGAAACATAAATTAATGGAACAGAATAGATAAAGAATAGATAACCTAGAAATAGACTGATATAAATATTCCTAACTATATTTGACAAAGATACAGAAGCAATTCAGTGGAGGAAAGCCTCTTCAACAAATGGTGCTAGAACAATTGGACATCAATATATTGAAAAATTAATCTCCACCAAAGTCTCACACTTTGTACAAAACTTAACTCTGAATGGATTACAGACTTAAATGTAAAACATACCTATCACTGATTAGTGTTGATGCTTGGCTGAAATCAATACAATACTATAAAGCAATTATCCTTTAATTAAAAATAAATAATTTTTTAAACTGCAAAACTTTCAGAAAAACTAATAGGAAATTATCTTCAGAATCTTGGGCAAAGCAAACAGTTTTAATATGAAAAGCATGATCCATAAAGAGAAAAACAGGCAATTTGACCTCATTAAATTAAGAACTTTTGCTTTACAAAAAGAAAAAACCTATTAAGAGGTTGAAAATGCAAGCTACAGATTCAGACAAAATTCTTTCAGAAGACATATCTGACAATGGACTAGTGTAAAGAATACATTAAGGAGTCTTCAAAAGCAAAAAAAAAATTAACATAATTAGAAAATGAGCAAAAGGCATGAACAGACACTTCACTGAAGAATATATACAAATGGTAAATATATTTTAAGATATTCAATTTATTAGTTCTTAGAGAAATGCAGATTTAAATAATGAAATATCTTTATGCACTATTAGAATGGATTTTTTTAAGTGACACCAATGCTGTGAGGTTGCAAGAAACATCACTCATGCATTGGTTTTGGAAAATAAAATTGTTCAGCCACTCTGGAAATCCATTTGTCACTTTCTTACTAAGCTAAACATGCAACTGCCATTCAGCCAAACAATTGGACTCTTAGGCATTTTCCCCAGAAGTAAAATTTTTTGTACACACAGAAGCCTGTGCAGAAGTATTCACAGAAGCTTTGTTCATAAGAACAAATAACTGGACACAACCAAAATGTCCTCCAATAAGCATACAATTAAACAAACTGTGGTATATGCATACCATGGAATACTACACAGCAATAAAAAATGACCAACCTATTGATACACCAAAAAACTTAAGATGAAGTTCCAGAGAACTATGCTGAGTCCTAAAAAGCCAATTCTATGTAAAAGGGTAACATGAATCTTTGCTGTGATGGAAATGTTCTGTATTTGATTATATCAGTGTCAGTCTCCTAATTGTGATATTGTGCTATAGTTTTTCTTTTTTTTTAAGAAGCTATCATTGGGGGAAATGGGGCAAAAAGTAGGGCACAACATCTCTCTGTTATTTGAACTGCATGTGAATATCTAATTATCACAGCATAATATTTTAATTTTAAAAATTTAGCACCAGGTTCCCCACCAACTTGTGCTGCATGACTGGCAAGTGAATAGGCTTTCTTTCAGGCCATCACCATTTGTGACAGGTCTGGGTGCCAGACCCTGTCTTGGTACACAGTGACATGAGGGGTAAGAGGATAGACTTATCTGATGCCAATCTAAGCTCTGTAGCACTGCCGTGTCATTCCTTCTGAGTAGGATTCTGACTCAGAAGCATTTAACTATAATTCCACAAATAGTGGCTTCACCCCCATTGGCTCCTCAGCCAATTAACATACACCATTTTTTAAGTTTTTTTTTAATTTCTTTTGTGAGTGTGTGTTTCTACCTCATCTTTTTTTTACAAACCTTGTGTTGAGGGCTGACTTTTTAAAATCACAACAAAGAAACCGCTCTGTAAATGATCTATAAGCAGATTGCCTGTGAAGAGAGGGAATATGTTTAATATTGTAGAAATAAATTCACAATATATTGCTAAGTAAAAATCACAAGTTGATGAGCAATATGTATAGTGTAAGCTGCACTGGCCCTCTGTGATGGCCCATACTCTGTGGATTGTTCTTCTCTCTGAATCTGAATAAATTAACTTCTTACCTATCACTTTGTCTCTCACTGAATTCCTTCTGTGATGAGACATCTAGAACCTGAGCTTCATTAGGTCCTGAAATCAGATAACATGGGTTTTAGCAGGGTTTGAGTCCCAGCCATGTGGGTTCAAGTCCCAAGCCGTGTTTTGGCTGGATTTGAGTCCCAAGCAAGGTTTTGGCTGGGTTTGAGTCCCAGTTAATTTGGAACCAGTCTGTTGTTCCATGTCTGGTTCTAACTGTTGCTTCTTGACCTGCATACAGATTTCTCAGGAAGCAGGTGAGGTGGTCTGTTATTCCCATCTCTTGAAGAATTTTCCACAGTTTATTGTGATCTGCACAGTCAAAGGGTTTGGCGTAATCAATAAAGCAGGAGTAGGTGTTTCTCTGGAGAAGGCAATGGCAACCCACTCCAGTACTCTTGCCTGGAAAATCCCATGGACAGAGGAGCCTGGTAGGCTACAGTTCATGGGGTCGCTGAGTTGGACATGACTGAGCTTCTTCACTTTCACTTTTTGCTTTCATGACTGAAGAAGGAAATGGCAACCCACTCCAGTATTCTTGCCTGGAGAATCCCAGGGACGGCGGAGCCTGGTAGGCTGCATTCTATGGAGTCGCACAGAGTCGGACACAACTGACGCGACTTAGCAGTAGCAGTATGTATAGTGTAATCCCATTTTGATGAATATATCTATATATAGATAGATAAATAAAAAGCAAAAAAGCTATACACATAAATATTAAGAGTGGGTTACTTTAACATCATGGGATCATGTATGATTTTTAATTGATTTTATTTCTGCTTAGTGATATTTTATACTTTTATATAACTAAAATAAAATGAAGTCATTTCAGAAAAAATAACAATTTAAATTTATTTACACTGAAATGTTAGAAATTTCGCAGATCTACTTTCCTTCAAGCAGTTGGAACTCAGTCAGCATAAGAAGATATCTGGACCACACAAGAGATAAAAGAAAAAAAAAGAGCTCCAGGAAGGGCTGACTCCTAATTTATTCCCTAATTGATTTATTCCCTAATTTTTCTCAGGGCTGACCCAGCTAGACTAAGACGTTTAGAGTTAATTTCATGTGTTTCACATAAACCCATGCCCCCAAGAAGACATATACACAGCATGTAAGAGAGATTTCAAGATTTCTAGCTTCTTTTCTTGTTTAAAATGTTCATCTGACTGGTTCTCTTGACTATATATCAAGTGCAACATGACTTTCTGAAACTCTTAAAGTCTTAAAGGAGGCAACAGTTGTGCAGCGTGGCGTGCTTATTTATATATAATACTATCAGCACTTCCTCCTTAAAACAGGAAGGAAAAGAAGGACTGACAGTTGTAAACCCAAAATTAGTGAAATGAGGAGGCCTCTTTATCTCAGGAACAAAAAGACAGACCATTACACTTAACATTTTGAGTGCTCCTGATCATTGCTTGTTTGTTCATTTGTTTAAATGATATTGGACTCAAGACAGCCTGGATATGGAATAGTCACGAGATTCAAGATATGTCTCATTTAGAAATCAAGTGGACATTAGAACTATTTCCATGGAGGGAGGGTACCAATAATATTTTAATGCAAAAAAGAAAGTTTAACATTACCTAATAAATGCATTTCACAAGCAACACTAAGTTAATAACAAAAGACAATCTCAGAATTTTATAATGCATTCCAATTTTCAAAGTGCTTTAACAGACTTCATTTTATCAACAGTGAGAAACTGAAAAACTATAGCTCTGGCTCTATCTTAAGAGATGTGACAAAAGCTATTGGTTCGAGTGCCTGAACACCAGATAAACCTTTGCTTTTAATCCTAAAAGTGTATTTTCCTGCTATAAGGAAAGTGTTCAACCAACCAGTAACCTCATATATGTTCCCTTCCCACAACTTTGTCCACTATTTTTCTCTATGTGTGAGAAATAAATTAAATGCAACTATAAAATGCCAAGGGCAATCTATAAACTGACAAGTAAAATTGAGGTTGATCCATAAAAGTATGTTCCAAATTAAAAATCATGAAATTAAACTAAACACTTTGTTCCATAGCCATATATATTCCACTTTAAGGATTCAACTTAGCCCTGTGACACAGGAAAAAAAATCTTCTATTTTGTTATTTTTTTAGCTAAGGTCAAAACCTCAACAAGCTAATCTAAGCACCAACTATCCAGTGGTGAGAGGCCTCTGGATAGAACAGGAAAGAACACATTTAATAGGAAACAAATCAATGTCAAGTAAAGAACTTCTGATCATTTTAAAGCAAAAGTAAAAAAGAAAAATCATCTAAAATGCAAATTGGAAAGTCTGTGAAAATTAAAAAAAAAAAACAAGATTCTATTTTACATTCTGATTTTTGCCCAATATTGCCTGGGAATTCACTTATACAAACCAGCAAAGCTAAGATATGGAAAAGTTTTTAATGCTCCAAACCAGAAACCATTCTTTGAAACAGTTTTACATTCCCGGCTGGTAACTTTTTAAATAACTCTGAGTGAGTAAAACCATAATGTTAATAAAAATAAATCTATATGTATTAGAAGCATAATTTGTGCCAGGCACTATTGCACTTAAGTCCCATAATAACTGCATAAGGTAGTGTAATTATTGGCCCCATATTACAGACCAGGAGTCTAAGGATCCAAGAGTTTAGATAACTTGCCTAAGATCACAATTAGTAAATGGTGGAACCAAAATTCAGCCCGGATCTGTCCACCTCCAGACTTTATATTATTAAACCCCTAGTGCATACAACCTCTCAGAATGTAGTTTCTTCCACTACCTTCTACTCCCTCAGGGAGGGGGTACTGAAAGGAAAAATGAAAAAAAAAAAAAAGTAATTGAAAACGTGTTTTATTTGCTTCAAAATGTTTGTCCAAGTCTAGTCTTGCTTATATTTTTTGAAAGGGAAGTTATCTTGGTAAAAGAGGTGAAGCTAGTTAAGAGCCAGACCCAAAAATCAAATATTTGAGTCAATTTCCCTTCTTGGCTTAGACATTGTTTGGTCCCTGGTGAGATAAAGGAAACATGCCAAACACAGCTTCTGAGCACATCCCCGGGGGATTTTCCCCAATACTAGGAAATAACTAAGAGGTTGTTTGTATAGCTATTTACAGTTCAAAAGCATTTTCACATCTGTTAGCTCACTCTGATTCCCAGTAAAGTGACAGAGTGGTGGTTATTAACCCTTTACCATTATTAATTATAAATGGGAAAAACTGAAGCTCAGAAAATTCAAGTGACTTNACGTCTCTCTGGATCATCCCCGTACACCAGCCCCAAGCATCCTGCATCCTGTATCAAATAGAGACTGGTGATTCGTTTCTTACATAACAGTATATATTGCACCAGTACCATACTGTTCTGATGCAGAAGTAATTGTGATTTTGGATAGTGAATTTTAAATCGTTATAACTAGGCTCAAGCACATCTTTATTAATCAATTACAATCAACACATTTTTGACAACAGTGCTTCAGGATTTGACGAACTCTTGGAAAGCATTTTCTGTCTCCTGCTAGTTCTGAAGGTGTATTCCATGAAAAAAGTTGTCACAATGGTTGAAGAAGTGGTATTGGTTTGGCAAGAGGACAGGTGAATATGGTGGATGAGGCAAAACTTTGTAGCCCAATTCATTCAACTTTTGAAGTGTTGGTTGTGCAACGTGTGGTTGAGCATTGTCATCGAGAAGAATTGGGCCCTTTCTGTTAACCAATGCCAATTGAAGACACTACAGTTTTTGTTGTATCTCATCAATTTGCTGAGCATACTTCTCAGGTGTAATGGTTTTTCTGGGATTCAGAAAGCTGTAGTGGGTCAGACTGGCAGCATACCACCAAACAGTGACCATGACATTTTTTGGTGCAAGTTTGACTTTGGAAGGGGCTTCCTTGGTGGCTCAGATGACAAAGAATATGCCTAAAATGCAGGATACCTGGATTCTATCCCTGGGTTGGGAAGATCCTCTGGAGAAGGAAATGGTTACCTACTCCAGTATTCTTCCCTGGAGAATTCCATGGACAGAGGAACCTAGCAACTAACACTTTCACTATTTTTCACTTGGCTTTGGGAAGTGCTTTGGAGCTTCTTCTCGATCCAACCACTGAGCTTGTTTTCACCAGTTGTATAAAATCCACTTTTCATCACATGTCACAATCTGATCAAGAAATGGCTCCTTGTTGCATAAGAGAAGATGAAACTTAATAAGGAAGATTTTTTTTTTTTTCAGTCAGTTCATGAGGCATCCACTTATTGAGCTTTTTCACCTTTCCAATTTGCTTCAAATGCTGAGTAATCATAGAATGGTCAATGTTGAGTTCTTCAGCAACATAATGTATAGCTGTAAAAGGATCAGCTTCAGTGACTGCTTTCAGTTGGTCATTGTCAACTTCTAATGGCCGGCCACTAAGCTTCTCATCTTCAAGGATCTCATCTCCTTTGCAAAGCTTCTTTAACAACCACTGCACTATATGTTCATTAGCAGTTCCTGGGCCAAATGCGTTATTGATGTTCCGAGTAGTTTCCACTGCTTATGACCCATTTTGAACTGAAATAAGAGAATCACTCAAAATTGATTATTGTCTAACTTCATTTCCATAGTCTAAAATAAAGATAAAATGAGCAGCAGGTAATGTCATTAGCAAAAAAAAAAAGAAGTAAATTTAGAAGTGCACATTAAAATGGTGTATAACATAAGCACATTTATTTAAGAATGTATTCCAATATCAAACAGCAAACTTCAACAATACAAAAACCGCAATTACTTTTTCATCAACCTATATAGTGTAGTCTGAAGTCAAGGAGCCTGATTTCTCCAGCTCTGTTTTTCTTTCTCAAAATTGCTCCAGCTATTGATGATTTTTTGTGTCTCCATGCAATTTTAGATTTTTTGTTCTAGTTCTGTGATAAATTCCATTGATATTTTGATAGGGATTGCATTGAATCCGTAGATTGCCTTGGGTAGTGTAGTCATTTTGACAATATTGATTCTTCCAATCCATAAACATCATATATCTTCCCATCAGTTTATGTCTTCTTCAATTTCTTTCATTAGCATCTTACAATTTTAAGAGTACAGGTCTTTTGTCTCTTTAGTTATGTTTATTCCTAGATATCTTATTGTTTTTAATGTGATGGTAAATGGAATTGTTTCTTGAATTTCTCTTTCTGATCTTTCATTGTTAGTGCATAGAGATGCAATAGATTTCTGTGTATTAATTTTGTAACCTGCAGCTTAATCAAGTTCATTGATGAGTTCTAGTAATTTTCTGGTAGCATCTTTTGGATCTTTCATCTAAAGTATCATGTTATCTGCAAACAGTGACAGTTTTATTTCTTCTTTTCCAATATGGATTCCCTTTACTTTTTTTCTTCTCTGATTGCTATAACCTATGACTTCCAAAACTATGTTAAACAAAGGTGGCAAGAGTGGGCATCCTTGTCTTGTTCCTGATCTTAGAGGGAATTTTTCAGATTTTCATCATTGAGTATGATGTTAGCTGCAAGTTTATCTTATATGGCCTTTATTATTTTGAGGTGTTTTCCCTATATGCCCACTTTCTGGAGAGTTTTTTTTTTTTAATAATAAATAGGTGCTGAATTTTGTCAAAAGCTTTTTCTGCATCTACATAAAAAACTGCATAAAAATCATCATATGATTTTTATTCTTCAGCTTGTTGATATGGTGTATCACATTGATTGATGTATGGATATTGAAAAATCCTTCCATCCCTAGGATGAATCCCACTTGATCATTGTGTATGATCTTTTTAATGTATTGTTGGATATGGATTGCTAAGTATTTTGTTGAGGATTTTTGCATCTCTATGTTCATCAGTGAATTGGACTGTAATTTTCTTCATTTGTGATATCTTTGTCTGGTTTTGGTATCATGGTGATGGTGGCCTCATAAAATGAGTTAGGAAGTTTCTTTTTTTTTTTTTTCCTCTGCAATTTTTGGAACAGATTCAAGAGGATAGATGTTAACTCTTCTCTAAATGTTTCATAAAATTTGCCTGTGACACTGTCTGGTCCGGGACTTTCATTTGTTGAGAGGTTTTCAATCACACTTTCAATTTCAGTGCTTATGGTTTATCTGTTAATATTTTGTATTTCTTCTTGGTTCAGTCTTGTACCTTTCTAAGAATTTGTCCACTTCTTCCAGGTTGTCCTTTTTTTGGTCTACAGTTGCTCATAGTATTGGTACTATGATCTTGGTATTTCTGTAGTGTCAGTTGCAACTTCTTTTTCATTTCTGATTTTATTGATTTGGGTCCTCTCCCTTTTTCTCTTGATGAGTCTGGCTAAAGGTTTATGTATTTTGTTTATCTTTTCAAAGAACCAGCTTTTAGTTTCATTGATCTTTGCAGTTATTTTTTCTTTGCCTCTATTTCATTTGTTTCTGCTCGGATCTTTATGACTTCTCTCCTGTTAATTTTAGGTTTTGTTCTTTTTTCTCTAGTTCTTTTAGGTATAAGGTTAGGCTGTTTATTTGAGTTTTTCTTTTTTGTTACTTGAGGAAAGATTGTAGTGCTATAAACTTCCCTCTTAGAACTGCTTTTGCTGCATACCATAGGTTTTGGACTTGTGCTTTCATTTTCATTTGTCAGTAGGTTTTTTTTTTTTTTTTACTTCCTCTTTGATTTCTCCAGTGATCCATTGGTTGTTTAGTAGGTTAGTGTTTAGCCACCACATTTGTGTCTTTATGGTTTTTTTTTCTTGTAGTTTATTTCTAAACTCATAGCATTGTGATCAGAGAAGATGCTTGATATGATTTCAATTTTATTAAATTTATCAAGGCTAGTTTTGTGGCCTAGCATGTGGTCAATCCTAGATAATGTTTTGTGGGCACTTGAAAGGAGTGTGTAGTCTGCTGCTTTTGGATGGAATGCTCTATAAATATCAGTTAAGTCCAAGTCATCTGAAGTGTCATTTAAGGCCAATGTTTCCTTATTAATTTTCTGTTGAAAGGATTGAAATATTTAAGAGTAGTATTTAAGAAGTATTTCTGTGAAAATGCTATTTACCTTTTCCTTATATATTACTTCCATTAAGTCCATTGATTCCTAGGATCGAATGCTGAGAATCAAAATAATTTTTTACACTGATTTCTGAATGTAACACAATATTCTACTACTCTGTTATCAAGCCATTTGTCCAAACACAGACTTAGTTATAATACAAATGATGTTCCAGAAAATATAAGTAGGTATAGTGCATGTATCTCTCTCTAAAATACAAAGACTTAAAGTCATTTTTATCCCTCATACCAATAATATTTATGTTTCAGGCTACACGGTTACCAAGCATGATATGATTTGAGAGCCAGTGAGAAACAGCTTCCCCTGTTCAATCAGGTGTGAGAAAATTCCTGGAAGTTAAATTCCTATTAATCAATCCTATAAAAGAGATTCTTGAATCAGATTGTCAATTTGTATTGAAGAAATACAACTGTCAATAAGTCTGATATACTCATAGCTGGTAATGGCACATCTTCATTCTTACAGAAAAAGCAACAAAGGAAGCCAGTTAACCTGATTAGATAAATCCAGACATCTTAGGTCAATTAATTCATGTTACAATATTGGTGCCAAAACACAGTCAACTGACAATTACTTTTGCCTTTGACTGAGAATTCTTCATGGGTTGGTAGGGAAGACCACCGTTTAAACATAAGTTGTGCACCACAGAACTCTTCTATCCTACTTCTTTCCAGCCCATCCCACATCATCCCATCATTATCCCTCGTTTCTTTGCACACTGCAAGCTTTTCTTCTTTATTTAGGGGGTAGTACATATGAGACAGGAGCTTCCTAGGTGGTAAAGAACCCACCTGTCAATGCAGGTTAGATGTAACAGGTGCAGGTTTGATCCCTGGAAAGGGAAGACCCCCTGGAGTGGGGAATGGCTACTAACTCCAATATTCTTCCCTGGAGTGTCCCATAGACAGAAGAGTCTGGCAGGCTGCAGTCCATGGGGTCACACAGACTCAGACACGACTGAAGCAACTTAGCACACACTTGAGCGAAAAGAAAAATAAAAATCTTTACATGTTTGGAAAATATAGGTTAAGGAGGGGTAGAAATAGGGAAAATGAGGCAAAATAGAAGAGTAAACATAAACCTTTTAGCACTTAAATACAGAGTTGGTTTTCCTTTTGAAGAATAAAATGCCATTATCTTATTTAGAGTGTTTGTGGAATCACATCTCAGACATTTGAGCTCCTACTTAAGTGTCATTAATGAAAGAGGAAAGGGGACTGAGATCTAGACTTAGAGTCCTCTGGCACATCAGGCTTTCATTTACTTTTCATCAATCTCTTTCCTCTAAAAAGGAATGGAAAATCCAGTTTGGAATCACATTTTGAGATGACTGACATATAAGAGTTGTCAAGATTTCTTATCTATTTCAGATTAATAGCCTTTATTTTTACATAGGGCTGTCTGTGTTATCATGGGTTCTACATGATAAATGGAATTAAGTTAGCAGTAACAATACTCAAACACCTGTGACACGTCTTGTTTACTTGTTCCAAAGTTTCTAAGAAGTTCAGACCTTACAAGATATTAAAAGCTTTTTTTCATTCTGAATTGGTTTACCCAATTCAGGTAAACATTTGGTTTATGAAATTGAATTCTTGTTTGTGACAAAGTCCTTCCATAAAAAGCAATCTCTTAAAGAACAATTATCTTGCTTCCAAAATCCAGGCATCTAAAATACCAAGAAGTTAAAGGCAGGCCTTGGAGCCAGATCTGAGGAATGACCTCAGAACTTAGGAGGATTTCAAATTGCTAGTAATTAGGTAGGGACTCATACAGGTATCCCTGAAAGGTCAGCTCTCTAGTTAGTGCTTTACAAAAAGTTCAAAAGTATGTAAGCTGTCTGTAACATATTTTGACCATCTAGACTAAGAGTAGAACTATCCTCCCACTGTCCTCTCTCTCACACACTCATGCACTCCTCAAGATTTCTATTGCCATTTTGTGACTCATATTTCCCCTGAGGTCTGCTCTTAAGCATTGCTTCATTCTGATTATACAAGATAAAATATTTGTATCATGGCACTATGCTTCCCTGGTGGCTCAGTTGGTAAAGCATCTGCCTGCAATGCAGAAGACCTGGGATTGATCCCTGGGTTGGGAAGATCCCCTGGAGAAAGAAACGGCAACACACTCCAGTACTCTTGCCTGAAAAATTTCATGGACAGAGGAGCCTGGTAGGCTACAGTCCATGGGATTGCAAAGAGTTGGACACGACTGAGTGACTTCACTATGCAAGAGGACACATAGTGATATTAACTTTGAATGCCATAGTGTGACTTCCATTCGGACTTGACAGTGTCCTGTGCTTGGAACCAAACTGTTTGACAATAGAGTGACCTGATTTGATAAGTGTGATGGCCTCTTCTTAAGAATGAATTAACTACTGGAGAAGAGAGGTCATAGAACTGTCAGCAATGTAGTATCAATTCCTCCTGTAATTTTTAATACTAGTGAGAGTGCTACTAAGCACATCCCTGGAAATGTCAAGGAAAATATTACTTATTGTAATAATAAGGTGACAGTAATGATGGGGGAGGGGTCTTTCTACTTTCCTCCTCAAGATCTTTTACTATCGTGGAGGAAAGCCACTGGGATCATTAGTACAATCCTGATCATTTATAGATTAAAACTCCATGGGAGATGTGTAGCTTTGGTCCAATTAAGCAATAATCAATCATTTAATAAACATTTTTCTATGTGCAAAATGTTGTAACAGGTTAGGCTTTGGGTTCACAGAGCTTAGGGGGAAAAAAGGTTGGACTTTCTCCTGCTCTAGGAGGGTTCACAATCTACCTAGGGAGACAAGTTTCCTACACATTAAAAGATACAATACAAAGCAATAGAATACTGGTTGTCATACTATTGGTACAGACAATAAACACAATACAAGTTCAAAAAGGAGAAACACGAGAGTAGGATGCAACAGTCAAAGTAGGTGTCAGGAAGTGAAACCTGAGCTAAGTCTGATGTGAGTAGGAAAGAAAATCATCAAAATTTACATTCGTATAGTGTTTTACAATTTACAAAACACTCAAATTTGTTGATCCTATTATTCATTCATGTATTTTTTTAACAAACACCTTCTATATCAAAAGATGAATAAAACATTGCCCTGATAATTAACTTGTTGGAGGGAATCCCTTCACAATGTAAACATATTTCAGATCATCACATTGTACACTTTAAATATGTAATTTTATTTGTCAAATATACCTCAATAAAGTTGAAGGGGAAGCATTGTCCTTCACCTCCCTGAGTTCAGCTTTAAAATGATGAATAGTACAACTAAATTTTTTCATTTGTCAATAATAGGATACATGGAGAATAGGAAAAACAGTATTGGGGAGCTGGCCAAATAAAAGCATGGACCATTGAGCTCTACCTTCATGCAAACTAAGTTTCCTGCATTTTTTCACTAGTCAGCAGAAGTCAAGGAAGTATCTGTCTAAGAAGCCGAGCCCTGAGTCCCCCCACTTCCCCTTCTGCTTTCACCTCATCAACCCACCCCTGCTGGCAATCTTCCAACATATGCAGACAATCCGGTGCATGCTAACTTTTACTAGAAAGGTAAAGAAAGTCTTGGGGAGGCAGTCAACTAAATAGAATCATAAGACTATATCCAAATGCTGATTTAATCTTTCAGTCTCTCTTGTTGACTGAATTATGTGTTACCCAGAACTTATGGTCAGACACAGCTTTGGATCTTTGGATTCTCAACAATCTCTATCCTCAGCCACTTTGAACTCTCCTACAGCCCCATCACACCACTTTTGCTGGTTTTTTTTTTTTAAGCTCTGCCTTCTGTTTCTTCCCATATGTGTGGATACAACTGTGCTACCACTTTTCCTTTCTTCTCTACTGATTCATACACATGTGCATGGATGTGGGATGGGGAGAGGGAGGGTGGATGAGTCATGATACCCTACACTCTGATTTTCCAAGTTTCTTTTTAAAAGACTCTATCATTCTAAAAGAGTACACATTTTACTTTCACTTTGCACCATTATCTAGATTCCTGCACAATAGCACCACACTAAAAACATGCTCCCCCCAGGACACTCACCCTGGAGAGTCAAATTACTCAAAATCTCTCTTGTACCACACAGTTACTCTTCGAAAGTTACTCAACTAGGAGAGGAAGAGAGAAAACATGGATAAAACAGACTCATGGCCATTAATGGGCTTACTGTCTAAGTGGGTATGACAGACATGTCAGCAAAAAGAGCAATTAAATCACTGTAATAAATGAAATAATAAAGCCATTAGCAAAGGAGCATTTGTAGAGAATGACCACTTATTTTACTCTTGAACTAAAAGTAGAAATTTGCCAAGTTCAGTTCTTTGACTATGTAAAGGGTAAAAGCCGCATGGTTCAAGTATCCTCAAGTAGCCCAGACATAATGCTATGAGGATTCTGAACTACATTGGTGGAAGAAAGAAGTTCAGAGTAAGAATTAACAGAACTCAGAATTTACATATGAGGGTTGGTGGGGTCAAATATGACTACCAGATTCTGGGCTTGAGTGACTGAAAGACTATTAGGTCAACAGGACAAAAACAGAAAAATTAGTTGGAGAATTTGACTTGGGAAGGAAGATGATATTTGTCTTTAAACATGTCAAAACTGAGGGAAACGTATGAAGTCCAAGAATAATAACATAATAGGTAGACTAAAATGAGAGACTAAAGTTCAGGTTTGTGGCTGAAACAGAAATTTGAATCATCTATTAATATATAAGTGATCTTTTTGAGCCATATAAATTGGTAGATTCTCCAAGGGAAAGAGAAGCACAGAACAAAGCACCAAATTTTGTGTTTCACAGATCTTGGCTACACTGATAGCCACAATTGGCTATATGAAAACTCTGTCACTGATGAAGTGAGACAAAAAGAAAGAGTGGCTATTAGGGCAGCACTGTGGTAGCAAAACTAGGCTGGTTGTTGCAATGCCTGGGTTCTACTCCCAGCCTTGTCCCTAGCTATGTGCTGTTGAGCAAGTCATCAGTCCACTGAAACAGAATATCTCATTGTTACTATACCAGTTCTCCTTGTTGTTTAGTCACTAAGTCTGACTCTTTGTGACCCCGTGGACTGTAGCCCATCAGATTCTTCTGTCCATAGAATTTTCCAGGCAAGAATACTGGAGTGGGTTGCTATTTCCTACTATAGGGGATCTTCTCCATCCAGGGGTCAAACCCACATCTCAAATCCACATCTCCTGCATTGGCAGGTGGATTCTTTACCACTGAGCCACCAAGGAAGCCCTATACTGCTGCTGCTACTGCGGCTGCTAGGTCGCTTTAGTCGTGTCCGACTCTGTGTGACCCCATAGACGGCAGCCCACCAGGCCACACCGTCTCTGGGATTCTCCAGGCAAGAACACTGGAGTGGGTTGCCTTTTCCTCCTCCAATGCATGAAAGTGAAAAGTGAAAGTGAAGTCGCTCAGTCGAGTCCGACTCTTAGTGATCCCGTGGACTGCAGCCTACCAGGCTCCTCTGTCCATTGGATTTTCCAGGCAAGAGTACTGGAGTGGGTTGCCATTGCCTTTTCCGAGGAAGCCCTATACAAGTCTTTAAATCTCAGTTAACTCTTTGCACCCCTTAGGTTCCTCCTTTTTTTCCTAATCTGGTAAACTTCTTCATTGTTTCACTTTTAACTACTCTTTTTGTAGCATTTTCAACTTTCTCATCCCGTTGTCCTTCCACAGCACTTGCTCTATGATCCCAACTTTATATCAATTTAAGCATTTGCATTTTTTTTCTCTTACACCCAGATTTTTCAACACTCCTAAAACAAATGGCACAATTTTGCAGCCGGGTCCACTAAAAATTCATACTCTCCAACTTCAACTGGGCCTTCAATTTCTTCTTGGTCATATTTCCCTCCCAATCCCCAGAGTCACCATTCAAACCTTCACCAATTTTCAAAAGACCTAAACCCAAGTTTAGCCTCTTTTTCTCAACAGACAACATTGTTTCTTACTTCACCAAGAAAGTTAAGCCTCTCTGGGATAAGCAATCTCTATCTTTGTTTTTCCACTTCCACTTTCCCTTGCTGTTGCTGTTTTAGTTGTTAGGCTGTGTTCAACTCTTTGTAACCCCGTAGACTGTAGCCCACCAGGCTCCTCTGTCCATGGAATTCTCCAGGCAAGAGCACTGGAGTGGGTCCACCTCCAGGGGATCTTCCAACCCAGGGACTGAACCTGCATCTCCTGCTTGGCAAATGGATTCTTTACCACTGAGCCACCTGAGACTCCCTCCACTTTCCATTACCTGTTAGCACTTTTTTCTTCCTCTGCACATTCTAGTAATTTTCCATTCCCTAAAGGATACACTTTAATTCTCTAAAACAGTATACTAGACCATTGTGATCTAGTTTCTGCATTTTTTGTCAACCTATTTTCTTATGTTTAAACTCAATAGTGCAAACATACACAGATATATACACCTAAATAGGCACACCTTCACATATATACAACCCTCACCTTATATTTCATCCCTATCATACTGCTAGCTATTCCCTAAACATGCCATGCTATTTCACATCTCCAAATCTTTGCTCATTCTACCTTCCATGGTGTACTGTGCTTAGTCACTCAATTGTGTCCAACTTTTTGTGACCCCATGGACTGTAGCCCTCCAGGGTCCTCTGTCCATGGGGATTCTCCAGGTAAGAATACTGGTCTGGGTTACCATATCCTCCTCCAGGGGATCTTCCCAACTTATGGATCAAACCCAGGTCTCCCTCACTGCGGGTGAATTCTTTACCATCTGAGCCACCAGGGAAGCCCAAGAATACTGGAATGGGTAGCTTTGCCCTTCTCTGGGGGATCTTCCTGACCCAGGAATTGAACCAGAGTCTCCTGAATTGCAGGCAGATCTTTACCAGCTGAGCTACCAGGGAAGCCCATTCTACCTTCTACTCCTGCCTAGAATGCTCTTCTCCACCTATCATACCCTTCTATCTTTTATAAAGCCTTTATTAACACGCAAACCCTTTGTGTTCTTTATATACTTCTATTGCAGCAATTGTAATTGTGCAGTAAATGAATTTGTTAACATATCTATGTCTTATTCTAATAGAGTATAAGCCTTCATGGGCAGGCAGGGTCTGTGTCTTATTTTCCAAAGGATCTAACACAGAATTGACACATAGTAAGTAGCTAGTACATCCTTTTTAATATAATAAACATATCACAGTAGTACAGAAGATTAGGAAAATTTCTATAGAGAGGATGATGTAAGAGATGGTCTTAAAAGTGGTCAGAATTATATCAAATAACAATGAAGGAAAAGAATATTTCAGATGGCAAAATGGCCTGAGCAAAGAGACTAAATAAAGGATGGAGCTATTCATAAGTCCACGGTTATATATATAGTAAACCATGTAAAATGACTCTATAAAGTTAAGATATAATATTATTGTTGTCTTTAATAGTTCTTCAAGCTTAATAAGTCATCAGAGAACTCTGAAAGGGATGTGAAATGATTATAATTGTGCTTTAAGATGAATAATTTGTTATAAGTGACAAAGACTGACTAAACAGAAGAGAAATAAGAAAATTAAAGGAAAGTTGTAATTTCTAGCATTCAATAAACAGTTCTCCCATATTATAACCAAAGAGAGAGCAAAGTAATGGCTCGATCCTGGGCTTTTGTGCAGTCCCTTCCACAACAGTTTGTTAAATTGTCATGATTTATACCAGTATATGGGGCTTCCCTGGTGGCTTAGATGGTAAAGAATCTGCCTGGAATGCAGGAGAGCCAGGTTCAATCCCTGGGTCAGGAAGATCCCCTGAGGAAGGGAATGGCTACCGACTCCAGTGTTCTTGCCTGAAGAATTCCACGGACAGAGGAGCCTGGTGGGCTACAGTTCATGGGGTCATGAAGAGTCAGACACGACTTAGCGATTAACACTCTCACTTTCATGCCAATACACAAGTTTATCTTATGTCATTGTTTAGTAACAGGCCTTGTGGAATTTGAAACTTAATAGTGTGGTGTAATGAAAATAGCCTTGGACTGTGAGCCAGGCATACTGGCTCTGCCACTAATTCTGTGAGTTACTTTCAATAATCATTTTCTCTTTCTGGGTCATTAAGGGAGTGGGATGGATTAAATGTTTTCTAAGTGCTCTTCTGTATCTAATATTCCATCAAAATAGGTCATTCAGCAAATAGAGACTGTATAGCCACTTCTGGAAGTTTCCTTCAGGAGTAGTTTTGTTTAAGAATTGTTTTCAGTATTCTGATACATACTTCCTTTTTATTTATCTGACACATACTTCCTTGTTCACAGTGACCTGATTCAGATAACAGTTACATGGGAACATAGCCTTCATCCCTTCTCATAAAACTTGCACTGTGATTGTGTCTAGTCTTTAATCTTTATGAAAGCCTGACCACCAGGACACTACTAGGTTATTCTTTGTTCTGCCATTTCTTGCTGTAGAGTGCCAAAGTGTGCACTGGTAGAATTTTTCAAATAATTGAATATACCTTAAAGAAGTAAATTTGACATTAGGCTAGCAGATTTACAGTAACAGAAAGAACTCTGAGAAGTAATTTAGTACAATCTAGTGGGATAAAATTTATGCTTTCTCCTATTAAGCAACTAGGAGATTCTAAGGAGAAAGAAGGCATGATCAAGGTGGTGCTCACACAGAATTACCTCTTCACTGTTGATTAATGAACAAGTTGAACGTTGCTTTCCNAATTTAGTACAATCTAGTGGGATAAAATTTATGCTTTCTCCTATTAAGCAACTAGGAGATTCTAAGGAGAAAGAAGGCATGATCAAGGTGGTGCTCACACAGAATTACCTCTTCACTGTTGATTAATGAACAAGTTGAACGTTGCTTTCCACACTTATGCCTAGTTCATTCTCTTTTTTTAATCTTGCTTTCTTTTCTTTTTTCTATTTCTTTCTTCCCTCCCCCTCCTTCCTTATTTTCTTTCTTTCTAACTTTACTTGCAACAATACAGTACATTTCCTAACTGGTATTTAACAAACTACAGAAACTTAAAGAGTGTTTACCTTAGTGACATTTCCCAACTCAGTTAATTTTTCAGAGTTATTAACAATTTTACCCCCACCTACTAGTTGGAAACATCTGCACAAAATAATGATGCTTTCTTTAATGCCTTTATGTGCCTTTAAGAGCTTCTTTCAACACTATAAAATCCTTACTTCATCTGAAAACTTTCATCTGAATTCCCAGGTTTTGCTATAATTTATCCAGGAGACCTCATCTGGACTCATAGCAAAGATTTCTGACAATGCCATTCTGTTGGAGCACTTATATGCAGACTACAGTGATTCACTCCCACTTTACCAGAAAAAAAATATGTTTTACATGAAATGAACATCCACCTGAAGAACTTTAACCAATCTTCATCATGTTTCTATATGAGAGTCTATACTTCCATAGTTGTCACTCTTTTCAGATTTATCTAGCTTAGCTTTGAACCACATTTTTCTCCATAGAAAATCCCCCCTAGACATTTTTTCTTTGGTAAGCAGAATTCAAAGATAGATCTCAAGATTCTTACCTATTGGTGTACAAGCTTGATATAATCTCCTCCTCTTTAATGTATGTAGGACCTGTAAATAAGATATTTTATTCCTATGCTAGAGTACAATCCATTGGTTTTCAGTTAACCAAACTGGAGATTATCCTGGGTTGGACTACTTAATTAGGTGGGCCTTATATCAGGTGAGAAGTTGGGAAGTTAGAGAAAGAAGTCAGAACGACTTAAAGAGATTTCTTTTCTGATGGCCTGGAAGAAAACAAACATCCATGTTGTGAGAGAAGTGGGTCAAGAGCCTAAGAATGCCCTTCAAGAACTGAGAGTGGTTCCTGGCCAATAAGAAAGACAGTGAGAAAACAGGACCTCAACAACAAGGAATGAATTCTGCCAATAACCAGTGATTTTGGAAGAGAACCCCTACCCTCAGATGAGATCTCAATTCCGGATGACAACTTGATTGCAGCCCTATGAGACCCTAAGCAGAGGACCCAGCTAACTTGTATCTGAGCTCCTGATCCACAGAAACTATAAGGAAATAAGTGGATTGTTGTTTCAAGTTTGTGATAATTTGTTAAACCAACAATAGAAAAAAATATATAATTTTATTCATTCTTTTTCTCTTTTTACTGATGATGACTACCAAAGTGAAGATCAAGAAGTCTGATTAAAACCTTTATTTTGGTTCTAAATTCAACACTGTATTGAAAATATTTTCTCCAAAGTCTGCAAGGCTTCCTAAGTACCAAATGCAATTGCTATTTTATGAACTTCATTCTCTTTGGTCTTCTGGAAATATTTTTAATAAATGACCACAGTATTTCTTAAAATTGCCCTTTGACTTGTTTTATTCTTTGGCTCTCTCCCCTCCTTTACTATCTTCACTTTACAGATGAGAAAACTGAGTATCACTGAGGTTAAATAATTTGCCCTAGTCCAAACAGTAAGTGGAGAAACCATGATTCAAACTCAGATCTATCCTGGCTCAAAAGCTTCTATGTTTTCCCCATTATATCTACATTGACCTTGTCTCAGTAGAAAACTAAGTTGAGTTTTTCTCCTTTTTTAAAAAAGGTATGTTTTTGCATAATGAAAAAATCTTTATCGATAAAACAGAGAACTTGCTATAAGTAAAATAAGACATAGAATAAAACCAAAATTAACCTCAAAGTGAAATACAGGGGTGATGGGTCCATCAGGGAGGGCAGAGTTATTTGGCTTCATCCATCACCAAGTCCTTCTACTCCATAAAAGGTGATTTTTAAATTTTCTCTCTAACCACTCAGTATGTCTGAATTCAGGGAGCCCGACTTCTCCAGTGCCATTTCTGTTTCTCAAGATCCCTTTCCTATTCAAGGTCTTTTGTATCTTCAGACAAATTTTAAGATTTTGTTCTAGTTCTCTGTAAAGTGTGATTGGTAATTTGACAGAGAGTGCATTTCTGTAGATTGCTTTGGGTACTACAGCAATTTTCACCATATTGACTCTTCCATTCTAAGAACATGGTGTATCTATCCATCTCTTTGTAAAGTCATCTTTTATTTCTTTCATCAGTACCTTATAGTTTTCTAGTACAGGTATTTTGGTTCCTTAAGTAGGTTGATTCCTAGGTATTTTATTCTTTTTGTTGCAATGGTAAATGGGAGAGTTTGCTTAATTTCTCTTTCTGATATTTTGTTTTTAGTATATAGAAATTCAAGGGATTTATGTGTATTAATTTTGTATCCAGAACTTTACCAAATTCACTGACTAGCCCTAGTAGTTAACTGGTGGCCTCTTTGGTATTTTCTATGTATAATATCTGGAGAAGGCAATGGCACTCCACTCCAGTACTCTCGCCTGGAAACTCCCATGGATGGAGGAGCCTGGTAGGCTGCAGTCCATGGGGTTGCTGAGAGTTGGACACGACTCATTGACTTCACTTTCACTTTACACTTTCATGCATTGGAGAAGGAAATGGCAACCCACTCCAGTGTTCTTGCCTGGAGAATCCCAGGGACGGGGGAGCCTGGTGGGCTGCCATCTATGGGGTCGCACAGAGTCAGACACGACTGAAGCGACTTAGCAGCAGCAGCAGCATGTATAATATCATGTAACGTGCAAACAGTGACAGTTTTACTTATCTTCCAATTTGGGTTCCTTTTTGTCTTTTTCTTCTCTCATTGTCATGCCTAGGACTTCCAAAACTATGTAGAATAAAAGTGGCAAGAGTGGACATCCATGTCTTGTTCCTGATCGTAGAGGAAATGCTTTAAGTTTTTCACCATTGAGAATGACGCTTGCTGTCTTTAAGTTGAAGTATGTTCCTTCTATGCCCACTTGCTGAAGAGTTTTATCATAAATCATTGGTGAATTTTGTCAAAAATTCTTTTCTTACATCTATTGAGAAGGTCATATTTTTCTTTATATATTTTATTGAAGAAACTGAGCTATGAGGGGATCCCCAAAGTATAGTTGGCTTACAATATTTCAGGTGCACTACAAGGTGATTCACTTATACATATACACATATATTATCTTTCAGATTATTTTCCATCATAGGTTATTGCAAGATATCAACTGTAATTCCCTATGCTATACAGAAAACATTTGTTGGCTATTGCCTATCTATTTTTAAATTAATTATTTTAACTAGAGGATGATTACAATATTGTCATGGTTTTTGCCATATGTCAACATGAATCTGCCATAAGTATACATGTGTCACCCCCATCCTGAATCCCCCTCCTACTCTGTTCCCCTCCCTATCCCTCTATGTTGTCCCAGAGCACTGGCTTTGGATGCCCTGCTTCATGCATCAAACTCACACTGGTCATCTATTTTACCTATGGTAATGTATGTTTCATGAGAAAACTAGCATTCTGTTTATATTAAGTCAAATACATGAAATCAAAATGTCATAAATTATTTAGTTAGGCAAAAATTCATGTTTCTAAAATATGTGTATTATTGCTGCTGTTCAGTCATCAAGTTGTGTCTGACTCTTTGTGACACCATGCTTTTGGAGTTCTCACAGCAAATATACTGGGGTAACGGTTTGCCATTCCTTCCTCCAGTGGATCACATCTTGTCAGAACTCTCCACTATGATCTGTACATCTTGGATATCCCTGCATGGCATGGCTCATAGCTTCATTGAGTTATGCAAGCCCCTTTACCACAACAAGGCAGTGATCTATGAAGAGGGATCACATATATTATACACACTATATATGGTGTGTATGTCTGGTTGGTCGACTATGTATTTTCCCATGTTAGGGAAGTTTTCAGCTATTATCTCTTCAAATATTTTCTCAAGTCCTTTCTCTCAATCTTTTACTTCTGAGACCCCTATAATGCAAATATTGGTGAGTTTAATATTGTCCCAGAGGACTCTTAGGCTGTATTCATCTTTTTTCATCCTTTTTTCTATATTCTGTTCTGAAGCAGTGTTTTCCACCATTCTTTCCCCCAGGTCACTTGTCTATTCTGCCTCAGTTATTCTGCTACTAATTCCTTCTAGTGTATTATTTGTTTGTTCTATTTTTTCTTTAGTTCTTCTGGGCCTTTAGTAAACATTTCTTGCATCTTCTCCATTGCTTCCCAAGATTCTGGATCATTTTCACTATCATTATTCTGAATTATTTTGGTGGAAGGTTGTCTATCTCCACTTCTTTTAGTTGTTTCTGGGTTTTATCTTGTCCCTTCATCTGGGACATAACTCTCTGCTTTTTCATCCTGATTAACTTTTTGTAATGTGGTTTTTGTTCTAGCCAGGCTGTGGGATTATAGTTCTTCTTGCTTCTATCTGTCCTCCAGTGAATGAGGCTAAGAGGCTTGTATAAGCTTCCTGATGAGAGGGACTGATGGTGGGGAAAACTGGGTCTTTCTCTGGTAGGCAGGGCCTTATTCAGTAAAGCTTTAGTCCAATTAGCTGTTGATAGGTGGGATTGTGCTCCCTCCCTGTTAGTTGTTTGGCCTGAGGTGGCCCAGCCGTGGGGTCTACAGGCTCTATGGCAAGGTTAATGGCAACCTCCAAGAAAACTTACACTAAGGGGCATCTTCTAGGACTGCTGCTCCCAGTGCCCCTGTCCCTGTGATGAGCCCCTGCTGACTCATGCTTCCACAGGTGACCCTCCAACACTAGTAGTTATGTCTGGCTCAGTCTCCTGTGGGATCACTGCTCCTTTCCCCTGGGTCTTGGTATGCACAAGATTTTGTTTGTGCCCTCAAATAGTGGAATCTTTGTTTCCCCCAGGCCTGTGGAAGTCCTGTAAGTAAATCCTGCTGGCCTTCAACATCAGATTCCTTGGGCATTCCCAGTCCTTTTGTCAGATTCCCAGGCTGGGAAGCCTGATGTAGGGCTCAGAACCTTCACAACAGTGAGAGAACTTACTGGTATTATTGTTCTCCACTTTATATGTCACCCACCTAGCAGGTATAGGATTTGATTTTATTATGATTGTGCCCTTCCTACCATCTTTCTGTGGCTTCCTCTTTGTTTTGGGATGTGGAGTATCTTTTTTTTTTTTTTTTG
>SJYV01006086.1:0-10934 GCA_006410875.1 Neotragus pygmaeus | reverse complement strand
TGTTGATGGTTGTTCAACAGCTGGTTGTGATTTTCATGCTCTTAAAGGAGGAGATAAGCACATGCTCTTCTGCTTCACCATCTTGAACCAGAAGGCCATGTTATTTTCATTCTTCAACTTGTTGATGTGGTGTATCACACTGATTGATTCACAAATCCTCAAGTTCCTTTTTATCATGGTGCGTGATCCTTTTAAAATATCTTTGTATTTGATTTGCTTGTATTTTGTTGAGAAGGTTTGCTTCTATGTTCATCAGTGATATTGGCCTGAAATTTTCTGTTTTTTGTGGTATCTTCACTGGTTTTGGTATCAGGGTGATTATCATCTCATAGAATGAGCTTGGGAGTATACTTTTCTATGCAATTTTTTGAAAGAGTTTCAGAAGGATAGGCGTTAACTCTAAATATTAGGTAAAATTCACCTTTGGAATCATCTAGTCCTGGACATTTATTTGTTGGGAGATATTTAATCACATTTTCAATTTTAGGCCTTGTGATTGATCTATTTATAATGTCTATTTCTTCCTGGTTCATTCTTTGGAGATTGTTGCTTCCTAAGAATTTATCCCTTTCTTCCAGGTTGTCTATTTTATTGGCATACAGTTGTTTATAGTAGTCTCTTGTGATCTACTGTATTTTTGTGGCATTTTATGTTGTAACTTATCATTTTTCATTTCTAATTTTATTGATTTGAGCCTTATCCTTTTTAACTTTCTGAGGCTGAANCTTCCAGGTTGTCTATTTTATTGGCATACAGTTGTTTATAGTAGTCTCTTGTGATCTACTGTATTTTTGTGGCATTTTATGTTGTAACTTATCATTTTTCATTTCTAATTTTATTGATTTGAGCCTTATCCTTTTTAACTTTCTGAGGCTGAATAATGGTTTATCAATTTTGTTTATCTTTTCAAAGAACGAGCTTTTAGTTTCATGGATCTTTTCTACTGTGTACTTCATTTCTGTCTCATTTATTTCTGCTTTGATCTTTATGATTTCTTTCCTTCTATTAACTTTTAGTTTGTTTGTTCTTTCTTTTTTATAGGTGTAAGATTGACTTGTTTATGAGATATTTTCCTTGTTTCCTGTGGAAGGTTGTATTGCTATAAACTTTCCTCTTAGAAGTACTTTTGCTGCATCCCATAGGGTTTGGAACACCATGCCTTAGTTTTCATTTTCTGTATTTTTTATCTCCTGTTTGATTTCTACAGTGAGATATTCATTGTTTTTTTAACTATTGTTTAGCCTCTAAGCGTTTTTTACAGTTCTTCTCTTGAAGTTTATTTCTAATTTCATAGCATTATTGTCAGAAAAGATCCTAGATATGATTTAAATTTTCTTGAATTTTCCAAGGGTCACCTTGTGGCCTAGCATGTGAATCCTGGAGAATATTACAAGTCTGACCCATCCAGCAGGTCCAGTTATTCCAGGGTCCCCGAGAGGGAGCTACCTGAAAAAATCATGGGGGAGAGAGAGAAAGGAGACCAAGCGGCAAAGAATGACAGAGTCAGTCTGGCTGATGTCAAGGTCTCTCTTTACTAGCTGAAAGTAGGCAGTATATATAGGCAAAGGTTACNAGCAAAGTGCAGCCGCTGCTCCTTATCTTGGACGAGGGATATCTCCACAGGGCTGCCCTTCCTGACCTTCAACGTGGAATAGCTTCTCTAGGCCCTTCTGTGCCCGTGCAGCCACAGCTCCTTGGACGTGGGGTTGCTCCTCCTGGCTGCCACCCCTGGCCTCGGGCACAGGGTGGCTCCTCCCAGCAGCCCTTGACCTAGGACACGGGGTAGCTCCTCTGGGCTGCCACCCCTGACCTCGGACTTGGGTAGCTCATCTTGGCTGTTCCTGTACCGTTGCAGCCTGACACTCTTGGCCGCTGCCCTGACCTTGGACGTGGGGTAACTCCTCTTGGTTGCCACTCTTTGGGCATGGGGTCCTCCCAGCTTCTGCCCCTGACCTCAGATGTGGGGTAGCTCCTCTCGCCCATGCTTAGCGCACTGGTCACAGCCATATTGCTATATAATCCTAAGGAATATAGAGGGGAAAAAAAGTTTGTCCTTTCTTCCTTCTTGAGAATTCTAGAACCCTTTCTCCTTGGGGACCCTTAGACTTCTTATCAACCTGCCTAGGACATGACTCATCAGGCTCCTCAGGCCCCTGAAATGGCAAAGTCCAGGTCTCATACATTGGGTCCTATGAAGACGGCTGCTGCCATTAACTCGCAGAGGTGGGGTTGGGGGAGAAGACCACTGCCCCCTCAAGGCTTGGGCCCCGGGGTATTGGGTGGCTTTGGTCAGGGCTCTGGAGTCCAGCTGGACACAGGCCAGTTCCCTGGGCCACCTAATAATCTGATGGTCTGATGCCCATGAGCTGGAGAGCCCTGAGGAAAAGGCTGAAATTCTTCTCTTATCTCATTCTCTGCCTGATGACTGTCACTCCACCATCCACTGCCGGCTGAAGTGAAGGGAGCACTAATGGTCACTCACTGACAGTTGCTCTCTTGGGCAGCTGACCAATGTGTAGCACTGACCAATGGCTGAGTGACCGTTAGTGGTCTTGCAACAACTATTGCCTGGTACCGGGGAAGAGCAAAAGCTGTGTGCTTAGGGCTGCAGATGGCAAAACTCTTACATAATTCCCGATGCTTTTCCTATAGTGTTGCTTTCAGCTGGTCTAGTTGGGAGCAGTGCTTGTTGAAATTAACCGTTTAGCTTTCAGAAAGGACCCCATAATAGAATACTTCCTTCCAATCCCACTATACACACAATATTACCTTCTTTGAATGAAAATAAGCCTTTGGTGTGTTTGGTGGTAGTTCATTTCACTTATCCCAGGATCATCCTACGTTATTGTACAGTATCCACTTTTCATTTCCTGTCATCACAATTTGCTTTAAAAATGGACATTTTTGTTATGTTTAAGTAAAAATCACATGCGAAAATATGGTCAAGAAAGTTTTCTTCACTTATGTGAAACCCACACATCAAAGTGATTAACNATTGTACAGTATCCACTTTTCATTTCCTGTCATCACAATTTGCTTTAAAAATGGACATTTTTGTTATGTTTAAGTAAAAATCACATGCGAAAATATGGTCAAGAAAGTTTTCTTCACTTATGTGAAACCCACACATCAAAGTGATTAACATGACCAAGGTGATGCAAATAATTTTCAATATTTAATTTGGATGTTTTGAGTATGTAGCTTTCCCCCACGTGGTATAACTTTGATTGTTTTCAATTAATGTTTCAATTCGGTGGTTATCAATTTCAAAGCCTATGTGACTGTGGTGCAACATCCAATGAAAAATCTCTAGCACGAAATTTTGCAAACCACTTTTGACATTTTTGATCAATCACAGCACCTTCTCCATTCACTGAACAAATCGTGTGTTGTGTTTCAGTTGCATTTTCATGTTTCTTGAAATAATAAAATATAATATGCTGAAAATGCTGATTTTTTTCTTCCATCCTCAATATTACAATGGCTACACAAAAGCTCAAGTTTGAAACGTGCTTTTCAAATGCACTCTGATATGACAGTTGTCACAAGACAATCTCAGCAAACTGTTTCTAATAAAGTTAAAGATGAGTAAGCGCTAGTAGGGGTCTTCCTAGGTGGCACTAGTGGTAAAGAACCTGCCTGCCAATGCAGGAGACTTAAGAGATGTGGGTTTTATCCCTGGGTCAGGAAGATCACCTGGAGGAGGGCAGGGCCACCCACTCCAATATTCTTGGCTGAATACTGAATCCACTCCAGAATCCCCATGGACAGAGGATCCTGGTGGGCTACAGTCCATAGGGTCTCACAGAATCAAACACAACTGAAACACCTTAGGAGGCATGCATGTAAGGACTACTAGAACCATCTTATGGAAATATCCCAAAGGAAATTTTTGGTGAACCCAATATGTTATTGAAGAAAAAATTTTAAGTGTTAGAAAAATTTAGTTTGAAGTCTACCTTCACTATACAGCAAAAGTTAAATCCTTAGTTGCATGCAGCAATCTCATTTTAAAGTGAGTCAAATAGCTTTTCCTCTATCTTGGCAGGTGTGATCTTAAATTTCAAAAGAAAAAGTGGATCTAAAATATAGTCTGTAAATTGACTCTATGCACATTATATCATTTGTCCCACATTCTGAAATTCAGACTACTATTTTATATATCAATATAAAAGAAGATTTATACCATTTGTCAGTTAATATGATTGGTGTTATCTTAGATCTGTTAAAAGGCTACTTAAATAGACTCTAATGTGAACATTTAGGGAGAGAATTAGTAAGAATCAGGTGATAGAGAATGAAAATCACATTCACTTTAATTTTGATCTGGGAGATTTCAAATACATATATTTTTCCAGTAGGCAAGGGTTTTTTAAAAATAAAGATGGACATTAGAAAAAGCGAACATTGTGATGCACCCCAAATATTTTTGTAATTAAAAAAAGACTAGGTGTCCCATGGTCAATATCTGCTTTCACCTGTAGGCCAATTTTTGCTCAACATCACAATAAGAATATACAAATGTGCACAAGTACAGATGGCATTTTAAAACACTGGTAAAAAAAGTGTAGGTATTGCTGAGGTTTGGGAGAGAGAAAAGAGAAAATGATATCAAACACTAAACACATTTTGAAAAATTTTAAACATCAAATTATTCTATAAATTTCCCTGTCTATTCTACAATGAAAATATTATTGAAAAATTCCCTCACCTATGATTTCTTGCTATATAGTGATTTCACCCTCTTCCAGTTTAGCTTTGTTTTAGCTCCTCCACTTTTCATCTCACTTCTTAGAATAAAATTATCAACTGAAAGATCTTTCTTTGGAACTATCCATAATAATCTTGAAAGAATTCTTTAAAAACTTTTTAAAATATAAATTTATTTATTTTAATTTCAGGTTAATTACTTTACAATATTCTATTGGTTTTGCCATACATCAACATGAATCCACCACAGGTATACACGTGTTCCCCATCCTGAACCTCCCTCCCCTCTCCCTCTCCATACCATCCCTCTGGGTCATCTCAGTGCACCAGCGCCAAGCATCCAGTATCATGCATCAAACCTTGACTGGCAATTCATTTCATATATGATATTATATATGTTTCAATGTCATTCTCCCAAATCATCCCACCCNCAGTTCTAATGAGGTGGATGAAACTGGACCCTACTATACAGAGTGAAGTAAGCCAGAAAGAAAAATACCAATACAGTATACTAACACATATATATATGGAATTTAGAAAGATGGTAATGATAACCCTGTATGTGAGACAGCAAAAGAGACACAGATGTATAGAACAATCTTTTGGACTCTGTGGGAGAGGACGAGGGTGGAATGTTTGGGGAGAATGGCATTTAAACATGTATAATATCATATGTGAAATGAATCACGAGTCCTGGTTCGATGCATGATACAGGATGCTCGGAGCTGGTGCACTGGGATGACCTAGAGGGATGATATGGGGAGGGAAAAGGGAGGGGGGTTCAGGTTGGTGAACACATGTCCACCTGTGGAGGATTCATGTTGGTGTAAGGCAAAACCAATACAATATTGTAATTAGCCTCCAATTAAAATAAATAAATTTATATTTTAAAAAATAAAATAAAAGGGACCAACAAAGAAGACTTAAGCAGTTTCTCCCTTGCAGGTTATGAAAAATGGTGACCATACTGCCAGAATCAGATATGTTGTTATTTGTTATAAAACAAACAGAGTAAGGCCAAGGGGGGGAAATAAAGACCTTTGAGCCCTAGAAAGTCCAATAACTTTACATTGCAAAATTAGCACCTAGTTTACAAACCACAGTCAAAGTTAAAACTGTTGTGCTACCTTTAGAGGTCCTGAATAAACCTATTTCCTGAGCACAGCTGATACGTTCAAAGAGGAATGAAGTTATACTTTCTCTCAGATGTTCACCTAAGTGAAACTCTAGGAACATCTAGAAGTCTTAAATCAAGTTCACAAACAACTTCTGTCTGGTTCCTCTTTATTGAAACTGTAAATCTCTTAACTTATTTGCTCTTTTTTTCTAAGATGAAAAATAAAGAATACTTGGGTTTTGCTCTTTAGGTCTGGTGGGACTGCCCAGTAGGAAGAACAGTGAAGTTTAAATTGAATAACCACAGAGATGAGTATGACATGAAACAATCAGTGAAAATTATCAAGGAAAGTACAAACAAAATAATGTAGGACTTCAAAGGAAAGAAATATTAAATTGGATCAGGAATGACTTTTTGTTTGAATATAAGTGAAAAAGAGGCACAGTTACTATTTTCATTTAATAGAAGATACTAGCCTGGGGACTACCTGAGTTTGCTATGGATCACTAGCTCTACCTGGGCCACACATAGAAGGCACAACAGTATATAAGTCATCCTCATTCATAGATAGTTTTTTTTGCAGCAAAAATGAAGGGTATCATATATGAATTGGGACCTTATATTCTCAGGTTATCTTTGGGAACTCCTACTTACTTGTTCACTGAAGCTTGACCAGGTTACAGATCAATGGAGGCTAAGGGCTGATGCAAAGAGAGTAGATAGATGATGATAATAATGAAGATAGATAAATAGATAGATAGATAGATATGCATGGACTAGATAAGCCAAATAAAAATTTGAGTACCTCCTGAAATAAATAATTGAACCCAAAATTTATATATCCACACATTTACTTTATTGCCTCATCTTCCCTCACTCAATCACCCAGACGAGAATGGTCGAATACAATTTTGGCAGAAGCTGATGTCAGAGACAAGGGTTCTCAAGTAAACAAAAAAGAAAAGAGGAGCAAAGAGTAAGAGTATTGAATGCCTACCATATGCAAACTCAGAATTTCCAAAGGAAATTTCTAAAGGAACCATGGAAGACACTTCAAAATCCCAAACTTGGGGAAACATTACATTGTTGCCCAGGCAATATGACTTTTACTCACTTGTGCGTGTACAGAGAGAAAGCTAAATTGTAGTTGTACAGCTACCATAAATTTGGACAATTAGTACATTGGCCTGATAAAACTACACTTCTCATAGATGGGTCTTAGAAATTCAAAAACTTTCTCTTTCCACACTGGGGAGAAATATAAGCTTTGTCTAAACACAAAACTGTGACAGAGCCAAAGTTAATTTTCACCTAGAGAAAATGACTGAAATCATATAATTCCTGGCTTAGAAAGGTTATTTTTATTAAATATTCAGTCAATATATCTTTATTGATTAAAGAGCCCCAGGATAAGCTAAATACCCAAAGAAGTTTTAATGCCTGAGTAACAAAATATAAAAGCCAACTCTGTTTGTGTAATTTCCCACCTGCAATGCTTACTTCCTCCAGACTGCTAGTAGAAGCTTACTTATGTCAACTCCTTGCCTAGGGATGAAAGGAAAATTCTGAGAGAGAGAGAAGAAATTGGAGAATATTTGAAAAATGATTATCTGAATATGTGGTGGACTCAAACATCAATATCATAGCTGTGGGTTCAGATTCCTACTTTTCAAGCTGTTTCATATTTTTGCATTTTCTTTATTTTCTTTATTTTCCTTATTTTTTATTTTATTCTTTATTTTTCTTTCTTTATTTTCTTTATTTTTCTTTATTTTCATTTTGATTTTCCTTTTTTTCAGTAGAGTTCCTTTGGAAATTTCCAACCTATTTTAAACTTGCTAAGGTTCATCTAGTCAAAGCTGTGTTTTTTCCAGTAATCACGTATGAATGTGAGAGTTGGACTATAAAGAAAGCTGAGAGCCAAAGAATTGATGCTTTTGAACTGTGGTGTTGGCAAAGACTCTTAAGAGTCCTTCAGACTGTAAGGAGATCCAACCAGTAAATTCTAAAGAAAATCAGTCTTGATTATTCATTGGAAGGACTGATGCTGTAGCCAATACTTTGGCCATCTGGTGCAAAGAACTGACTCACTGGAAAAGACCCTGATGCTGGGAAAGATTGAAGGCGAGAGGAGAAGGAAATGACAGAGAATGAGATAGTTGGATGGCAACACCGACATGATGAACATGAGTTTCAGTAGGCTCCAGGAGCTGGTGATGGACAGGGAGGCCTAGCATGCTGCAGTCCATGGGGTCACAGAGAGTCAGACACGACTGAGCAACTGAACTGAACTGAAGGATAAATTGGAGAAACATGTTTAATTTGTTAACACTTAGACCACAAATAAAAGACAAATGGCCAGCCTCTGGGGTCCTTGCATATAGGGATGAAAGTTGCCATAGGGCAACACAAATTTAGGAAACAAGTATTTAGACAGCTACTATTTTAAGAAAGCCCTTCTTTGTTCATTTCTTGGAGATTTTTTTATACTTTCTTAGGATTTCTGATAGTTTAGTTGAAGATACATACCTTCATGAAAAGTTAACTATACGAACTATAAAACAGTTGATATCCAAAGGTATACAATATATGCCAAATTGATGATTAAGTCCATGACTGTTATTATGAAATTTTAGGGAAAATAGCCCAAAGTCTTCTAAATCATCATTCATCCCAGGAAAACTGTCCCTAAGCCATCACAGGCAGATATACTTGATATTTTTCAAGTCCTAATTCCTCTTCCTAGCAAACTAGATCCTTGGATATGAAGTTCCAAGTTATTTCTCCTTTGAACTTTATAAAGAGCTGTTTAGAAGAGAAAATAGGGAAAATATCATGGCTTCATAGAAGAGAATTTTTATAATACTATGTTCATCTCTAAATACAGAAACTATTAATAGAGCAGCAGACATGTGTAATCAGCCCTGGTCTTTATTTTAAAATTTCCCCTGAGGATGTAAAAATGAGTGGAGTGAAACAAGGATACATGGGATCCAATAATTAGCTCTAAATCTGTCAGTAAAGCTATGATGTCCCATCACACACCCTGGATCTGTGCTTAAGGCTGCTAAGTTCCCATGACCCTCTGGACTGCTTCTAAAGTCATTAACTTCCTTTTCAATCTTATGATTTCACCTTAGGCTTCATCTGATATTATAAGTGCTGACCACTAACCAAGAATATTCGTGACGGGTACTGCAGTGCCAGAAAGAGGTATGGCTCTATTTTCTAAATAAATCTTGTTTTTCAACTCACTAGTTATCTTAACAAAGTAACTTCCTTCATCATCTGCATAAATATTAATTTCATTTATGTTTATTTCCTGTATATGTTTGCATACGTGCTCAATCATGTCTGACTCTGCAACCCCATGAACTGTAGCCTACCAGGCTCCTCTATCCATGGATTTTCCAGGCAAGAATACTAGAGTGGGTTACCATTTCCTCCTCTAGGAGATCATCCCAACCCAGGGATCAAACCTGCCTCTCTGGTATTGCCAGGCAGATTCTTTACTACTGAGCACTTGGGAAGTCCCTATTGTTTGTATATATGAATGAACTAATAGCCAATTCATTTTGCACTAGGATAGTTCTTACCATACTGTACTATAACTTCTTCATACTTCTGATCTATCACTCCTCTCCCCCACCATTCTATGAGCTGTTCGAAGGCAGAGATGCGTCCTTAAGCATCTCTGTTTCCATATAGTGTGGATATCATTATTAAGAGATCACAGTAAATTCTATAAAAATGAATCAAATGCTGTTTAAGATAAGTAAAACCATCATCTGCAAAATGAGTAGCTTGAACTAAATGATCTCTAAACTTCTAGGATTCATTACTTGTTTGAAAGTTTTAAATTTTTCTTTTTTTTGACCTAATATAAGTCAATGGCTTGACTTAGTTATAAACAAGCAGTCAAATCTAAATATCAAAAGTACAAGGAAAGTTTGTTCAGTAACGACCAATAAATTTATTAATGGTACTAAAGAGACCTATTTCTTTTTTAATTAATTTATCCATTTTACTTGGCATCTTTCATTCAAACACCTGAGAATTTCAAAATTATTTATAATATTTAACAGACAAGTAAAACAAATGATTAATCTCTGTCAAGATATAAGTGTGCTTTAATATTATAATTAACCTTATGATTTAGGCCTTTCTTAGTTCTTTAGGAAGCAACTTAACAGATCCACTTTAGGTTCTGAGGTTGGGAAAGTTTTAAATAATATTGGAGTGAAAAGATAACTTTCAGTGGTTTAGAATGATAAACAATACTTTCAAATGATAAACCTGCTCTGTCATTTACTTACTCATTCATTCTATTAATATATATGAGCATTTATGAGCAAAGTACATATGTGTTGGCCCTGTGTGAGCCCTTTATATATCAATCAGAAAGTCTATGAGGGAAGATAACAAACACATACACACCACTAATCTGAAAGACAGATTTAAAATTCCATAGAAGGGAAAAGATAGAAATTACCTTGGAAGGAGACTAAGGGAAGGCTTTGTCAAGAAGGTGCCAAGAAGAGCTGAAAGATGGGTAGCTTTTGCACACACATAGATGGAGAAGATGTCATTTAATGAAGAGGAAATACCATGAAAAAATACAGATAGGTGGGAAAACATATAGCTCATGTCCCTGATATAGTAAAGTAGTTGTTTATTGAAATATAGGGTGTACAAAAAGGGAGAAGTGAGAGAGAGCCTAGGAAAGTTCAGCTGCAACCAGATTCTGAGTGTGTGTGTATGTGTGTGTATGTGTGTGTGTGCGTTCACTAAGTCACTTCAGTTGTATCTGACTCTGCTACCCTAAGGACTGTAGCCCACCAGGCTCCTCTATCAGATTCTACAGGCAAGAATACTGGAGTGGACTGCCATGCCCTCCTCCAGGGGCTCTTCCAAGAGGCTTAAATATCAGGCCAAGAAGTCTGGATTTTATTTTGAAGACACTGAAGGACCACTGAAGATTTTTAGAGAAGTAATGTGAGATAATTGGAAGCTATAATGTTTAAAGAATTATTTTGGGAGAGAGGGCAGGAAGATGGCGGAGGAATAAGACGGGAGACCACTTTCTCCCACACAATTTCATCAAAAG
>SJYV01006085.1:456849-466861 GCA_006410875.1 Neotragus pygmaeus | reverse complement strand
ATAAGAGTGCTTATAAGTAGAAGAGGGAAGCAGAAGGGTCAGAATCAGAGAGAGATTTGAAGATGCTACGCTGTTGGCTTTGAAGATGGAGGAAGGGAACACAAACAATGCAGGCAGCTTCTAAAAGAAGGAAAAGGCAAGGAAAAAGATTCTCTTCTGGAACCTCCAGAAGGAATGCAGTCCTGCTTAGCACCTTGATTTTAACCCAGTGAGGCCCATTTCAGACTTCAGACCTTCAGAACAGTAAGAAAATAACTTTGTGTTATTATAAGCCAATGTGCTTGTGGTAATTTGTTATAGCAGCAATAAAAAATTCATATGCCTGGTTTTATAAACAGGAAATAAAGAGTTAAAGTGACAGTGTTTTCTCATTAATGGAAAATGTCAGTTAATATAAAGGGCTTCTTATTTTAGGCCTAAGGGCTAAGCCACTTACAAATGATGAAAACTATTAAAAGTATAAGAAAAAATTAAAACAAAAATATAGCACAATTGAAGGGTTGTACCATATATGCAATGAATAAAAACCAGGAGGGAAGCATCATGTAGTCTAACAGTACTGTGGAAAGTTATGGCAGATTACCCAAAGAACTAGACAATCCATTCTTTTAACTTTAGAGTATAATTTTTTATGGATGTACCTGACATTTGTACCTGTGTGGAACTTTTAGAACCACACAAATGAGTGATCTTGATAATGATACCATAAAATAAAGCTTTTACCTATGAGAAGCTATGAAACGTATGAAAAGATTATGCAACCTAGTGTATAATTTCATTTCCACACAAAGGTTGCACAGAACAACTATCATATCAACAAGAGGTATAATGTAAGGAGAGAGAATCTAATGTGCTGTTTTTCTCATCTTATTCTGGTGTAGAGCAAATATAAACTATTAGGCTTTGAAAGAGTATTGAGAAATTTACAGTCAAGATGACATTGGAAGTTCAGGTTTTCATGTACTCACCCAGCACTAAAAATAATCAGTAATATGTATAAACATTAAGAGAGAAAACCAAAAAATGCCTATCAGACTCAAACATAAATCTCCATGGATAAGAAGCAGAAGAGAAATGCCACAAGCTCTGCTGGATTCTAAATCCAAAAATAAACATTGGTGACTAGAATTTGCCTTCTGAATGTATGCCATGGAAAGTGAAGGGCTGAAACTGCATCCACTGATCCGAACTAAATTGGGGTGAAACTCACTTCCTAAAGTGTAAATGAAAACTCATGTTGTATCTGCTGCTCTGCATCTGGAGCTTCAAGCCTAGGCACAGAAAATCACAAGCATAGCTCATTGACTGTGAAGAAAAGCAAGCCATCAGCTGGCTAGGTGAACAAAACTGCCCTCTTCATCTCTGGAAGTATCACTATTTAACTAATTAAGATTTCATAAACTTTCTAATTACCTAGGTTTTCTTAACAGAACTAGAATGTGTTTGGAGAATGACTGGGTCTTTATGAATCCATGATCTTTTAGAATTGAGAAGATGTCTTTAAAAAGTGGAAGGATGGGGCTTCCCTTGTGATCCAGTGATTAAGAATCCACCTTGCAATTCAAGGGAAACTGGTTTGATCCCTAGTCTGGAAAGATTCCACATGTCTCAGGCAACTAAAGCCTGTGCACCACAACTGCTGAGTCTGTGTTCTTGAGTTCATGACCCTGAAAAGTAAAAGAGAAGTTGCTCAGTTGTGTCCGACTCTTTGCGACCCATGGACTGCAGCCCACCAGGCTCCTCCATCCACGGGATTCTCCAGGCAAGAATACTGGAGTGGGTTGCCATTTCCTTCTCCAGGGGATCTTCCCGACCCAGGGATCAAACCCAGGTCTCCCACATTGCAGGCAGATGCTTTAACCTCTGAGCCACCAGGGCTGAATTGACAAGTAATGAGCCCTTGTGCCCCAACTACTGAAGCCCACATGCCTAGAGCATGTGCTCCGCAACAAGAGAAGCCACCACGATGAGAAGCCTGTGCACAAGAGAGAGTGGTGAAACCAGAGAACTTACTGAAACCATGCCATGCGCAGCAACCAAGACCCAGTGCAAACAAAATAAATATTGTGCTCAGTCATGTCGTCGTGTCCAGCTCTTTACAACCCCATGGACTGTAGCCCACTAGGCTTCTCTGTCCATGGGATTCTCCAGGCAGGAATACTGGAGTGGGTTGCCATTTCCTACTCCAAGGGATCTTCCCAACTCAGGAATGTAACTCGAATCTCTTTCATCTCCTGCATTGACAGGTGATTCTTTACCACTGCGCCACCTAGGATCAACAAAAATAAGTAAATGAGTTACTTAAAAAACAAAACAAAAAAAACACTTAAACTATAGTTGCCAAAGGGGAAAGGGGGACAGAGAGGAATAAATTGTTTTGATTTTACATATAAGTGATAGTATAGAGTGTTTGCCTTTGTCTGACCTTTTCACTAGCCATGATACCCTCTGGGTCCATCCATGTTGCTGCAAATGGCAAAATTTTGTTCTTTTTGAGTGACTGGGTGGTATTCCACTGTGTGTATGTATCTATCTATCTATCTGTATGTCACGTCTTTGTCCATTCACTTGTTGGTAAACAGTTAGTTTGCTTTTATATCTTGGTTATTGTGGGTGGTGCTGCTGTGAGCATTGGGTGCATGTATCTGTTCAAATGAATATTTTCATTTTCTTCTGCTGTATGTCCAGGAGTAAAATTATTGATCATACGGTGGTTCTAGTTTGGGGTTTTTTTTTTTTTTTTTTTCCTTGAGGCAGCTCCAGTATACCCTTAATTTGCAACATAAAATTAACATAACATCTCCTTTCAGGGAAAAGTTTCAAATCAGGGAAAAGTTTCAATAAATTTGCTTACAGCACACATATAAAGCATTAGTTTTCTGAACTTGTGATTCTTTGGCTAGGTTGTTTTCTGGGAACCCAACCATATTGCTTAGACGTTTTACTTTGTTACTCATGGGTCTCTTACATCATTTTCTTATTTTGCTTCTTAATACATCTTTTAGTCTGTATGTATTCTGATCCAACATGAATCTCACTGTTTCTCTTATTTATTGAGTCTAATCTGCTTAAATCTATTTGTTGAACTCTTTATTCATTGTTGAATCTTCTCTATTTCTGTGCATTTCTTTTTTAGATTTAATTTTATCATATATTTTCTTGAATATATTATTCATAGCTATTTCAGTATCTGGAAATTTTAACATCCAGATAACCGTGGGTCTTTTAAAAATATCTAGTTTTTCTCTTGGTGATGATTTTTTATTGAATAGAATTTTTACTGAAGATTGAAATAACTTGTCCCCAACCTTTTAACCTATAATATATTCTTTCTGAGTAAGACTTTGAAGTTCCATTTCAATAATTAAATCACAATGTCCCAGTATTATACAAAAAAAAAAAAAAAAACTTAAACTTACAGTTGCCAAAGAGGAAAAAGGGAAAGGGAGGGATAAATTAAGGGTATGAACAGATTCACACTACTAAGTATAAAATAGATAATCAACAAAGATTTACTCTATTACACAGGGAACAATATTCAATATTCTGTAGTAACAAATGGAAAATAATCTGAAATATATATATATATGTATATATATGAATCATTTTGCTTTACACCTGAAACTAACTCAACATTGTAAATCAATTATGTGTGTGTGTGCTTACTCAGTTGTGTCCAACTCTTTACAACCCCATGGACTGAAGCCCACCAGACTCCTCCGTCCATGTAATTTTCCAGGCAAGAATACTGGAGTGAGTTGCCATCTCCTTCTTCAGGAGATCTTCCTGACCCAGGGATCAAAGCCTTGTCTCTTATGTCTCCTGCTTTGGCAAGCAGATTATTTACCACTGCACCACCTGAGAAGCCTATACTTCAATAAAAAAATAAATGAAGCACTTGCTTCAGCAGCACATATACTATATTGGAACAATACAGAGTAGATTAGCATGGCTTCTTCACTAGGATGACACACAAATTTGCGAAACGTTCAATATTTTTTTAATTAATGAAAATTAATTAGTACTGATTATAAAAAAAACTTACTGCTTTTGTATTTTAAAAAATCAAGCAATCATAAGATTGGAAAGTACAATCATGGATAATTGAAGCACGCTAAGGAAAACTCAGTAGTGGCCACAGGACTGGAAAAGGTCAGTTTTCATTCCAATCCCAAAGAAAGGCAATGCCAAAGAATGCCCAGACTACCACACAATTGCACTCATCTCAAACACTAGTAAAGTAATGCTCAAAATGCTCCAAGCCAGGCTTCAGCAATACGTGAACCGTGAACTTCCAGATGTTCAANACTGCAGACGGTGATTGCAGCCATGAAATTAAAAGACGCTTACTCCTTGGAAGGACAGTTATGACCAACCTAGATGGCATATTCAAAAGCAGAGACATTACTTTGCTGACTAAGGTCCGTCTAGTCAAGGCTATGGTTTCTCCAGTGGTCATGTATGGATGTGAGAGTTGGACTGTGAAGAAAGCTGAGTGCTGAAGAATTGATGCTTTTGAACTGTGGTGTTGGAGAAAACTCTTGAGAGTCCCTTGGACTGCAAGGAGATCCAACCAGTCCATTCTAAAGGAGATCAGTCCTGGGTGTTCTTTGGAAGGAATGATGCAAAAGCTGAAACTCCAGTCCTTTGGCCACCTCATGCAAAAAGTTGACTCACTGGAAAAGAATCTGAGGCTGGGAGGGTTAGAGGGCAGGAGGAGAAGGGGACGACAGAGGATGAGATGACTGGATGGTATCACCGGCTTGATGGACATGAGTTTGAGTGAACTCCAGGAGTTGGTGATGGACAGGGAGGCCTGGCATGCTGCAATTCATGGGGTCACAGAGTCGGACATGACTGAGTGACTGAACTGAACTGAACTGAAGATTGTTCTGTGTTTGAAAAATAAAAGCACCAAATAGGTTAAAATACGTAAGAAATATTTATAGTTAAATGTAATGTTGAAAACATAAGGATTATAACTAACAGACAAAATACATAATCAATAATAAACTACTCAGCAGACAAAAAGTGCAGAATAGAAAACTTTTGGATCCAAAAAAGGCAGGAAAAAAAAATCAACAGAAAAAGAAACGTAACCATAAAATATATAAAATATAGGATGGTTAAAATCATTGCAGATATACCGGAAGGAGTAGCCAGTGAGATTATTAAGTTGAATTAAAGCAACAGATCTTGCTCCATGTTGCTAACAATACACTAAATTAAAAGACCACACAAAAGCTGAAAACGAAACATAAAGATACTAGCCAAAGAAAGTTATTTTAACAATATATGACTTGAAAAGGCAAATTTCAAAAAAAAAATTTGAAGATTAATGAAAAGGAAAAAACCACACACTTGGAGAAAATATTTGCAAAAGACTCATCTAATAAAGGACTATTATCCGAAATACGTGAAGAACTCAAAATTCAGCAATAACAACTTGATTAAAACATGGGCCATTAAAAAGGAATTAATATGAGTCAGTTCTAGTAAGGTGGATGAATTTAGAAAGTGGTGATGTATGAAGTGGATGAATCTAAAATCTATTTTACAGAGTGAAGTAAGGCAGAAAGATAAAAGCAAATATGGTGTATTAATTCATATATAGGGCTTCCCAGGAGGCATTAGTGGTAAAGAACATGCCTGTCAATGAAGCAAACATAAAAGCCTCAATCCCTGGACTGGAAAGATCCCCTGAAGGAGGGCACCACAACCTACTCTATATTCTTGCCTGGAGAATCCCATGGACAGAGAAGCCTGGTGGGTTACAATCCATAGGGTCGCAAAGGGTCAGACATGACTGAAGCAACGCATATATATGGAATCTAGAAAAATGGTACTGATGAACTAATTTGCAGGGCAGGGATAGAGAACTAGCTTGTGGACACAGTTGTTTGGGGTGGCCAACTGAGACAGACGCATTGAAACATATACATTACCATATGCAAAATACATAATGGGAAGTTGCCGTCTAACACAAGAGCTCAACCTGGTGCTCTGCGACAACCTAGAGGAGTGGGATGGGGTGTGGGGTGTGAAGGAGGTTCAAGAGGGAGGAGACATATATTTAATTATGGCTGATTCTCATTGTTGTATGGCAAAACCCAGCAGAACATTGTAAAGCAATTATCTTCTGATTAAAAATAAAATTTAAAAAACGTATGGGCCAAAGATCTGAACAGATATTTGTTAAAGATATACAGGTGACAAATTGCCCATGAAAGGATGCTCCACATCATATGTCACTAGAGAATGGCATGTTAAAACATTAGTGAGATACCATGGCATACAAATGAAAATGGCCAAAATCAGAAACACCGACAATACCAAACGCTGGAAACTATGTGGAGTAACAGAAACTCTCAGACAGCACTGTTGGGAATGCAAAATGATACAGCCACGTTGGAGGACGTTTGGGAGTTGGCAACTTCTTACAAAGCTACACATATTCTTATCAGTTATCCAATCTTTGTGATCCTTGGTATTCATCCAGAGGAGTTGAAAACTTACACATAGGTGTATACTCAAAGGTGTTCTTAAAAAAAAAAAAATTATTTATGGCTGCATCAGGTCTTAGTTGCGGCACTCAGGATCTTTCCTTGCAGCACATGGTTTCTTGGTTGCGGTGCACAGGCTTCTCCCTAGTTATGGCACTTGGGCTACAGAACATGGGGCAGTACTTGTGGCAAATGGGCTTAGGGGCCCTACAGCATATGGGATCTTAATTCCCCCATCAGGGATCAAACCCACATCCCCTACATGGGAAGGAGGACTCTTAACCATTGAACCATCAGGGAAGTCCCCAAAGGTGTTTATGCTGATGCTAAGTCACTTCAGTCATGTCCAACTCTGTGCAACCTCATAGATGGCCATCCACCAGGCTCCCCTGTCCCTGGGATTCTCCAGGCAAGAACACTGGAGTGGGTTGCCATTTCCTTCTCCAATGCATGAAAGTGAAAAATGAAAGTGAAGTCGTTCAGTCGTGTCCGACTCTTAGCGACCCCATGGACTGCAGCCTACCAGGCTCCTCCATCCATGGGATTTTCCAGACAAGAGTACTGGAGTTGGGTACCATTGCCTTCTCCAAAAGGTGTTTATAGTTGGTTATAATTGCCAAACCTTGGAAGCAACAAAGTATTTCATTCAGTAAATGAAGTAACCATGGTACATCCAGACAATGGATTATTATGCAGCACTAAAAGGAAATGAATTATCAAACGATGCAAATACACAGAAGAACATGAAATGCTTATTACTAAGTGAAAGATAACAATCTGGAAAAGATACATAGTATATAGTTCCAATTATATGACTTTTTTTTGAAAAGGCAGAAAGATGGAGACCATAAAAAGTTCAGGGATTGCCAGAAGTCAAGGGGACAGAGATTAATACACAGAGCACAGAAGAATTTTTTATAATAATGAATATTTGTTGTTGTACAAACACTATCTATGCTGTGCAAAGTCCCTTCAATAACATCTGACTCTCTGCAACCCTATGGACTGTAGCCTTCCAGGCTCTTCTGTCCATGGGATTCTCCAAGCAAGAATACTGGAATGGGTTGCCATGTCCTCTTCCAGTGATGCATACACTATAAGTTTGTCCATACCCACAGAATGTATAACACCAAGCGTAAACCCAAAGTTACCATTCTGGTGAGTGATGTTGCTAATGGGGGAAGCTATACACATGTGGAGAAGAGGGCATGTGAGAAGTCTCTGTATCATCCTCTCAATTTTGCTGTAAACCTCAAACTGCTCTAAAAAATAGTCTTAAAAAATACAGTGTCGAGGCATTGTGTCTTTACAGGTCTAGATTGGCTTCAGACTTCTGACTCACTTCCTATTTACACAGCTTCTGAGACTGAGTCTCCTTTCTTCCCAGAGATTTTGAAATGCTTTCCTGCTGATGCCTAGCAGAACTGGTATTATTGCTTACAGCTAAGATTCCTGATTAATACAGCTCTAAGGTCCAATTTACCTGGAAATTAGAGTTTATCATATAGTCTGGTGAGAAACAAAGACAGTGCCCTTGGGGTCTATTGTTGGGAATCTAAGTATTGTAGCATAGTCAAGAGTTTGAAGAATCCACAAGTATGTGCCCTTACATCGACACTCCACTGAAATGGCTCTCTCTATGATTTTTTCCTGCTAAATCCAGTGGCCTCTGTTCTCACGACTTACCTTTAGCCATATTTGAAACTGTTCACCAGTTCTTCCCTCTGGAAACTCTATTATGCCTTGACAGAGAGCATTTCAAGGACAGAGATTAAGCAGGATTATCTTTGTGTTTCCAGCACACTGCATTCTGTTTGATACCTGCCACTCAGTGAGATTTCAATAAATGAATGAATAAGTGAGTGAAAGAATACATATTGTATTTTTACCTGTAACTAAAGGATAGAGTGTAATTGAATAAAGCACACCAAAAACGTTAATTAAATAGTGAAAAGGTAATAGTAGCTCATCTTGAATGTTTTTGGTCCATTTTAATTGTAGTGATTAATAATGGCATATATGCAAATTGTGGATTAATACAAAAATAATAAGATAATTTTCTTCTAACTAAAATATATCAATGGGATTGGCCTGTTAATATATTGATTTATCAATTAAATTGGTCAATAAAAAGATAATGAAGGAGCTTCAAAAATAGCATGCAGTTGTCAAGGTCCCAAGGAACATCAAAAGGCCTGGTGGATACTCTGTTAATCATGCAGGTCTCTGTCTCAACAAAATCAAAAGTGCCCTTGCTGCTTTCACAATACCACCTCATTTTGTCTGGATCTTCAAAGACCACCTGATCGATGTTTACCACACCTTGATCAAGATCTGAGGATGAAAGTGATTTCCTCCTGGACAAAACTGAACTAACTGTTGGGAGATTTCTAGCTCGTACTTATTCTGAGGTCAAACATGCACCCCCTAACCAGATATCAATCTCAGAGAATGACTGATCAGGAACTAGGGTAAGAAAACTATAGCCTATGGACCAAATCCAGCCCTTCATCTGCTTCATAAATGAAATTTTATCGGGAAACAGTCATGTTCATTTTTTTTCACGTATCGGGTATGGCTGCTTTTATTTTACAATGGCGAAGTTGAGTAGTTGGGACAAAAACATTGGGGTGGCCAAAAGGTTCGTTGGGCGTTTTCTGTAAGATGGCTCTAGTAGCACTTAGTTGTCTTCAACTTAATTCGAGACAATTTTGTTAGATTGCATTATGACAGTTGTCATGTCAGCGTGCATAAAAAACTTACCAAAGGTAGCAAATTTTTGTGCAGCCACTTTAATGTTGAAAATGGAATTTAAAAAGCAACCTTTTCGGCATATAATTTTTTATTTTTTCAAGAAAGGTAAAAATACAGCTGAAACATACAAAAAAAATTGTTTTCAGTGTATGAAGAAGGTGCTGTGGCTGATCAGAATGAATCACTGTCTGTACACCTGAAACTTACACAATATTGTAAATCAATTATTTTTCAACACAACATTTTAAAAGTAAAAAATATAGAGGAAGCAGAGAGAGGTCTAATTTAGATTTCTAGACTTGTACCAAATGCTCCTGGAAATGGGAATTCTCTCTATTCCAACACCAGANCTGAAACTTACACAATATTGTAAATCAATTATTTTTCAACACAACATTTTAAAAGTAAAAAATATAGAGGAAGCAGAGAGAGGTCTAATTTAGATTTCTAGACTTGTACCAAATGCCCCTGAAAATGGGAATTCTCTCTATTCCAACACCAGAGCTGAAGTTTCTCCCTCATCCTGCCTTTACCACACCCTGCCCCTACTTCTTTATAATCAGGGCTGGTAACTGAATAGTTTATCATAAGTAGATTTTGTAGTTAAAGTAGATTTTGTAGTTAAATTATAAGATTTTGTAGTTAAAAACCCATGGTATATATAATTCCACAACCACTTGTCCATCATGTATCCTAATTCTTTACCCTAAGTTCTCACTTTTTCAAATATAATGGTCTTTTTGTCAGAATGGCTG
>SJYV01006085.1:381489-455145 GCA_006410875.1 Neotragus pygmaeus | reverse complement strand
TGTATAGAACAGTCTTTTGGACTCTGTGGGAGAGGGAGAGGGTGGGATGAATTGGGAGAATGGCATTGAAACATGTATAATATCATATAAGAAACCAATCACCAGTCCAGGTTCTATGCATGATACAGGATGCTTGGGGCTGGTGCACTGGGATGACCCAGAGGGGTGGGAGTGGGGAGGGAGGTTCAGGATGGGGAACACATGTATACCTGTGGCACATTCACGTTGATATATGGCAAAACCAATATAATATTATAAAGTAATTAACCTCCAATTAAAATAAATAAATTTATATTTTAAAAAATAAGTAAATAAATAATGTAAAAAAAATAATAATCGTCTTTTTATTGACAGTCCTTCTCCTTCTGACAACTCTTGGTCAATCTGTTTCTGTTCCTATTTTTCACAAATATCTTAAATGTAATACTTCCTTATGTACCTGTTCTTAGCACTATTTTCTCCCAGCTTCACACTTGCTCATGCATCATTTATCTGCTTCCATAGCTTCCATCATCATCTGTACTGCTAATTTCCTCTTGCTTTGACCTTTCCTTTAAACCTCACACCTGCATTTCCAAATGCTGTATATCTTCATGTGGGTGTATTGCTTTCCTACTCACACTTGTCCAGTCTGACATCTAAATCATTTTCTCTGCCCACAAAAGCAAACCATAAGGTACATACAAAAATAGAGCAGCTATTCATTGTTTACACTCCCTAACTCACTTAATTGTATCACTCTTCTACTGGTTGCTGAAGCTAGAAACAAGAGGACCCTTTCAACCTTCTACATCTATTCAAACTTAAAATTCTGAGGATTCTTGAATTTTAAGTGTGTTTAGAAATCAACTTCTCCATGTCATCTCCATCACTCTATTTTATAACTTCATCACTGAATAACTTTAAAATAGTTGCAAACTATGCTCCTGTCTTTGGTGGATTATTTTTCCTATTCATCCTTCATATCATTCCCAGGCTTATCTTATTATAATACAAATCTGATCATGAAGCATCTCTGTTCGAAAATCTTCAAAATTCCCTATTGACCTACCAAAGTAAAAATGGGACGACATTCAGAACTAATCATGCCTTGAGCTATCTTTTCAGATTTATCTCCAACTAAACTGCAGCCATGAAATTAAAAGACACTTACTCCTTGGAAGAAAAGTTATGAGCAGCCTAGATAGCATATTAAAAAGCAGAGACATTACTTTGCCAACTAAGGTCCGTCTAGTCAAGGCTATGGTTTTTCCAGTGGTCATGTATGGATGTGAGAGTTGGACTGTGAAGAAAGCTGAGTGCTGAAGAATTGATGGTTTTGAACTGTGGTGTTGGAGAAGAGTCTTGAGAGTCCCTTGGACTGCAAGGAGATCCAACCAGTCCATTCTGAATGAGATCAGTCCTGGTTGTTCTTTGGAAGGAATGATGCTAGAGCTGAAACTCTAGTACTTTGGCCACCTCATGCGAAGAGTTGACTCACTGGAAAAGACTCTGATCCTGGGAGGGATTGAGGGCAGGAGGAGAAGGGGACGACAGAGGATGAGATGGCTGGATGGCATCAGTGACTCGATGGACGTGAGTCTGAGTGAACTCCGGGAGTTGGTGATGGACAGGGAGGCCTGGCGTGCTGTGATTCATGGGGTCGCAGAGTCGGACATGACTGAACGTCTGAACTGAACTGAACTGAAACACCAGTGTGAAACTTAAGCTCTAATAATATTGAATTAGTGTCCAGACATATTTGTGGCATAAAAGTTGAGTCATTCTCCCCACCCACACCCCTAGACTGACCATGCTAAATTCATTTGAGAAACAATAGGTGATCATGGTTTGGCTGACAATTAGATTTTGGTTTGCTAAGAATACTACACAACGTGGCTAGAGACGGGGGATAGGGAAAAGAGGACTAAGCAAGGCGATTAGAAAGGCTGCTGAGGCAGGACAAAGGAAATTGTAAGAAAGAGAAAAAGAGCAGAGTTTTAGGTTATTTTGCTATGTGACTTCTCCCTCTGTTTTCCTGGGCTTCAGTGGTGGCTAAGATGGTAAAGAATATGCCTGCATACAGGAGACTGGGGTTTGATCTCTGGGTTGGGAAGATTCCCGTGGAGAAGGAAATGGCAACCCACTCCAGTATTTTTCCCTCAAGAATCCCATGGACAGAGGAGCCTAGTGGGTTATAGTCCATAGGGTCACAAAGAGTCGGGCTATAGTCCATAGGGTCAGAAAGAGTCAGACATGGCTGAGTGACTAACACTTCACTTTTCTGTTTTCTCATTAAATCTTTAGTAAAGCTATGTTTCTAAGCAGTTCTCCCACAGTCAGATTTATTTAAGGGCTAAAATCAAGTGGCCTGGCTTGAAGGTGTGCCTTTGGCTAGTCCAAGAAGTATTTAGGATTGCACTTAACTGTGTATATGTTCACTTTCATTTTTATATTGTTAAGTTTCCTTGAAGGCATGAATCATGTTTTATAGTAACTGTCTCTGTTTTTGCAATCGATTTGGATTCTATCCATCTGTAACTTATATTTTTCCAATAATTTCTATTTTAATATTATCTCTGTGTTCTGTTCTTCCAACCCTTCATAGTATGATCAGCTGGACAAATGAGTTGGCTCTCTTCCACCATTTCTTATCTCCTATCTTATCCCATGACTGTCCCTAGCATAGCACATGCTCAGAAGAGCTCCTTAAGTTTATTCATTCATCCCCTGAATCAGAAGTCTAGAGCTATTAAGATTCTTTTGAAAACAGCTGTTCAATTAGACATCCTTCCCATTACTAAACAACAGTTGTTGGATGTACCCTTCTCCCATTAAACAGCATTAGGTATGAGACATTTTTAAAGAGGCTTGTGATATTCTGTCTTTAAAGCTCTCTCTTCCAGGGCACTAAATTAGAGCATGCAATTGATGTTTAAAAGAAAAGCATTCCAGATACTGTTCTAACAGTGCCAGTTTACAAGAAAGACAAAAATCCTTGTTCTATTGTTACACTCTAGTACAGGGAGAAAACAAACAAATAAAACAAGGAAATAACAGGTAATAATAAGGCTATAAAGACAGTAAATCAGAGTGATGTGACGGAGTAACTACTTCAGATTTGTTGGTTTGCGTACATTATAGAAGCGAGGCAACTGAGTTCCTTTGCGATAATTGAGCTGTGACCTGAATAATAAGAAGGAAGCAGTTATGGAAAGAGCATTCCTGGCTCAGGGAACAGCTAGTTTAATGGCTCTGAGGCAGGAATGAACTTGGCATTTTCAGGAAACAGAAAGGAAGGCAGTGAGAAGGGGAAAAGATTTAAAATGATGACAAAGAAGGAAGCAAGATAGATTACATGAGGCCTGGTAAGCCAAGGCAAGGAATTTGGGCCTTCTTCTAAGTGAGGCAGGATGTTTTGGAGGGAGGAGGGACTCAGCAGGGGAACGATGGATCTGATTCACATTCTATAATGATGACTCCAGCTGCTATGTAGAGGTTAGAATGTAAGTGGGCAAGAGAAAAGGCCAGAGACCCTCAGAGAAATCAAGATACGAGAAGATGGCCATTTGGACCAGAGTTGTATATCAGAGATAAAAGTGGGCAGATGTGAAATAATGTTTGGAAAGAAGGAGAATCAGAAGGATTGGACAGAGAGCAGGTGAGAAGAAACAGAGGATAACAGAAGAGTGTGTTCCAGGTTTTTGGTTTAANTCTGTGCGACCCCATAGACGGCAGCCTTCCAGGCTCCCTTGTCCCTGGGATTCTCCAGGCAAGAACACTGGAGTGGGTTGCCATTTCCTTCTCCAATGCATGAAAGTGAAAAGTGAAAGTGAAGTTGCTCAGTCGTGTCCGACTCTTCGCGACCCCATGGATTGCAGCCCATCAGGCTCCTCCATCCATGGGATTTTCCAGGCAAGAGTACTCGAGTGGGGTGCCATTGCAAATGTACCAAATTCCTGCATGTCATAATAAGAATCCTAGATGCATAGCAAACTACTAACCCCCTTTTTAATGCAACAGAATGGTAAAGACAACTGAGATTAAAATAAACCAAATATTATTTCAAGAATAACTGAACCTATATCCTAATGAAAAGTAGCTTTATTAAATATTCATAAATAAAATATTATAGTAGCACAGAGATTCCATCTTTTAAATTCATAAGGTTCAGAGAAGTAGAGCCAAAAAATTATTTTAGAGCAATGAAACTTGCTTCAAACAAAATTTTTTAATATAGCATTTTTAATCTGTTGAGGTCACTCAGAAGATATTTTCCCCTCAGCATTTTGTCTACATATTATTGCAGTGGGGGTTTGAGTCAGAGAGGCTTAAATTTGACTTCTGCTTATTTTATTTATTAGTTGTCAATTTTAAGTTAAATTATTTAACCTCTCTTAACATGTTTCATCATTTGTAAAACTGAGATATTAATAATACCTTACCCTTCGTATTGTTGTATTATTTAAAATAAACAATCCTAAACAAATCTAATGTTTAGATTAGATTAAACCTTTCCCACCAAACCTATAGCACTTCCTTAGCATTTCTCGAGTATCCTTTACTCTCTGTCCCTACTGCTTCTATTTTAGTTCAGCTCACATCTGGAATGTTGCAATAGGCTCCCACTTTCTAGGCTAGACCTTATTCTTAGACATTTTCCACTTTGCAGCTACTCAGATATATATTTAACTATGTCATTTTCAAACTTCACACCGTCCCTACTGCCCTCAGGATAATGCCCTCAGCCATCAAGGCCCTCCAAGATCTGATCCCTCTTTCTTGTCCACTTTTACTCCTTGACCTTCTCCCTTTCCCCACGTCTCTGCATGTCTCGCTCTAGCCATGAACTGCTTACAGGTTCCTCAAAGATCCAAATTCTTGTCTCCTTGTCCATGTACATAAAATAAAGCCTTTTGAGTCCTTGACCTGTTTCTCCTTCAGGTCTCTGCTTGATGGCATCTTTTCCAGGAAGCTCTCCACAATAGGGTTAAACGTCCTACCTGTATCCTTCCACACTACCCCTTCCTGCTACTTACAGCTCTGGACTCTACTTGTCTGTCTCTACCACTGTACTCCTGGAGGGCCAAAACTCTTATTCACTGATGCGTACCTAACTCCTAAACAGACTGTCACATACTCTTATTAAGTACTGCTTTCTGTAATCTACTTTTTCTCTGGCCCCTGTACTGTTATCACTACATTCCATTTCTCAGAAACTTTCAGTGGCTCTTATTTCTTACCTTATCAAGTTCAAATTCCTTCACTTGGCTATTTTAGGCCCTCACCATCTGTCCCTCTTACTACAATTTCAATCTTATTTCTCAGTATGCCCCAACATATTCTTTCTTATGGTCTAAAGAGTCGGACACGACTGAGCGACTGAACTGAACTGAACTGAATGAATACGACACATGTGTGCCCTAGCTCATACTGTTTCTCTCTCAGGATCGATTCCTTTCTTCCAATAATATCTTCAAATATCCATTCATATCCTTATAGAGCAAGCTTTGACTTCTTTGACTAGATTTCTTTATATGTTGATACTCACAGACTTGGGCAATTTTCTAACAGGAAGAAACTTAAAAAAATTGACTGTTCTTACTCTTGTTTTGCATGCTGCATACCTATATCTATCTCTGAGAGCACCTAGCAGAGTGCTGAGCTCAGAAGAGATGCTCAAAAACTACTAGACTGGTTGTAAAGCATTTTGTCTCATCTAATATATATAATATATATTTATTTATATATATATTATAGGCTTCCCAGGTAGCTCAATGGTAAAGAGCCTCCCAGCCTAATGCAGGAGACATAACAGATGCAGGTTTGATCCCTGGGTCCAGAAGATCCCCTGGAGGAGGAAATGGCAACCCACTCCAGTATTCTTGCCTGGAGAATCCTATGGACAGAGGAGCCTGGTGGGAGTCCATAGGGTCGCAAAGAGTTGGACACAACTGAAGCAGCTGAGCAGGCAGGCACATATATGTATTATATAAATATAATGTATATATTATATATATTTATATAAATATAATATTATATAAACACATATGTGTATACATAACAATATTATATATTTATAAATATATAATTTATATTATATAAAGTAATATTATATATAAATTATGTTTATATAAATATATATGTGTGTGTGTGTATACACATATATATATCTACACATACACATATGTGTAGATATATATACACACACACATACAATATGTATATATATATACACACACACATACAATCTAGGCTTATGATTGTTTGCAATAGGGAGACATTGATAATTTGAAGTGACAGACTATGAAAAAAGAAAATTCATCAGATGTAGAAAATGGTCTTGGACTGCAACGAGATGTAGAAAATGGACTTGGACTGCAAGGAGATCAAGCCAGTCAATCCTAAAGGAAATCAGTTCTGAATATTCATTGGAAGGACTGATGCTGAAGCTGAAACTCCAATATTTTGGCCACTTGATGCAAAGAACTGACTCATTGGAAAAGATCCTGATGCTGGGAAAGATTGAAGGTGGGAGGAGAAGGGGATGACAGAGGATGAGATGGTTGGATGGCATCACCAATTCTATGGACATGAATTTGAGCAAGCTCCAGGAGTTGGTGATGGATAGGGAAGCCTGGCATGCTGTAGTCCACGGGGTCACAAAGAGTCGGACACAACTGAGCGACTGAACTGAACTGAGAAAATGGTTAATAGATTAAGTAAATGAGAGGAGAGGGGGAATAGGGTTACAGTAAGCTAGGAATAGATATTTCAGTTGCTCAACCTGGACTAGCCTAACCTCATTGCGGCCTTTTAAAACTAGAGTTTAGGCAGAAGACTGTTCATGGCCAAATCATTTTATTATTATCACTGCACAGTTTAGTTAACTACTCCAGTGAGATTCCCTTAAATGTTATTCAGAACATCATGGTGAAGAAGCAGCAATCAGTTCCCTATTATTCTTTTAAAAAACATTTTCTTTTCCTACTTCTTGCTCTGTCCCTCCCGGTATATTTCCTTTACCGAATTTAAATCAGCTTCTAACCTCTTGAAGTTTACATGCATCAACAAGGTAAGTTTTGTTATAAACCCTGTCAAAATATAGTGCTCTGACCCTTTCTAGTAAACATTTTTCTTGATACTTCTTCTCACCTGCTCCCATCCCAATAATAATTTGCTACCCAAATAAATCTGTGATACTTCATGAATATATAGATATTTCTAGATTGAATTTTTTCCTTTATTTGTAGCAGGCATAATCAAATCCTGAGCATTGCTTTACCTGGAACATGAGAACTAGTAGATTTATTCTGGAAAACTATTTTGACAACAGAATAATGTATATGGGATCAATGACTGGAAGCTTCATCAAAGCAATTTTTCTAATATATAAGTTTTTTGAGAGCAGGGACCATAGTTTATTTTTTATCCCTAATGCCTATTATAGTGCCTGATACATAGTAGGCATTCAGTGTCTCTATTAACTGAATGAGTGAATGAATTAGTACAAAAACTAGTCCCTACCATTTAGAAGATTCATACTTTAAGAAAGAAGCATTGCAGATAGCAGCTGTCATCATCACCATTAATATTTATTGAATAACTTATTTTACTTTGTCAAGCACTGGAGTTTATAAAAAGAATCATAATACCATTCACACTCAACTTTAAGACAAAAGCTCTGAAAGCATGAGAAGACTTTCATTTATAAAACAGATTTTTATTGAGCACTTTATGCTAGCGTTGTTCTGGCACTGAGGATATAATGGCAAATAAGACAGACAAAAATCCCTGTCCTTGGAGAACTTAAATTTAAATGGGAGTGACAGCTCATAAACAAAATATATATTATTTTAGTGGTAAGTGCATAGGAAAAAATATGGAAGTGGAGCTAGTGTTGAATGTTTAGATGAAAGGGCTAGGGAAGCCTTCATGTAGATAACATTTGAATAAAATGATAAAGAAAGTGAAGACAGGAGAAAAATGTTACTTTCATGTGAGAGAAGACAAGGACGGGGAGGAGAACTAGTGTGTGTGTGTGAAAATGTAGGTGTTATGCCAGCCCACATCCGCATGTAGCAGTCAGTATTGGTTCTCACGGGGGCTTCCCCTGTGGCAACGTGCCTGCAACGCAGAAGAATTGCAGGAGATACAGGTTCAATCCCTGGGTTGGGAAGATCCCCTGGAGAAAGAAACGGCAACTTGCTCCAGTATTCTTGACCCGAAAAATTCCATGGAGAGAGGAGTCTGGTGCGCTACCATCCATGGGGTTGCAAAGACTCAGATATGACTCAACAACAGCAACAGATGTTACACAGCAATGCACTGTGGCTCACTGTATGCAATTCGCAGGGACAGCCCTATGCTTAAACTGGTGGGGTGCTGAGGGGATGGTTTGTGGATTCAAGCAGAACAAAGGAGGCACTTAAACTAGTGTCAGGTGGGTGATCACAAAACCCCTTCAGCTGCTTTTGCTAGTTTCAATCTGTGCATCCAAACGAAAGATCGAAGATGCTCTTAGAAATTACTGTAATATATAACTACAAATCAAGTAGCATGGAAAAGCAAAGCAAGTGAACTTGAGAATCTGGAAGAGATTAATGTAGGTTAAAGAAAGAGAGAGGGACAAAAAATGAGGAGCAGCAACACAAAGGCCCCAGGGTGGTCTTCTGGAAAGGTCCAAAATGGAAGTGGAACATGGTAGGGTGTGTGTGTGTGTGTGTAGCTTGCATTGGTGTGTTATGGATTGAGTCATCTTCCCTGTAAATTTATATGTTGAAGTCCTATCCCCTCAGTATATCGGAATGTGACCTTATTTGGAAATAGTGTCACTGAAGGTATAATTAAAGATGAGGTCAGATTAGAATAGTCGGGCCTCTAATTGAAAATGACTGGAGTGCTCATAAAAAAGAAAAATTTCAAGAGCCAGGGATGTGAAGGATGGAGATACATGAGCACAAGCCAAGAAACTACCAGAGGCTAGGAGAGGTCTGGAAGAAATCTTTCCCTAGCGCCTTCACAGTGAGCATGGCCCTGCTCACACTTTGATTTTAGACTTCTGGGCCCTAAAACTGTACAAAAATACACTCGTGTTGTTCTAAGCCAAGCAGCTTGTGGTACTTAGGAAACTAATTCAAGCCTCTAAGATTATTTTGAGGTAACTAGCAAGAGCATTTTTTGAATCACAGAAAGGGAAGTAGCGTACAAGCAGTGAAGTGCCTGACCATCTCGGGCATCAGAAAAGTCTGTGTTGTTTTTTGGCCAAAGCAGGCAGTTTTTATACCTTTCAGAGAAAGACTTCTTTCTGAGAAAACAGGGACTCAGACGGGATAGCAAGGGTTCTCGGCCTTGAATTATCGATCTCTGGCGATAAGGATGCCATCGATACCTATTCCTGATTGTTGTTCACTCGCTAAGTTGAGTTCCACTCTTTGGGACCCTATGGACCGCAGCACTCCAGGCTACCCTGTCCTTCACCATCTCCTTGAGTTTGCTCAAATTCATGTTGAGTCGGTGATGCTATCTAACCTCCTCGTCCTCTGCTGCCCTCTTCTTTTGCCTTCAGTCTTTCCCAGCATCAGAGTCTTTTCCAATGAGTCGACTCTTGACATTAGGTGGCCAAGTATTGGAGCTTCAGCTTCAGCATCAATGTCCTTCTAACAAATATTCAGGATCAATTTCCTTTAGGATTGACTGGTCTTTCTGATATGTAGAGGACATCTCATGTGAGAAATTTATTTCGTGCTTTCAGGGGAACAAATGATCACAGTGGTCTTTTTGCACTGGATGTTTCTCAACCATAATTTCAAATAATAAATAAACCATAGTAGCATATTTAAAGGGAAGCCTGCCCTGCATCCCATCAATAGTGCTTAGAACAGTGCCTGACACCTGGGAAGCACTCAGTAAATGTTACCCGCTTTTGTTATTCAATAATATTGCCTTTACTTATTTGAAGTCCTTTAAGGGCTCAATGAGTAACAGCTTTTGTTAGTGTTTGTTCGTATCAACATCTGAAAGATCACTACAACCGAGAGAAATGAAACTAATTTTACATACTCCCCTCACCCGGAATTAGGGGTGAGAGGCAGAGGTGACTAAGCCTGAAAAAAACCCAGCAGCAGCCAGAAAAGTCTAATAATTTTGACTGCTGTAGTTACGTTGTATTTTCTTGTTTTACCAACCCTCTTTCTTTTTGCTTACCATGTTTCATTTTTGTTTTAGAATATTTGACCTCTGTTCAACAAGTTACAAGGGCTTCCCTGGTGACTCCGTGGTAAAGAGTCCACCACCCCAGGAGGTGGGGGTTCTATTCCTGGGTCTGGAAGATCCCCTAGATAAGGAAATGGCACCCCACTCCAGTATTCTTGCTTGGGAAATCGCAGAGACAAAGGAGCCTGGAGCCCTACAGTCCCTGGTTGCAAAGAGTCTGACACAACTTAACGACTTAACAAGTTACAAGACCTATTCTGACTTGTGTGGTATCAGTTATACAAATAGAAACTGAGCTGATTTAAAACGGGCCACGTGTGAAGAGGGGGCTTTTCCTCAACACTGAATATAGTAAAAGTTGAAAAAGGAAAGAAATTTCCATTTAGCTATTCGTCATTTCCCTCTCACAGGTTGTGCTGCTGACTGTGCCCTTTCCCCTGCACGACTGCAGTTCCTGCTGCCTCGGGAGAGCGACCAGGTTCCTCACCCCAACCACCAAAGTGGGGTCAGGGAACGACCAGAGCGGCGAAATAGGTTTCCCCCGCCTCCTCTCCCAGGGCAGAGGAACCAAGACCAGCCTCCGCCCCGCGCGCATGCCCAGTTGGGAGGGCGCCTCACTAGGGACCGCGAGGCTCAGGTTTTCCCCGCTGCTGGGGAGGTGTGGGGAGCAGGCGGCGGCCTCGCGGACCCAGGAAAACTCCGACCGGTGTACCCTAAGGGGCCGCAGGCAACTCTGCAGACTTTTTTATTTTCCGCTTTGGCAACCTTGTGCCTGCAGCGTTCAAAGGGAGCCGGGCACATCCCGGCAGGGTGGCGCCCCACGGCCAGGGCACCCTAGTTACACAGCTTTTCAGGTGTCCTCCGGGGAACGGAAGGCCGCACTCCTCTGGAAGAACAACACTTTCTGAAGAAATCCCGGGACGGTCACTCCTTTCGTTTGCCGAACCTTTTTTTTTTTTAACTGGCCACAAACAAGACAGTCCTAATGCTGACCGCCCTCCCAGCGGCCGCCTCCTTGCTCTGTGCCCAGCGGGCCCATAGGCTGCTCTGAAAACGGGCGTTCTCAGCTATGTCTCCAGAGTCGCTGGCCTCCTGGCCAGTACGTCCATTCCACTTTCATTTCAGAACGTCCGCTTTGCTTCCCGACCACACTCCGGGGTCTAAGGCGGCCCAGCGTCTCCTCCTTCGGGAAATTCCCGCCGGTGCACCTAGACTGCCCCGAAATGAGCACGGGCCCGATTTCCGGGTGTGGGTTGGCGGGAGCCATGGTAGAGAGGCAGGTGTAGTAGCTCGGGCTCAGTGTCCCGGTGCCCAGCCGCAGAAGGCTCACCCTCGGGCGGCCGCCATCAGGCTCCTCCACCGCAGCTGCAGCCGGCCCGCAAACACACGCCCACCCGCACGCTCGGATTCACCGGCCCCGGGGGGTGGGGGGGACGCACTGAGCATGCTCGGTGGATGAAGACTTTGGAAGGCCCAAACACAGAGCCTAAGTCAGGGAACTTGGCCCTTTCCCACTATAGATTTTTCTGTTTGTTTGAAAACAACTATCTTACTACATCCCTCAGAAAGAGCCACAGCTTATGGAAGACACTATTTACCTACCATGCTTCCATTTTTTTAATCAACAAGTCCAGGATTTTGCTCATCAATGGACTTAGATTAAACACAGAGGAGGGGCTAGAAATCTACATTCCTCAATCCAGGAAAATCTATAGTCATATAAGAGATGGCTGGCCTCTGAGACATTTTTCATTCAATAAATACAGTTAACCCTTGAACAATGTGAAGGTTAAGGGCTCCAACCCCCATAAAGTAAAAAAACCTGTGTACTACCATCTCTGCCTCGAAAGCAAAGGAACTGATAAATGGCTCAGCCAAGATCAGGAAGCTGAAACTGTTTGGATAGAATCAGGACTCATCCTGTAGCCTTTTTTATTCTACCATTGGAGTCTCTAATAAAACACAATCTCTGCCCCTTCTACTTAAAGATCTGTAAGACAAAAATGCCGACACTATTTTTACCAAAAAAAAAAAAGTCTGCCTATAAGCCAACCGACACCATTGAAACCTGTTTTGTTCAAGGGTCAACTATATTTCTGAACTCTTATNCACTTTAAGTTGACCACCTCCCCCATCTTGGTAGTCCCACTCTGGATCTATCTCTGGGACTGCCTGGGCGGCCAGAGGCCACTCAGGGGAGGGGCTAGCAAAATGCCGTTGGTCAGCATGCATCTTGGGCGCCGTCCAAATGGCCTGCCTCTCTTCAGGAGTAGTGGAGTAGCCCAGGATAACATAAATATCCTTCCAGGTTAGTGCATAAGCACAGGTCAGACCGGTAAACTGCTTGATATACTGAGTAGGGTTGGAAGAGAAGGAGCCTAGCTTGCTCTCAATCTGGGCCAGATCTTGGAGGGAAAAGGGGACGTGGACCTGGGCTAGACCTTCTGCCCCCGCTACCTGTCACAAGGGAAACAGTGGAGCCAGGGGATTAGGGGTGGGGGCCTTGGGGGGATTTTTATGAGAGTGAGTGTGGAGCTTACTGGAGATGGGGAAGGGGTAGTAGTAACAGGGGGAAGAGGAGGATAGAGAATAGGGTTTGGGACAGGGGAAATGAGGCTGGAGCCGGAGTGGTGTTGGTATCAGAGGAATGCAGAGGAGGGGTTGCCGGGGTGGTGGCTGTACAGTAAGGAGGAGGGGCCACTAGATCTTTTGGAAGCACAGAGAAAGCGGAAGGTTTAGGCGAGGCATTGTCTTTGGTTTGTGGCTGGGAGACCGGGGGAGCCAATGTGAGTAAAATCAGATTAGGAGCACAAGTGCGGGAGGCACAGAGAAGGCGGAGGGTTCAGAGGGGGGTTGATCTTTAGGCTGCAACTGGGGAACCGGGGTGGGGCAAGGGTGAGTAAAATTTGGTTAGGAGCACACGAGGGACAAAGGGTGGGATGGGAGCGCAGCGCCCAAAAGGCTTGGACATAGGGGACCTCAGACCATTTTCCCGTTCTCCGGCAGTAATTATCTAAATGACGGAGGACATCAAAGTCTAAAGTCCCGGNTCAGGTTGTAAAAATTATTTTCTTTAACTCTTTTGAAGAGTATTCTGCTTTGAAGATTCCTTGTTTGTCACTTAATGATATCTGACCCTTTGGGACTCCATGGACTGTAGCCCACCAGGATCCTCTGTACATGGGATTTCCCAGGCAGGAATACTAGAGTGGGTTGCCATTTACTTCTCCAGGGGATTAAGGAACTCCAATATGAAAAATGAAGCTGATACTGTAAGAAAGTAAAATTTATGATATGCTTTACAGAAATATAAATGTTGGTTTATCTTTAAAGTTATAAGATAAAGTTGGCTTCAAAAATAAAATCAATTAGAACAAAGACAAAGTTTATATGAGCTGATTAACTTAAATTCCTTTCAGTTGCCAGAACACATTTTTGGGGAGAGAAGTGTTAAGCTCCCCGAGAAGATAACTGTCTACTGGGTCATATTTCTGACTTTTTAATAGTTTGTACAAATTACCATATGTCAAATCAGAAACACAAGATCACCATATTAGGAATTACAGAAAGTGACAAAATAAGTAATGTAAATAGTCCCATTTTTTGTTTCTTGTAGAAAACTTAAGCTCTAACTAGTAGATAAAGAATAATACAATAAGTAATAGAAACAGAGAAGTAGAAAAAGAGAAAACACTCTCCCACCCATGAATTTAAATGAGAGGCTAGATTATATTTACCTTTTCAGCCATAGTACAGCTTCTCTGGAATATACAAGCTGACTACTTAAAATGATCATGAAAAGTTTTCCTCAAATTTATGTACTTACTCAGTTAAACACTTATTTGTACTAAACAGCATTGTACTACCCTTGAGATATTAATACTACAGCAGAAATTGCTCCCTGATAAATTTCATTGTGATTTTTTTTTTTTAAATCACATAACTAAGATACATACAGTTGTTAGCTAGTATAACCATCTAACTTGGTTGGGTTATAAATCTATTATTGAAGAACTTATACCTATATAAAGCAAGATACAGGTAGTCCTTGCTTTGTACTGCTCTGGTGCACATGAGATTTGAATGAGGTTCACTTAACATGGCACTGTGCAGATTGCTTGGTCAGTGAGAAAGAGCCTGGACTTTGAAGATACATATGTCTGGATTTATCTCAACTTTGATATTTAACTTTCTGGGAAACTTGTTCAGATTTCAAATTCAGCTTTCTCATCTGTTAAAATATAGGTAATAATAACAATGCCTATTTCTCAAGGTAGTTGCAAATATTATATAAAATAACAATCTTATAATTTTAATTTGTTTCCAAAGCTGAAAATAGTCATTTTTAGGGAATTTTATCTTGTATTCAGAGCTAAAACCAACCAAAGGTTGTAATGCTCTTTGTTGTATTATATTAACCAAGTTACCTTGTGAATATTAAATTACCACACAGATTATATTTTCCAAACCTGGCCACAAGAACATCTGGCCCCAGGTAGTCTTCTAAAAGTTGTCACTCTCCATTGAGAGTTTGGGAGTTCTCTTTCTGTTGGATAGGAGCATGCTTGCGACTCACTTGTAACCAATAGAAGGCAGCAGAGGTGATGCTCTGATTTCCTAGGTTCAGTTCAGCTCAGTTGCTCAGTCATGTCAGATTTTTCGACCCCATGGACTGCAGCAGCCAGGCTTCCCTGTCCATCACCACCTCCCAGAGCTTGCTCAAACTCATGTCCATCAAGTTGGTGATTGCATCCAACCATCTCATCCTCTGTCATCCCCTTCTCCTGCTTTCAGTCTCCCAGCATCAGGGTCTTTTCCAGTGAGTCAGTTCTTCGCATCAGGTGGCCAAAGTATTGGAGCTTCAGTATCAGTCCTTCCAATGAATATTCAGGACTGATTTCCTTGAGGATTGCCTGGTTGGATCTTCTTGCAGTCCAAGGGACTCTCAAGAGTCTTCTCCAATACCGCAGTTCAAAAGCATCAGTTCTTCAGTGCTCAGCTTTCTTTATAGTCCAACTCTCACATCCATACATGACTACTGGAAAAACCATAGCTTTCACTAGACAGGCCTTTGTTGGCAAAGTAACATCTCGGTTTTTTAATATACTGTCTAGATTGGTCATAGCTTTTCTTCCAAGGAGCAAGTGTCTTTTAATTTCACGGCTGTAGTCACTATCTGCGGTGATTTTGAAGCCCAAGAAAATAAAGTCTTTCACTGTTTCCAATTATTTCCCTATCGATTTGCCATGAAGTGATGACACTGGATGTCATGATCTTAGATTTTTGAATGTTGAGTTTTAAGTCAGCTTTTTCACTCTTCTCTTTCACTTTCATCAAGAGGCTCTTTAGTTCTTCTCTGCTTTCTGCCATAAGGGTGGTGTCATATGTGTAATCTGAGGTTATTGATATTTCTCTCCTGGCAATCTTGATTCCAGCTTGTGGTTCATCCAGCCCGGCATTTCGCATGATGTGCTCTGCATAGAAGTTAAATAATCAGGGTGAATAGTGACAATCAGCTCAGGAGTGAAAGGCAATGCTGCTGCTCCCTTGTTTGTTGGGACACTGGCCTGCTTGGAGCCCTGGAAGTCTAAGACCCTACTGATGCCATGCTGTAAGAAACCTAGGCCGTGTGGGAAGGCCTCAAGTGTCAGATCTCAGGTCAGCAATCCTAATATTCATGTCTTTCCAGGCCAATCACCTGATATGTGTTTAAATGAACTGATACCAGCCTCAGCCATTGAGTCATTCCCAGAGACATTCCTAGCCTTTGAGACTGCATCGAGACCCCAGACCTTGTGGAGACAACACAAGCTGTCCTCACTGTGCCCTTTGTGAGTTTCTGGTTCATGGAATCTCTGAGCACAGTAAATTGGCTTTTGTTTTATGCCCGTAAGTTTGGGATGGTTTGTTAGGTAACAGTAATAATTGGAACAGTTAAAAAACTTGAAAGATTATGCATTGTTTCAGTAAGAAACATATTGCTGTTAAAACTCATCAAAGTGGGAACTACCTGCTGAATAAATGTTTGCTGATTTTTTTTTTCTTTTATTTCAAATGAAGATAGAGTAACAGAATTTTTTCTATTAAGTACCATTTCCCTATGGTGCATTTTTCTTTGTGACATTAATTCCCTTGAAAAATTATCTGTTGACTGTCTCAGCTATCAAAAAAGACATTGTATGGTTAAACAATATTACAGGTTTTACTATAGCTTTTTCATAAATGTTACCTGTTTGGCTAATAAAAAATGTCAATCAGTAATTACTCTTTTTTAATCAGGATAGTTACCACTGAAAATTGCATATTTTTTCAAAACTTAATGGCCTAATAAAACCTCATAGGAACATAGGAATATTTGTGCTCCTTTCTCCAAATGAAAATTTAATTATTCTTGATGTTAATATTAATCTTATACAGTATATTTGATGAAATTATTTTGAATCTATATCTTTCCTATCACTTTTGGAACACAGTGGGTTTTCTAAGTTTATTGCCACTACATGAAATAATACTTTGTCAAATGATTACCAGAGGAATTTCAGATATGTAGTAGTTATCAGGTTTTCTAAAAGAATACTATAATGATTCAAATAGTAATTAATGGCTACTTTATTAAGGCCATTACTATAAGAAAGTACTGTGGTAACATTTGGGTTGGCTATGCTTTAATTTTTTTTAAAAAGAATGTTTATTTGATATTTGTTTTTGGTTGCACTGGTGGCTGCACGTAGTCTTGCTCTAGCTGTGGCGAGCAGGGGCTACTCTTTGTTGTGATGCCTGGGCTTCTCGTTGCAGTGGCTTCTCTTGCTGCAGAGCTCAGGCTGTAGGTATGTGGACTTCAGTATTTGTGGCGCACGGGTTTAGTTGCTCCGCAACATGTAGAATCTTCCCAGATTGGGGATCGAACCTGTATCCCCTGCATTGGCAGGTGGATTCTTAACCACTGGACCACGAGGGAAGTCCTGATCATGCTTTCAAGTTTCTGTGTGTATGTGTTTCTAAATATAAATAATTGCATAGATACACATAGAGTGCTTCTGGAAGGACTCATAAGAAAATGTTAACCTTGACTGCTTCTAGGAATAAATTGGACATGTGAAGGTAATTCCCACAAAAATGAAATTAAAAAAAATTTTTTCTATATTGTTCAAACAATGTTGTGTTCATCTTTCTGTCTTGGTATAGTATTTGCTGCTTGGTAGGTGCTTAGTTTATATTGTTGAATGAATAGAAGTTTGAGGTTGTCTTTCTAACCTTTATTCACCAATACATAATATTCACGATCTGATTAAGATATTGTTGACTGAAAGACCTAATACTCTTGTTTGCCACATAACTCCTCATTTTTCTAGGCCCACTATGTATATATTTGTATCAGACTAGGTCCAATGAGAAGACCAACCACATAATGTTAAATTTATATGTATGTATAGATATTCTGACAGGAAAACAAGGTCTGTAGATTGTAGAACAGAATTTATTACTTATAGAACATTTTAGTTTTGGTTATTGTGCATATGTAGTGGAGAGGAATTTTAAGAGCGGAATCCTAAAATTATGACACTGAGATATTGAGTTTCTGGCATATCTGTTATTCAAAGAACACATTTATCCATACCCCTTATGTTTTGCTCTTGAATGAAACAAAGCCTCCGTAGGGAGGCGGATGGCATCTCTAGGTTTGTCACCTGAAAAGTAAGCTAAAAGCAGATCACTTGGAAGAAGGAAATTTTTTTACAATCCTAGATTGTGTCTAGGGTGGGTGACTTATCTTTATTATAGGTTATCAGTTTCCTTTGTTCACAGTGCCCCAACAGTGCAGGAACATCATGAAATCCATCATGAAATCTTTCAGCTCACAGTAATGTTACAGGGGACATTTGATATAAAGCTGTTAAACAATAACTGGAGAGTAACTTTAAAGGTAGACAGCAAACTCTAAATTATTTGGTGCAGGAGCACATCCAAGAAAGGACAGACTTCCTTGGAAGGGTTAGTTCTCATTAAAAATACATCTTCAGGCTTCCTGATGGCATAGAAGTTCCATGGATCGCCCAGGCCAGAGCCAGTCCACAGTCAGACCCACAGCAACAACTCTTTGGAGAACGTGCAGAACAAGCAAGCTGGAGTTGATGGGTGGCACACAGACAGTTGGGCATGCAGAGGAAATTGAAGCATCCCTGCAGGTACTGCTGGGACCTGGAGCTGGAGAGGCCTTCTGCAGGAATCCAGGACACTCCTGTGTACAGTTTGGGCCAGAGTGGCTCTGGGTGGCCAGATCCAAAGGGCTTCTGGCACGCACACTTCCAGGACTGAGGAAAGAGTGTAGGAAGCAGTAACCTGGGATGTAGACTTGAGTTTTGTGGGACTGTTGTACACAGCACTTCTGCCGCAGTTGAGAGCTAGAGATATGCGTAATGAAGGCAGTGACTTGCAGACAGTTGATACTGAACAAAATTATGCAGGCTGGGCAGGAAGGAGATACCTCTTCAGTGCTATCCATTGGCATCTGCAAAGCCTGTATCCTACCATCTGGCAAAGAAAAAGTATTTAAAAGGCCCAGATTCATTTCTTACAGATCAGGCAATAAGGGTGAATTTAAAGCTGAGAGACAAATAAGTTAAAGACTAACCTAATGTCTCTTCATCCTATTACTTGGATAGGATTCAGTTTAAATTCATGATACATTGTAGCTTTAGATGCAGATATCATACTATCTGTTTTGTGTATTTTTATCTAAATTTTCTTTTGCTTTACCTTGACCCTCAAGTTTCTTTTTGCTTTCTGTAGCAGTATCTTGGGAAGACATTCGGGTTCATAAGTTACAGTTCAGTTTTTAAAAGTTCTTAATCTATTCCTTGTGCTTAGTTGTTCAGTCGTGTCCAACTCTTTGTGACCCTGTGGACTGTAACCCACCAGGCTTCTCTGTCCCTGGGGATTCTCCAGGCAAGAATGCTGGAGTGGGTTGCCATGCCCTCCTCCAGGGGAGCTTCTCAACCCAGGGATCAAACCCAGGTCTCCAGCATTGCAGGCAGATATTTTACAGTCTGAGCCACCAGGGCATATTCCTTAACATATGCCTTATATTGAATTCGTCTGTCACACTTATGAATCCTTGGTTATATATCTTTTTCCTCTGGTTGACATTTTATTACACAGAAAAGTTATTACCTAAGAGTTTATAAATTTCAGTGTATATTATCTCTTTCTTGTATTCAGTTGTGAAATAAGACTGTTTGCTTTGTGCCACNACTTATGAATCCTTGGTTATATGTCTTTTTCCTCTGGTTGACATTTTATTACACAGAAAAGTTATTACCTAAGAGTTTATAAATTTCAGTGTATATTATCTCTTTCTTGTATTCAGTTGTGAAATAAGACTGTTTGCTTTGTGCCACTTTTAATGAAGTACTTCTTTATTCTCTAGCTAAAGAAAGTTCCATTTATGTAGGTCTTTTATGTCAATCTTTAATCTAGTTCTCTATTACTACAAAGCATTTAAAGCAGGGTATTTACTTCTTTCTCTTTCATAATTGATTAGTCATAGCTTTAAGTATGTTCTAGTGAAGCTATTGTGCAAGACTGTTTGGAAGTGTAAGTAGGTAGCCCCCAAACACTTTGGTTTATTGTCAGGTTTCCTCTTATTGAAATTATATTATCTGTCTCTTGTTTGGTCTTCCTCCCCTACCTTGTCAGGCATGTCCTACCGTCCAGGGCAGAGCTTGGAGGCAGGTTGTCTTTTACTCTTGAATCTAAATGCAGGAGCAGAAGCATTATCGACAGACACTTGAATAGTGTCCTGGAGGGGTAAAGGTCACAGCTAAGATATTAAGTCCAAGATCAATGTACTATTCTAAGGGACTAAATAGAGTATGAAAGCGTGAAGATAAACGGGGCCTGAGAAACTGGGAAATAGAGGATAATAAAGTAAACTGATAAAACATTATTCCAAAGAATCCTGGTGGTAGAATGCTGATGTTGTGAGGACTTGGTTTGCAGGCACACCCCAGGTATAGAGAGATGGAACAGGGCAAATACATTTCAAGTAGTTACTTTTTATGTTTAGAGTTTCTCTTTTGTTATGGACTCAGCTTACAGAAGTGAAGTTTGAAAGTACATAGTTTCCACTCTCCAGCTTCTCCTGGAACTCGTGTGTGTAGAGATCATTCATTCCCACAGTTGTACATAGAAGCTGTTTGTAATGACAGATGAGGCAGTTTCACCACTATTGTTCTAGTATAATTCTTGGGTATCTTTAAAATTCTTTGACAGATGCCATCATGCTTCGTAGATTTATCCACATTGATTTTCTAAGTTGGTTTACTATATCCTGGGTGTTGACGACTATTTAGCATGGTAGTATTTTAAATCTTTCTGTTAGGGGATTGTTGAGAAGAGGAAATTACCCTAGTATTTTTCTTGGTCAGTTTGGGTCAAAGAATTAATTAATCCTGAATCTCAACATAAGTCATTCTCTAAATAAAAAAGAAAAGCTAATGTCATTATCTGCTAAAGCTATATTTGACAACTATAAACCAGTGAGATAATTCTTGAACTCTCAGTGAAAAGGTCTTTTGGCATTGTGTGAAGTACAATTTTACAAACTGTACCACTATACCTTGCTCTTATCCATTATGGTTTAATATTGTAGTCGTGAAGGTTATCAATCAGATTTTTAACCCTCTAAGCAAACACGACATGTTACTAAGACTGCAGTGTTACAGGTTCAAACTAAAATACGTTTTAACTCTGTTTAAGAATGCACGACAAGTGAGTGCTCAAAAAGTTTTTTTATCTAATTTCTGAAATAGAAAAGAAAACTTACAGTGAAACGTAGTCATTGTTTTTAGTGTAACATCTTAATAAATATATTTCTTAATCATGGCAGTTTATGGCATTAATCTGTAATAATAAATGCAAGTGCAAGTAACTCAGTAAAGTAGGTTTTCAAAATATGTTTCTACTATAGGAGACTAGTGTGAATATCCTTAAAGAATGTCCTGTTGTAGAAGAATTTCCATCAAGTAGTAGAAATAGTGAACCTAGGACTATAAAACTAGCAAAGTGAAAAATATAGAAGAAATAGAATGGTATAATACTGTACAAAAATTATTTCTTAAATAGATTTATGAACTTACTTTAAATTTTGAAATTTATCTACTTAGCACGTAGTTCAAACTGCTGATATATAGAAGAGATTAATCAAATTCATCTAAGATCTTACATTTTTATTAACTCTTAAGTTAGTAATTTCAAATGAGGGAGGAAGTAATGTGAGATGTGCTGTTATAATCATCTTGTGGAATGAAGGAGGCATATCTAGCAGATGGATGTGTGGGTAACTGGCAAATGGACACAGAGTTACCGTGTCATTGCAGTCTGGAGAAGCATATTGGGAGAGAACCCATGTGTATGAAGAGGTATGATTACATGTTAAAGTGATTAATGAATTAAGATAGAAATTAGGAGTTCTTTCATTAAGTGGAACAGTTTCTAGCCTTCATTTGTTTCACTCTAAATATTACAAATATTTCTATTTCTCCCAAGTACTGCCTGAATTGCTACTGAAAGTAAATACAGGAACACATACACTTTGAACTGTTACATTTTTACTCAGGTATCTCTTTTTCAAGTCAAGTTTGCTAAGTCGCTTCAGTCGTGTCCGACTCTGTGCGACCCCATGGATGGCAGCCCACCAGGCTCCCCCGTCCCTGGGATTCTCCAGGCAAGAACGCTGGAGCGGGTTGCCATTTCCTTCTCCAATGCATGAAAGTGAAGTCGCTCAGTCGTGTCCCACTCTTAGTGACCCCAGGGACTGCAGCCCACCAGGCTCCTCCATCCATGGGATTTTCCAGGCAAGAGTACTGGAGTGGGGTGCCAATAGGTAGATTCCTGTCAGACTGCTTCTATGGAACTTAATCTTGGAAACTAAAGAAAATGGCCTGTTTACATTAGCTTTATATTCACTTTAATTTTTAAATTCTTTATTCTGGACCAAAAAGTAATTATGAAGATAATAATGAATGATTAAAATTTGAATCTTTTCCTGTTTTCTTAGGTGTTTCCCCTGCCAGTTGATGTTTTGACCCCCCAGGATTCTGTAGTATTAATAGTAGTGACTGAGTCATGAACTTTTTTACTAAGCCTTTTTTAACTTACCAAGAAATAAGTCTCTGTTTTGTTACGTATGTATGTATGTTTATGTGAGTGTGTCTCACTTTCGGAGAGTCAGGGAGGATACAATGGTTTTTAGACCAGGACAGAAAATTTTCTATATTGGATTTTAACGTAAAGAAGTTAATTTAGTTGGCCATGAGTTAGTCGACTTTAGAACTATTTTCTCCTTTGATCTTGTCTTGGAAATGAGTCTAAACATTAGAAAAGAAGCAATAATATGATTTGTTTTTACTAATCATGTAAATGTGTATATAGAAAACTCAGGAAACTAAAAAGCGCTGTTTTTTAATAACTTTATATTAATAAGAGAATTTAGCTGATTATATAATAATTATACAAAGTAGCTCTTTCCTGCTCTAGGCATAAATACCTACATATGATATTGAGAAAAATTATTGAGTTCTCACAAGTGACATAATTTTAAAATATGTTCAAATAGACTTAATAAATTACAAAATCTACATAAAAGTAGAACATTTTACTGAGATACCAAAAACAAGATCAGAATAAAATCAAATATGTATATTTAAGAGAACACTTTGTAGTGTTAAGAATGCAAATTATCCCAGTTAAGATAGGAATTTAATGTAATTTCAGTTATAATCCCAGGATGGTTTTTATTCATTCATCACTTTGGAATGATGAGATGAAATGATCTTAAAGCTCTTATAGAAGGAAAAAATCTGAGAGACTAGTCAGTAGGCAAGCTAGCTGAAAAAGAACATAATGGCAGGTACTAGCTTAACCAGATAATCAGAATATTACAGCCAGTGTGATTGAATACCTAGATATGATGTTAGTATAAGAATAGACAAAGGTCACTGGAAAGAAGAGACTTCAGAAAATACATTTCTGTATAAAGAGGCAAAGGTGGTAGTTTAATTCCACGGGAAAAGGATNTTTTAAGCATCACTTTACTGGCATGTGAGATGAGTGCAGTTTTGCGGTAGTCTGGGCATTCTCTGGCATTCCCTTTCTTTGGGATTGGAATGAAAACTGATCTTTTCCAGTCCTGTGGCCACTGCTGAGGTTTCCAAATTTGCTGGCATATTGAGCGCAGCACTTTAACAGCATCGTCTTCCAGGATTTGAAATAGCTCAACTGGAATTCCATCACCTCCGCTAGCTTCGTTTGTAGTGATGCTTCCTAAGGCCCACTTGGCTTCACATTCCAGGATGTCTGGCTCTAGGTGAGTGATCACACCATCAATAAACATTTTACAGGAAAGCAATTCAGTGGCCAACAAACGTGAAAAGATGCTGACATTTATAGTGGTTAAAGTGAAGTGAAAGTCTCTCAGTTGTGTCCGACTCTTTGTGAACCCATGGACTATATAGTCCATGGAATTCTCCAGGTTAGAATACTGGAGTAGGTGGCCATTCTCTTCTCCAGGGGATCTTCCCAACCCAGGGATTGAACCCAGGTCTCCTGCATTGCAGGTGGATTCTTTACCAGCTGAGCCGCAAAGGAAGCCCAAGAATACTGGAGGGGGTAGCCTATCCTGTCTCTAGGGGATGTTCCCAACTGAGGAATCGAACCAGGGTCTCCTGCATTGCAGGTGAATTCTTTACCAACTGAGCTATCAGGGAAGCCCTTATAGTGGTTAAATTAATACAAATTAAAATAACAACTACATGTTAACTCTAAAGCCATCAGACCATCAAGAAATAGATACCAGTATTTATTGTTAGCCAGGTTACTGGAAAAAGAATACTATTAACACATAGGTGTAAGAAAAGTGAGATCTTTCATCCTCTTTGGACAGCTGTTTGCAGCATTTAGATTCTTTATTGTCTGAGCTATCAGGGCAGCCCCATTTTAAATTAAAATATCAGCAATTCCATCCTGAGAGCCTATGCCATAAAACCATAAGTACTTTGTACATGTCCAGTGATGCTTATTGCGTTAGTGGCACCAATGACTAAAATGAAACACAGCAGAAAAAGTGAAAATGTATACAGGAATGATTGACTAAATTGTGCTCTATATCTGTACTATGAAGTATGGCAGTTATTTAAACACATGAGTTAGACCTATCCAGATTGGCTTAGAATAATTTATGAGTTATTGAGTGAGAAAACCAAGATGCAAAAAAGTGTGTGTAGTATAATCCCATTTTAGTGAACAAAGCTCCCCAAATTTATTGAATATATCTATACATGATTCTGTAAAGGTTTTTTTGTTTTTTTTTTTAAAGAAAGCTTAAAAAACTTAGGTTATTGACATGTAAATAGAGAGGTTGATATGGGGGCAAGGAAGACCAGGCAAAAAAGGAGATGATATTATCACATTTATGCATTTTAATTAAGCTTTGTGTATGTGGATAAAACATTAAATAACATTGAAAAAGCAAATTGAAACTAGTTCATTTGATGGGTCACATCTGGTGGGTGCCGTTAAATTCTCTGCAGCAGTTGTTCACTGAGTGCCTACTGTCTGAGAGACAGCATGGTGGGTGTAATGAGTAGGACAGCGTTGACAGTTGTTAATTATTATATCAACAGTCATCAACAGTGGTTGATTGTTTAATGTGTGCTAGGGCCTATTGTAAGAGCATTATGCATAACTTCATTTAATCCTCACAACACTCTGGTGAGTGTTGTTATTATTACATTATACTTTATATTATATTATTGTATTATAATATAATAATACTACTCATCAGAGTGTTGCGAGGATTAAATGTGGTTATGCATAATGCTCTTACAATAAGCCCTAGCACACATTATATTATTGTGATTATCCCTGGAGGAGGGTGTGGCAACCCACTCTGGTATTCTTGCCTGTAGAAACCCCATGGACACAGGAAGCTGGCGGGCCACAGTCCATGGGGTCGCAAAGATTGTCAGACACGACTGAGCGACTAAGCACAGCACATTATTATTATGTGTTACTTATTATTGTCATCTACATTTTATATATGAGAAAACAAAATAAACTTGCGTAGTTTGTACAATTTAAGTGGTGGAACTAAGATTTGAACCCCGATGAACTGACTCCAGAGGCTATTAATCATTAAAATATGCTGCCATCTTTGTCCATGAGTTGCTTGTTACGGTGAAACAGTGGCAATATAGAAAACAGTGAACTCAGTGCCATGATTGAGGTTGTGAACAGAGTATGGGAGCCTAGAAAAGGAAGGGCTTGATCTGGTTGCAAGAATATAGAATATCTCACAGCAGAATTGAATATTAGTTGACTTGCGGAGTAAGTACAAGTAGTCATTCTGTAGATGGAGAATGCACAGAAAGGCATTTTAGACAGGGAGAATTTAATAAGCACAGTTATAAAAATGGATGTATGCTTGCAGAAAAGCTGGTAATGTAGTGGGACTGACATGTATAATGTTGTGTGAGAAAGCATAATATTAGTTGATGCCCTCGGCTTTGATGTAAGGTATTCTGAACTTTAGGTAATTATTAATGACTAAATACTTTTGAAAGAATAGTGATATGCTTTGAGAAGATCATATTTCTGAGGTCTTTAGCCAGGTGAATAGAAATTGAGAAGTTTGACCCAGGTTTCATAAAACTCAGAAACAATCTTAACATACTCATTTTAGTGTTACTAAGAAAGTTATAGAATCTAAGATTTATTTGTAAAGGAGGAGGGATAATAAGCAGAGGGAGCTTAAGTCCTCTGTTGGCTTTTGAGTTTTCAACTAGCAGAAATGGATTAAAAGAAAGAAGGAAGCAAATATATTTTAAAGGTTTTTTATTTCCTCAAACACAGTATAATTTAATGGAAGACACAATAGACTAATTTGTTAAAAGGTTCTGGGTTTTAGACTTTGTTCAGGACTTAATCTATAAAGATACATTAAGCAAAATAAGAAACTGAGTTATAATTTACAAAAGCTGAAAATACTATGAATTTTAACACACTACTTTCCATTGTCACATTAGTAAAAAAGCAATGATTTTTTTCCTACTTTACTAGACAAACTTATAAAATACTTTAATTTTGTCAGATAGTAAACCCTTTAGATAAGTGAAATAAAATATTCAAGAGAGATTGTTACTATTTCCAGCTCCCTAAGCCACTTGCTGGATCATGGAAAAAGCAAGAGAGTTCCAGAAAAACATCTATTTCTGCTTTATTGACTATGCCAAAGCCTTCGACTGTGTAGATCACAATAAACTATGGAAAATTGTGAAAGAGATGGTAATACCAGACCACCTGACCTGCCTCTTGAGAAACCTGTATGCAGGTCAGGAAGCAACAGTTAGAACTGGACATGGAACAACAGACTGGTTCCAAATAGGAAAAGGAGTACCTCAAGGCTGTATATTGTCACCCTGCTGATTTAACTTCTTTGCAGAGTACATCATGAGAAATGTGGACTGGAAGAAGCACAAGCTGGAATCAAGATTGCAGGGAGAAATAACCTCAGATATGCAGATGACACCACCCTTATGGCAGAAAGTGAAGAGAAAGTAAAAGCCTCTTGATGAAAGTGAAAGAGGAGAGTGAAAAAGTTGGCTTAAAGCTCAGAAAACAAAGATCATGGCATCTGGTCCATCACTTCATGGGAAATAGATGGGAAAACAGTGGAAATAGTGTCAGACTTTATTTTTTTGAGCTCTAAAATCACTGCAGATGGTGATTGCAGCCATGAAATTAAAAGACGCTTACTCTTTGGAAGGAAAGTTATGACCAACCTAGGTAGCATATTCACTTTCACTTTTCACTTTCATGCATTGGAGAAGGAAATGACAACCCACTCCAGTGTTCTTGCCTGGAGAATCCCAGGGACAGGGGAGCCTTGTGGGCTACCATCTATGGGGTCGCATAGAGTCGGACACAACTGAAGTGACTTAGCAGCAGCAGCAGCAGATAGCATATTCAAAAGCAGAGATATTACTTTGCCAACAAAGGTCCGTCTAGTCAAGGCTATGGTTTTTCCAGTGGTCATGTATGGATGTGAGAGTTGGACTGTGAAGAAAGCTGAGTGCTGAAGAATTGATGCTTTTGAACTGTGGTGTTGGAAAAGACTCTTGAGAGTTCCTTGGACTGCTAGGAGATCCAACCAGTCCATCCTAAAGGAGGTCAGTCCTGGGTGTTCATTGAAAGGACTGATGCTGAAGATGAAACTCCAATACTTTGGCCCCCTCATGAGAAGAGTTGACTCATTGAAAAAGACGCCTGATGCTGGGAGGGATTGAGGGCAGGAGAAGAAGGGGACGACAGAGGATGAGGTGGCTGGATGGCATCACTGACTCCATGGACATGAGTGTGAGTGAACTCCAAGAGTTGATGATGGACAGGGAGGCCTGGCGTGCTGCAATTCATGGGATTGCAAAGAGTCGGACACGACTGAGAGACTGAACTCAACTGAAGCAACTTGCCCTAAACTGACTTAATGCCATTCATTTTGAGATGAATATGAAATTCTTCCAGGCATGCATTGGCTATATTCTAGGTGCTTCAGAAGCTTGTTAGTACAAAAAAAAGTTTTTTTTTGTGTGTGTAATAATGATATGGTAAAGCCTTGCTACTTCATATGTACATGAAGATTATATTCTCTTCAGTCTCAAATAATCTCTCTCATAAGAGTGTTGCTATTACTAAGAGACTGTATATTTAGAAAAGATTGAGTGGAACTTGAATTTGGGGCATAAACAAATAGATCTTGAACTTTCACAAACTCGGTTAGCAGCATTCATTATCAGTAGTCCAAAGAGATAAATACCTATCTGTCAATCAGTCTGTCCATCCATCCACTACTATATCATAAGATGATAGAATTAGCATTTAAAAGTATACACTATATTTTTATTTACATCCAGTGACCTTGAAGCTAAAGGTATTATTTCTAGATAACCTCTGTATAGAAGATAAGCTCTTAAAATTATGCTACCGTGAATAACACAAAGAAATTCAGGATTTACATTTGGAATCTAAAAAAGTGATACTGTCAGTTTGGTTTATTTCTCTCACCTAGTTCTTGTCTGCTCATAACAAAAATTTAGAATGACTGGGGAACTTGTAGCTCAAACAGACAGGATTTTATTAAGCAGGTAGTATTCTTAACGACAGTCTAGTTACAGCTCGAGCAGGCAGCAGACTCCTGAGACGGAGGAGCAGGCAGACCCCTCCAGAAGCACAGGGAGCCTTCTTGGCTTCTTTGGTACTTTCTGTTTCCTCCGCCTGGAGTAGGGTTGGTTATGCCCAGTGCACAATAGGGGATGGTGCCACTGTTGGCCTGATTGGTTAGGCCCAGCAGCAATCAGGGAAGGGGTTGTGTTTTCTTGGCTGCGGTTCTCACTCTGGTCCTCCACTTCCCCTTTNAGAGACATTACTTTGCCAACAAAGGTCCATTTAGTCAAGGCTATGATTTTTCCAGTGGTCATGTATGGATGTGAGAGCAGGACTGTGAAGAAAGCTGAGTGCCGAAGAATTGATACTTTAGAACTGTGATGTTGGAGAAGACTTTTGAGAGTCCATTGGACTGCAAGGAGATCCAACCAGTCCATCCTAAAGGAGATCAGTCGTGGGTGTTCAATGGAAGGACTGATGCTGAGGCTGAAACTGCAATACTTTGGCCACTTTATGCGAAGAGTTGACTCATTGGAAAAGACCCTGATGCTGGGAGGGATTGAGGGCAGGAGGAGAAGGGGACAACAGAGGATGAGATGGCTGGATGGATCACCAATTCAATGCACATGAGTTTGGGTGAACTCTGGGAGTTGGTGATGGACAGGGAGGCCTGGCATGCTGGGGTTTAATGGGGTCACAAAGAGTCAGACACAACTGAGCGACTGAACTGAATTGATTATCTGAAGAGGCAGTTAAAACACTCTCCTGTTTCCCAACTGTGTATATGTGTGAGGCTGTTTTTTTCGTCTACTCAATCAAAACAACAAATTATAAAAGATTGAGTACAGAAGCAGACGTGAGAATCCAGTTTTCTTCTATAGGGCAGACATTATAGAGACTTGTGAAAATGTAGAGCAATGCTGCTCTTCAGTAAGTTTTCTCAGTTTTGAAGTATTTTTCATTAAAAATATAATTATGTTAATAGTTGTAGATTAGCTTTAAATGAATTACTAAAATCAGTCTTTAAAAGTCTCATTTTTAATTTTACTGTGTTAAATAATATAAATAATTTTAAAAAGAACTCTTTTATACATGATGCTATACACAGAAAATCCTAAAGACACCACCAGAAATTATCACACTTTATCAATGAATTTGGTAAAGTTGCAGAATATAAAATTATTATACAGAAATTTATTGTATTTCTGTACACTAACAATGAACTATCAGAAAGAAGTTATGATGATAATCCCATTTACTATTGCATCAAAAAGAATAAAATACGTAAGAATAAACCAACCTGAGGAGTAAAAGACCTGTACTTGGAAAACTATGAGACATTGATGAAGGAAATTGAGATTTTACAAGCAAGTGAAGATATACAGTATTCTTAGATCGAAAGAATTACTATTGTTAAAATGACCGTACTACCCAAGGTAATCTACAGATGCAATCCTTGTCAAAATACCAATGGCATTTTTCACAGAACTAAAAAAAATAATTTAATAATTTGTATGGAAGCACAAAAGACCCTGAAAAGCCACCTCATGCGAAGAGTTGACTCATTGGAAAAGACTCTGATGCTGGGAGGGATTGAGGGCTGGAGAAGGGGACGACTGAGGATGAGATGGCTGGATGGCATCACTGACTCGATGGACAACTCTGGGAGATGGTGATGAACAGGGAGGCCTGGTGTGCTGCGATTCATGGGGTCGCAAAGAGTCGGACACGAGCAACTGAACTGAACTGATCCTGAGAAAGAAGACCAGAGCTGAAGGAATTACACACCTTTACTTCAGACTATACTACAAAGCTGCAGTCATCAAAACAGTATGGTGCTGGCACAGGCAGCACCATAGATAAAGGAAAGAGAATAGAAAGCCCAGAAATAAACTGACACACTTATGGTCAATTAATATACAGCAAAGGAAGCAAGACCATACAATGGAGAAAAGATGGTATCTTCAGTAAGTAGTGCTGGGAAAACTGGATAGCTACATGGAAAAGAATGAAGTTAGAACATTTTCTAATACCATATGCAAAGATCCAAATGGATTGGAGACCTAAATATAGGACCAGAAATTATAAAATTCCTAGAGGAAAACATAGACAGAACACTTTTTGATATAAATTGTAGCAGTAGTTTTTTGGATCAGTCTCCTAAAGCAAAGAAAATAAATAAAAGCAAAAATAAATGGGACCTACTGAATGGGAGAAAATATTTACTAATTACTATGACCAATAAGGGGTTAATATTCCTAAATATATAAATAGCTCATACAGCTGGAAATCAGAAAAAACAAACAACCTGATTAAAAAATGGACAGAAGACCTGAACAAAGACATGCAGATGACTATTAGGCACATTAAAAATGTTCAACATCATTAATCACCAGGAGAATATGTCAGAACCACAATGCCCGCTATTGCCTAACACCTGACAGAATGGCTGTCATTAAAAAGACCACAAGTAACACATGTTGGTGAGGATGTGAGGAAAAGGGAATCCTAGTATGTTGTTAGTAGAAATGTAAATTGGTGCAACCACTGGAAAACACCATGGAGATTTCTCTAAAAATAGAACTACCCTATGAGCCTGTAATTCCACTCCTGGGTGTACATACCAGAACACTAATTCAAACTGATGCATTCATCCCAGCGTTCATAGCAGCCCCTCTCCCCTTCCTTCACACTGTTACCACTACTTTGTTCTCTGTATCAGTGAGGCTGTTTCTTTTTCACTATATTTACTAGTTTGCTGTATTTTTTAGATTCTACATATAAATGATATCACACATTATTTGTCTCAGTATTCCAGTATAAAAAAAGGAAGGAAATTCTGCCATTTGCAACAAGGTGGGTAGACTTAGAGAGTATTAAGCTAAGTGAAATAAGTCAGACAAATACTGTATGTATATGTGGAATTTAAAAAATACAACAAACTAGTAAATACAGCAAAAAAGAAACAGACTCACTGATACATAGAATAAAGCATGGGCAGTAAAAGGGTAAAGGATTAAGTAGTACAAACTATGATGTAGAGTATAAGCTACAAGGGTATATTGTACAATATGAGGAATATAGCAAGTATTTTATAATAACTATAAATGGATTATAACTTTAAAAAATTGTGAATCACTGTATTCTACACCTGTTATTTATATAACATTGTTGCATCAAATATACTTCAATAAAAATTTAATAACTCCTTGGCATCCTAAATAATTTAATATGTAAAAAAATTTTATTAAACAATCTATGGTCTGGAGAAATCCATATATAATTTAGGAGAAGAACAGTGTTTTAAACGGCTTCCCAGGTGGCTCAGTGGGAAAGAACTTGCCTGTCAAATGCAGTAGATGTGGGTTCAGTCTTCGGGTCTGAAAGATCCCTTGGAGGAGGAAATGGCAGTCCAGACCAGTATTCTTGCCTGGGATATCCCATGTACAGAGGAGTCTGGAGGGCTACAACAGTGCATGGGGTCGCAAAAAGTCAGACTTGACTTAGTGACTGAGCATGCAAAGTGCTGTAAAATCCAAAATGTACACATTTTGACTTAACACAGTACTTTGAAGTGTTTAAGTGGCAGTTTTAAAAAGCTTTATATTATTGAGCATCTCTGTAGACAGGGGCTTCTGTTCATGGAATTCTCCAGGCAAGGATACTGGAGTGGGTTGCCATTCCCTTCCTTCCCCAGGGGATCTTCCCCATCCTTGAGTTTTCCTCATTGCAGGCAGATTATTTACCATCTGAGCCATCAGGGAAGCCCATAATAATGAACAGACTTTATTATTTTAAGTCAGATTATTTTGAAACTTTTCTAAAGCTTCATTTTCATTTTATATATTTAAAATGCAACAGAGGAAGCCAAAAAAAAAATGTAATCCGTTATTACTTGCAAAGCTTATGTAAGTTTTTGTGGACTTTTCCTTTTTTTTCAGTTAACCGTAGCTGGTTCGTGAATAATAAATAAGGCATAAGAATGCTGAAAAGATGTTCTATGACTATGGAATATTCTTGGTATCATACAGATACAGAGACTATTTTATATGAGTTAAATGTATAAAATTTTATTAAAAAATGAGTAATTGTATAGTCCTTTGCCATTTTGGAATGTATATGAAAATTAATTCACCATAATGGGAGCCTTTTGCCTCTTTGTATTGTTTATCGTGTAGCATGATGGTTAGTGAGGTTTCTGATTTCTTTTTTTTCTCTAAGCAGATAATCTGAGTGATACCTTGAAGAAGCTGAAGATAACAGCTGCTGACAGAACTGATGATAGTTTAGAAGGATGCTTGGATTGTCTACTTCAAGCTTTGACGCAAAATAGTAAGTTGATTTTTTTAGGTGTTGGGGGGCAGTGCCCTGATGACTCAGACTGTGGAGTCTGCCTGCAGTGCAGGAGACCTGGGATTGAACCCTGGGTTGGGAATATCCCCTGGAGATGGAAATGGCACCCCACACCAGTATTCTTGCCTGAAAATTCCATGGATGGAGGAGTCTGGCAGGCTATATAGTCCATGGTATCGCAAAGAGTTGGACACGACTGAGCGACTTCACTTTACTTTACACTTTAGTAAATTTTTTTATATTTACTCAAATGCCAAACAAACAAACAAAAAATCCAGTCAGCAATCTTTCAGAAATTCATATATAGTTTAGCAAATAACTTGCATTCACATTGTTTGAATTCTTTTGAATCCTGTGTTTGAATACTGATGTTGTTTTCCTTGTTCCCCCTCCTACCTACCTCCCCACCCCCAGGATACTGAAAGCCAAGTTGATAGGCAGAAGAAAGGAGAAATTGATTGGTAGTGATGACATTAATACCAGTCCCAGAGAGAGGCAGTTCTTAACAGACATGCACCAAGAGTTGTTTTTCTTCTTAACACCTACATTTGTGCTTTAAAAAAAAGACTGTGTTTACATGTGGAGAGGAGAAAGAGAGAGGAAGCTTATGAAAAAAGGAAGAAACAGAGAGTGTGCTTAAAACCCTTAAAATTTTTTTATGATAGCTTTTTAATCATTTTACTTTAAAATAATGTATGCATAGATTTAATTGGAAAGGGTCATTCAAAAATCCCTTAAAATTGAGGTAACTCTTTATCTTTGGTGGTGTGGTAAATAATACTAGAGATAAAAATTACACAGCTCTTCGCTGACTAATTCATTGTATTGTTGCATTTGAGCCATCATATTTCTAGTCATTAATTTCTGTATTATCACAGTGAATAGATAGAAACAGAATAATTTTCATTTGTTCTCTTAATTCTGCTTGGCTGTACTTTGGTTTATGTTTTACTTGTTTTTAATTATGCCTTTATTTTACCCTGAGAGTAATTATGTAGCTGACAAATAATTCAGGAGGGAAGTTGTATTGTTAGAGTTAAATTTGAAGCACTCTGAGATATATGCTTTTTTTTTCTTTAGTAAACTGTGATAAAATTAAAATAATTGATTGCAGTGGTCTTCATGAAAAAGTGCATTTTAAAGCTGGCTTTTAAAATTCTATTTCAGTAGTTGTTTGCTTTTAAGATTACGGTTTTGTCAAGCTGTTTGATCTTAGAGATATCACAGAAGGGGTTTAAAACAAGGTGTTCAATGAGACCATCTGAATAAAGGGCACAATGGATAATGCAAAGGAACAATAAAAAGGGACTTCCCTGGTGGTCCAGTGGTTGTCTTTGCTTCCAATTCTTGCAGTTTGGGTTCCTTTCTGGCTTGGGAGCTAAGATCCCACCTGACAAAGGGCCAAAAAACAAAATGCAAGCAATGTTGTAACACATTCAATAAAGACTTTAAAAATTGTCCAAATCAAAAAAAAATTAAAAAGAAGAGAAAAGAGAATGTGTAAAACTTTGTTCACCGTTGTAGTAGATATATGTGGCTATTTAAATTTAATAGTTAAATTTAATAAAAGATTAAGTTTATTTACTCTTAACCTTTCAGTAACCCTGTTTGGCTGGTGACTACCTTACTGGGGATCATAGATATAAACTATTTACACAATGACTGAAGATTCTTATGGGTAAAGATGAGAGAAAACCACAGGATGACCTGGTTTTTATGCATCCCTATATAGGTCGATTTACATAATATGTAGTTAGTCTACATAAATTGAGTATCTCAAGTTCACTTTTTTTTGAAGCCTTGCTTTTTTATAACTTCTTTTGTTTTAAATGGCCCAGTTTTTTCTTTATGTTACAAACATGCAGTATTTCCCAAATGGACCATTCATTCAATACCTGAAGGACAGGGATTCCATGTCCTTGGTTATACATCTAGGGGCACTCAGTGCTTTCCTGGAAAGACTGAAACCCAGAGAAAGTTGATGAAGAGAAGTGAAAAAAGAAGCAAAATTTTATAGTGTTTTAAAGAACAGATTCAGGAAATACTGACACGTGCATATGGTGTTGGATTAAATTTCAGACCCATTGCAGAGTTATTTGTTAGCCCCATTTATTGCAGATGGTCTTGAAATTGTATTTCATAAAATGATAAGGACAAATAGTTATACAACGGTAATGAAAACAACAAACTGCCAATTTAATCATTGACTCTTGAGGAAGGAAGCAAAAGGCATATGTCTTCTTAAGAATCTGTAACAAAATTTGTAATTGTCTTTACATCTGAGACTGTTGACACAAAATAATTTGATGTAGGAAGAGGTATTTCCTGCAGATGTCTTGTCTTTAACTTCCGAATGATATGTATCACTGAGCGTCCACTGTGTACTACTCAGCACTAGACTTCAAACTTAATCTGTTGTCTGATCTTTCCAATAGACCCATGATGAGGTATTACATACATCACTACTTAAAAGGTAGGGAAACAGTCCCTGTAAGTTTACTTGCCTTGTTCTGGAAGAATCTAGAGTTTGAATTGTAACTCTTGGTTTACAAAATTTAAAAAACTACATTCTGAGTAAAGTGCAGCTTTTTTCTGAGTTTATAGAATGTGAAAGTGTTTTCAGAAGCTAGATTTTAATATGGTGTTAAATTTTTGCTTTTTTAAAAAAAGTGGTTTCAAATTATTAGTACAGCGGAAGGAGATTTATAAACCCATGAGCTGTATATTTTTAGATAATTATTGATGTGTTTTATAAAATTAACATCTAGGTTTCAAGCAGGAAAAAATTTAAATTATCAGTGAGATGTTTATTTTATACAGTTGTTCTTACTTCTCTGAATAAAGTGCTTGATCCATTGCTACTTCTATGCTCTTAAAGGTAAAATAAAGCATGTAACTGAGAATCTATTCTGGCTTTTTTACACAGAGAAGTTCTAGTTTCATAATTCTTTCTTTAGTGTCAGATATTCTAACTAAAAATATCAGTGTTTACATTAGTATTGCACCTGATCAAGAAAGAATGATTTCTCTATCTGTACAAGATGGTAATGTGGGTAATGGAAATCTAAAAGTTTTATTTTATTATTTACTAACCTGTCATTAAAAAACAGAGATATTACTTTGCCAACAAAGGTCCGTCTAGTCAAAGCTATGGTTTTTCCCATGGTCATGTATAGATGTGAGAGTTGGACTGTGAAGAAAGCTGAGCGCNTGTGTTATTCAATACAGTATACACTCTCTGTCATAGCTGTTGAGCATTTGAAATGAGGCTAGTCTGAGCTAGTGGTCCTGTAAGTATAAAATGCATACTGTTTTTTTTTAAAGACTTAGTAGTTGCCCCAAAGTCATATGTCTCATTAAAAGTTTTAAAATTAGTGATTACATATTGAATAATCTCACTTCTTAAATTTTATAAAATATTTATAAATATTTCATTTTTGTTGGAGCTTTGTAAACCATCATTTATTGAATTATGGTTTAAGAGTTGGGCCAGCCAGTATGGCATGATGGCAATGCAACTTAGAGACAAAATCATTATCATTGTCATCAATAAAATGCAATTGGGTTATTCAGTAGAGGAGAGGACATTTTTTTTTAAAAGAGGCCATTTAAAATAATGAACCTTAAGTTCATTATCCTAAGGATAGAGTCTAAGGAAGTGATAGCATATAGGTCTAAGGTATATGTTAGTCAGAAGCAGGAAGTAGAGATTATACTCAAATATATTCATATTCAGGAGCTCGTAGAAACAGGGTCACAGAAAGACTTGAATCTGATTGAAATAACGAGAAAGATCATCTTGAAATCTTTCCCAGGCCACAAGATTAGTAACAGAAGATAATAACATGATACTGGGTGCTGTTTACTTTCTGTTAAGCGTTGTACTTCATAAGGGGCAAAGAAAGCTCCATTATGTATAATCTCAAGAAGGAGATAAGCCTCTATTAGTATTTATAGTTGGTGATTAAAGCATTGACAGAAGATTTGGATTTTCTTACACTAGCTAATTAACAAATGATACCATTTTCACTTCTTAGGTTTGCTACGTATGAAAAACTTCTTATGTTCTTAACAGTAAAATATGTAAGACAAACGTGATTTGAAATGATGCTGTGTGCCAAATATATACTGAAAAAGATTTACCATCCTCAGTAAAATACTAACATTTTGTATTCTAAAAGCATAATTATACTTTTTATTCAAGTTTTCTCTTTATTATGTCTCATTACGATTATATAATTTGGTTCACATGCTTTCTATATATATCTTATTTAAAGTACTTTTCCTGATCTTGGATGGTCTGGCCCTGCGGTGGCTTGGAGCAGGGCTTGGGTTCCCAGCCAGAGATTGAGACCGAGCTGTGGTGGTGAAAGCACCAGATCCTGGCCACTAGACTAGTAGTCAGCGACAAGGACCCTGCCCTTTCGGCTTTGCAGAAAAGAATTTCCACAAAGATGGAAAGTAGTGAAGCAAATAAAGTTTATTAAGAGGAAAAAGACTACAGTTTGTACGGATAGACACATGGGCAGACTCAGAGGGACAGTCCCTGAGTTGCACCCTCGTGACAGTTTAAATCACTTATATGAAGCATTTCTTCTGGTTTTCCTTTGGCCAGTCATTTTGATTTGCCTGGTTTGCGGTCCAGGCAGATATTTGGTATATCTCAGGACCCTTCCACATGTGCATGCACGTCTCTTAGGCAAGACGGATCCTACTGCAGAGGCACATGCATAGCCTGGCATTAGTAAACATCACTCCTCTTTGACCTCCAAGGAGCAGATTCTCTGGGCGTGTGTGATCAGGAAGGTCTCCGGACTTTGGGAATGAGGGATATGTGGTCTGGGCAGGGCCCAGCCTTCTCCCTTAATTGTTCCACTAGTCTCCATTTTCATCTCAGAGTTTTGGTCAATAGGGAATGAATTTCCAGCTGCTTTACCCTGGGGGAGGGCCATCTGCCTCTTGCTTCATTTCTATGTATTTGACATTTTTTGGTTGTTTTTGCAAATAAATTTCTCTCATTATAACTTCAGGTGGTTTTTGTTGGGAATCAGTTAGAAAACTATTAATATATTGATTTTTATATCTTTATTTGTATTCAACTCCCTCTGGAAGACACATGTTAGTTAAAATGATTTTTTAGCTAGATCGCTTGGGTTTCGGAGTCGGAACATACAACAAAGTGTTAGTTTTGCTTCCGCTTTCCCTTGTCACTATAGCTGACTTACTGGAATTAAATTGGCTTGAATTGCCGGCAGAGTAGCAAAGAACAGCGATATGAGTAGTATCTTATTTTAGTTTCTGATATTAATGGCAGCCCTTATAATACTTCACCATTCAATATGACTTAATATATAATTTCATGTTAAGAAGATAGTCTTTATTAAAGAATGGTTTTCTTTAAAAAGTCAAGAGTGGGTGCCTTTAAACCATAAGTCCTTAGCCTAATCAATTAGTATTAAGAATAGTAAATATTTTTATTTTTATTATTTTAAAGTTTGATTATAATGTAATTATTTGTTGAGAGCCTTACTACTAGAGGAAGTTTTTCTTTTATTTTTTTTAAACTTTTTATTTTATATTGTAGTATAGTCAACAATATTGTGGTTGTTTCTGGTGGACAGCAAAGAGACCCAGCCATACATATACATGTATCCGTTCTTTCCCAACCTCCCCTCTCATTCATGACATTGAACACAGTTGGTCACCGTTGGTTATCTGTTTTAACGTAGCAGTGTGTACGTGTTGATTTCAAACTCCCTAACTATCCCTCTCCCCCCACCATAAATTTGTTCTGTTAGTCTAGGACTCTGTATCTGTTTTATCTCATTTGTATTGAGATGATCATATGGTTTTTATTCTTCAATTCATTGATTTCGTATATCACACTTAATTGTGGATATTGAAAAATGCTTGCATCCCTACGATAAATCCCACTTGATCATGTGTGTATAATCTTTTGAATGTATTGTTGGATATGGAATGCATTTTATTGTGGATTTTTGTGTCTATGTTCACCAGTGATTCTGGCCTGTAATTTTCTTTTTTGTGGTATCTTTGTCTGGTTTTGATATCAGGGTGATGGTGGCCTCATAGAATGAGGCTGGGAGTCTTTCTTCCTCTGCAATTTTTTGGAACAATTTCAGAAGGATAGATGTTAGCTCTTCTCTAGATTTTTGATAGAATTCATCTCAGAAGCTATCAGGTTCTGGACTTTTGTTTGTTGGGAGGTTTTTAATCACGGTTTCAATTTCAGTGCTTCTAATTGGTCTGTTCATAATTTCTTTTTCTTCCTGTTTCAGGGAGACTATACTTTTCTAAGACTTTGTTTCTTCCAGATTGTGCATTTTATTAACATACAGCTGCTTGTTGTAGTGTCTCATGATCCTTTGTATTTTTGTCGTGTCAGTTTTAACTTCTTCATTTCTAATTTTGTTGATTTGAGTCATCTCCTTTTTTTTCTTGACAAGCATGGCTAAAGGCTTATCAATTTTGTTTTGAGTCATCTCCATTTTTTTCTTGACAAGCATGGCTAAAGGCTTATCAATTTTGTCTTTTTAAAGAACCAGCTTTTAGTTTCATTAATCTTTGCTATTGTTTTCTTTTTCTTTACTTCATTTATTTCTGTCCTGATCTGTATGATTTCTTTTCTTCTACTAACCTTAGGTTGTGTTTGTTTGGTTGGTTCAGGTGTAAGTTAGGTTGTTTGAGATTTTCTTCTTGTTTTCTGAGGTACGATTGTATTGCTATAAAGTTCCTTCTTAGAACTGTTTTTGCTGCATCCCATAGGTTTTTGGATCATTGTGCTTTCATTTTCTTTTGTCTCCAGGTATTTTTGATTTCTTCAGTGATCTGTTGGTTGTTTAGTAGCAAATTGTTTAGCCTCCACATGTTTGTGATTTTTTTAATAGTTTTTTTTTCCTTATAGTGTATGTATAATCTCATAGCATTGTGATCAGAAAAGATGCTTCATATGATTTCTTTTTTTTTTTTTTGGTAAAAGTCTGTATTGAATTTGTTACAATGTTGTTTTTGTTTTACTTTTTGGTTCTTGGCCCTGAGGCATGTGGGATGGAGGAGCCTGGTAGGCTGCAGTCCATGGGGTCACGAAGAGTTGGACATGACTGAGCGACTTCACTTTTCTCTTTTCACTTTTATGCATTGGAGAAGGAAATGGCAACCCACTCCAGTGTTCTTGCCTGGAGAATCCCAGGGACGGGGGAGCCTGGTGGGCTGCCATCTATGGGGTCACACAGAGTCGGACACGACTGAAGTGACTTAGCTCCCTCACCAGGGATCGAATCTTAACCCTCTCCATGGAAGGCAAAGTCTTAACACTGGATTGCCAGGGAAGTCCCAATATGATTTCCACTTTCTTAAATTTATCAAGGCTTGCCTTGTGAACCAGCATGTGGTCAATCCTGGACAACGTTGCGTCTGTAGAGAAAATTTTTCTTAATGAAAAGTACAGTGTAGTTTTACAATCTCCGAATCATTGTCATTTAGTAGACTAATGAGGTTCAGTATAATTTATATCTTTCTTTGTATATTCAGGGACAGACATGTACTCAATGAGAATTAGTACCTAAAGAATAAATAAAATTAATATTAATTATTATATATTTTAGACTCAGATGTGTATAAGAGACAGGTGTTTGTTTGGTTGGTTCAGGTGTAAGTTAGGTTGTTTGAGATTTTCTTCTTGTTTTCTGAGGTACGATTGTATTGCTATAAAGTTCCTTCTTAGAACTGTTTTTGCTGCATCCCATAGGTTTTTGGATCATTGTGCTTTCATTTTCTTTTGTCTCCAGGTATTTTTGATTTCTTCAGTGATCTGTTGGTTGTTTAGTAGCAAATTGTTTAGCCTCCACATGTTTGTGATTTTTTTAATAGTTTTTTTTTCCTTATAGTGTATGTATAATCTCATAGCATTGTGATCAGAAAAGATGCTTCATATGATTTCTTTTTTTTTTTTTTGGTAAAAGTCTGTATTGAATTTGTTACAATGTTGTTTTTGTTTTACTTTTTGGTTCTTGGCCCTGAGGCATGTGGGATGGAGGAGCCTGGTAGGCTGCAGTCCATGGGGTCACGAAGAGTTGGACATGACTGAGCGACTTCACTTTTCTCTTTTCACTTTTATGCATTGGAGAAGGAAATGGCAACCCACTCCAGTGTTCTTGCCTGGAGAATCCCAGGGACGGGGGAGCCTGGTGGGCTGCCATCTATGGGGTCACACAGAGTCGGACACGACTGAAGTGACTTAGCTCCCTCACCAGGGATCGAATCTTAACCCTCTCCATGGAAGGCAAAGTCTTAACACTGGATTGCCAGGGAAGTCCCAATATGATTTCCACTTTCTTAAATTTATCAAGGCTTGCCTTGTGAACCAGCATGTGGTCAATCCTGGACAACGTTGCGTCTGTAGAGAAAATTTTTCTTAATGAAAAGTACAGTGTAGTTTTACAATCTCCGAATCATTGTCATTTAGTAGACTAATGAGGTTCAGTATAATTTATATCTTTCTTTGTATATTCAGGGACAGACATGTACTTAATGAGAATTAGTACCTAAAGAATAAATAAAATTAATATTAATTATTATATATTTTAGACTCCATGGTTATTAAATAGTCCAATAAACAATATAGGAAATTTCTCAATTTAGTAATTTATAGCCCTCTAAGTTTCAAAATTATAGTCAGTAGAGCATTAATTTTGCTACCAAATAATTGTTTGGCTACAATTATAAGGTCATAGTATATCAGCCTTTGAATTATGTCCATAGCTGTAAATTGAGATATTCATTAAAAAAAAAATTTGTATATATTACTCAATCCTGAAAATGTGAACATGATTGCTTATTAGTCTTCTACCTTTATTTTAATAGTTTTATATAGATATATAGTTCTGCATGTAGTTTTAGATAACAACTTACGTAGATTCCTCTTAGACATTTACAGTATGTGAATTTTGGTATCTCAAGATTTAATGAATTATGGATATAAATTATTTTATAAATGAAAAAATATTTTAATCCTTGACATTAAAGATAATTTTTAGTTTCTAACGTTTAGGTTAAAGGGAAAAAAAGAAAACTAGCCAGAAAAGTAGGCAACTATAGTAAATTCTCCTTTTGGAGGTTTGATTTTATATGAATCTAAATCCATATGAATCTATAGTTTATCTATTATGTTAAAACTGGAAGAGATGCCATACCATGAGAATATATTTATACCAAGTAAATAAACAAAAGCAAAGTTATTTCACTTTTCATTGTTACTCATTTATTTACTGCATTTTCCATTTTTTGAGTTAAGAATGTATGTGAATATTAATAACCATCTGCAAAGATTGTTGAAATAGGAAAATTTTAACATTAAAGACAAAATAGAGAGTAAATGATTAACCCATTGCTTGAAATATTCAAAGTAAGGAAGGAATAGCCAGAAAGGGGGAAAAGAACCCAAATTAAACACTTTTTAGAAGCACATTGAAAAAAAGTTGAAGAGATGTATGCTAAATCAGAGATAAAACTCTTTAATTGGAAGTGGTCATGTATGGATGTGAGAATTGGACTGTGAAGAAAGCTGAGTGCTGAAGAATTGATGCTTTTGAACTGTGGTGTTGGAGAAGACTCTTGAGAGTCCCTTGGACTGCAAGGAAATCCAACCAGTGCATTCTAAAGGAGATCCGCCCTGGGTATTCTTTGGAAGGAATGATGTGAAAGCTGAAACTCCAGTACTTTGGCCACCTCAGGTGAAGAGTCGACTCATTGGAAAAGAGTCTGATGCTGGGAGGGATTGGGGGCAGGAGGAAAAGGGGATGACAGAGGATGAGATGGCTGGATGGCATCACCAACTAGATGGACATAAGTTTGAGTGAACTCTGGGAGATGGTGATGGACAGGGAGGCCTGGTGTGCTGCGATTCATGGGATCGGCAAAGAGTTGGACACGACTGAGCGACTGAACTGAACTGAAGCTGCTATATTGGGCTTCCCAGGTGGCGCTAGTGGTAAAGAACCCGCCTGCCAATGCAGGAGACATAAACGATGCGGGTTCAACCCCTGGGTCGGGAAGATCCCCTGGAGAACAGCATGGCAACCCACTCCAGTATTCTTGCCTGAGAATCACACGGACAGAGGAGTCTGGTGGGTGACAGTCCATGGGACTGCAAAGTCAAGACATGACTGAAGCTGCTGAGCACAGGTGCACAAACTACTGTATTATCTTCTATTTGCTGTAAAGTAAGATCTTGAAGAATACTGAGGCCAGCAATATTATATGCCATGTTATTAACTGTGTGTGGCTTGTGGTCATTTTACTGTCTTAAATCACAGCATAAATTGTAGCAATACTTTTTGTCTCTGTTTCTTAAGGCTTAAAAATAAAAATAAGCAAATGGGACCTAATTTACTTTTTAAAGTTTTACACAGTAAAGGAAGCCATCAGTAAAATGAAAAGATGACCTACCAAATGGGAGAAGATGTTTGTGAATGATATGAATGATAGGGGTTAATATCCAAAATATATAAACAACCCATTTAACTCAATATATTTTTCTTTAAAAAAAGAACAATTTAAAAATTGAGCCAATGAAGCCATTCAGCCATTTCATTCTCTGTTGTCCCCTTCTCCTCCTGCATTCAGTCTTTCCTAGCATCAGAGTCAGTTCTTTGCCCCAGGTGGCCAAAGTATTGGAGCTTCAGCATCAGTCCTTCCAATGACTGTTCAGGACTAATTTCCTTTAGGTTTGATCTGAACCATTCCTTTGACTGATTTGATCTCCTTGCAGTTGAAGAGACTTTCAAGAGTCTTCTCCAACACCACAGTACAAAAGCATCAATTCTTCAGCACTCAGCTTTGTTTATGGTCTAACTCTCACACCCATACATGACTGCTGGCTAAACCATTGCTTTGACTAGACAGACCTTTGTTGGCAAAGTAATGTCTCTGTATTTTAATATGTTGTCTAGATTTGTCATAACTTTTCTTTCAAGGAGCAAGCCTCTTTTAACAGACATAAGTTTGAGCAAGCTCCGGGAGTTGCTGATGGATAGGGAAGCCTAGCTTGCGGCAGTAAGAGTTGGACATGACTGAGTGACTGCACTGAACTGAATTTTAAAATGAGCAGAAGACCAGAACAGACACTTTTGCAAAGAGGATACACATCTAGCTGAAGGCACCTGAAAAAGTGCTTAGCATCACTAATCGAGAAATGCAAATCAAAACCATGAGCTATCAACTCATACCTGTCAAAATGGCTGTCTTCAAAAAGTATACAAATAACCAGTCCTGGCTGGGATGTGGAGAAAAGGGAATCCTAGTACATTGTCAGTGGGATTGTAAATTTGTGTAGCTACTATGAAAAAAGTATGGAGCTTCCTCAATAAACTCAAAATAGAATCACCATTGTTGTTACTCAGTCGTTAAGTTGTGTCCAAATCTTTGTGACCCCATGGACTGTAGCCCACCAGGCTTCTCTGTCCATGGGATTTCCCTGGGCAGAAATACTGGAGTGGATTGCCCTTTCCTTCTCTAGGGGGTTTTTCCAACCCAGGGGTCAAATCCACATCTCCTGCTTGGCAGTCAGATTCTTTACCACTGAGCCACCTGGGAAGCCCAAACCTGGAGAATGCCGGCCTCGATCCTGCCACCCTTCACTTGCAAAGCAAGTGCTGTGCCATTTGAGCTAGTTCCCCCTTCCCCAGCCATATTATCCAGCAGTTCCATTGCTGGGTGTGTATCTGAAGAAAACACTGGATCAAAAGATACATGCACTCCAATTTTCATGGCAGCATTATCTACAGCAGCCAAGATATGAAGCAGTTTGAGTGCCCATTGTTAGATGAATGGATAAAGAAGTGGCATGTGTATGCGTATACACACACACACACGTCCACTATAGAAGATTCTCAGCTGTAAAAAGAATGAAATCCTACCTTTGCAACAACATTGATGAACCTAAAGAGTGTTATGCTTCGTGAAGTAAGTCACACATAGAAAGACACATACCCTGTTATCACTTGTATGTGGAATCTAAAAAAATGAAACAAATGAACATAACAAAACAGAAACAGACTCAGATACAGAGAACAGACTAGTAGGTTACCTGTGGGGAGAGTGAGGAGAAGAGGGGCACAATAGGAGTGTGGGATTAAAAGACACAAATTTCTATTTATGATATATTGTACAGCACAGGGAAGTATAGCCATTGTTTTATAATAACTTTAAATAGAGTATCATCTATAAACATTGATTTATATATTATACGTTATAATCTATAACACATAGAATGTTATAACTATATATAACATTTAACTATAGAAATGTTATAAACATTTCAGGTGTTGTACACCTGAAACTAATAGAATGTTGTAAATCAACTGTATTCAAAAATAAGGAAAAAATAGGCAAATAAAGAAAAATAAACACAACCTCTTTCCTCAAAAATTCATCATTAATAACTGAGAAAATGTGAATATTTCATGTTTTTAGTAAGATGTATTTTAGGTATAATATTAGAGGTACTATTCATACAATGGTCTGTGTAGTATAGAGAATATTCTCTAATTCTTTTTTTTTTTTTTTTTTTTTTAGCTAGGAATTAGTAGTATNGTGAATATTTCATGTTTTTAGTAAGATGTATTTTAGGTATAATATTAGAGGTACTATTCATACAATGGTCTGTGTAGTATAGAGAATATTCTCTAATTCTTTTTTTTTTTTTTTAGCTAGGAATTAGTAGTATTCAGTGCCTTTTGTTGTCACATACATTGACTTGGATATTTGGGCTGTTTTATCACCAGTTAAAAAGCAAATAATGCACTAGGTAATTTCTTGAGATTTCAGAAAGCTAACACAAAAATTTAAGTTTTTTTTTTCATTGACTCTAGTTATACAAGGCTGTTGGAGCAGTAGTACAGAATACTATGTGAAATTTTGTGACCCTGCAAATGAGTTATTTTGTTGGCTGAATTCCTTTTACACCAGGGCATGTATGGGAAAGAGGTCTGGGTTGTCAGCCCCTTGTTCTGTTCCAACCTTAAACAGATAAAATGAGGTCTACCTATATTATGGGGGGCAATCTGCTTGGCTTACTGTGTACAGATATGTTAATCCTATCCAAAACACCGTTACAAAAACATCCAGAGTGATATTTAACTGAATACGCAGATACCATGGCTCAATCAAATTGACATACAAAGGTAACCATCATGAGTAGACTCTATTCTACTGATGTATCAATGTAAATTGTGTGACATAATAGTTGTGTGTAACTGCTAGTGAGGAATGATACCCTTAGAGTTTTCCACAAAGGAATCTATAGTTGATTTTTACTAAGGTTGATTTCGTGACTTGCTTTTTAGTATTCATTGTGATAAACCCCAAAATGAAACTCCAGGCCAAGTAGTGTGTGTTGTTGTTGTTTTTTTTTCAAGAGACATCTGGATTTAAATTCTAGGTTTCAGCACACAGTGTTCTCTGGGGTGAGTTCATTTAGATGCTAGTAATTTTCTCTTCCCATATTTCAGTGTTAGACATCTTTTCTCCTCCTTGTACTAAAGAAGCAAACAGAATGTTTTGATTTTGCTCATAATAACTTAGTTATGGATTGATCACCTTTTCTTTCTGATGTGTGCATGTGGGAGGGATGAGATAAAGGCAAGGTAATTTTCTAAAATGATTTCTGAAGGTTTAAAGAACATTTTTGCATATGTTTGCTTTTGAAAAAATGTAATCCAAGACCTGATTAGCTTAATGCAAAGTGAAAAGTTTAGTCTCTGCAGGAGCTAGTGATTGGTGATTCTACTAAAAAAAAAAGTCTGTTCTTCATGAGAGAATTCTTAAAATACAAGATAGTCTCTTTATAAGTTCAATCCTCTTTTCTGTTAAAAGTAATTAGAACTTCTACAACATTAATAATTACTCATCATAAACATTAAGTTATCAACTAGAACATTAATAAAAACTCACCTACTCCATCTTTAGTGTTCTGTGACAGCTTATACTTCCCTTTTTTGTTGCTTAGTCATTGAATAGTGTCCTACTCTTTTGCAACCCCAGGGACTATAGCCCACCATGCTCCTTTGTCCATGGGGATTCTCCAGGCAGGAATACTGGAGTGGTTTGTCGTTTTCTTCTCCAGGGAATCTTCACCCAGAGATCACACCCATGTCTCTAGCATTGGCAGGAGGATTTTTTACTACTGAACACCAGGGAAGCCCAGATATATCCCTTTAGTCAAACTTCAAGGAGTTTATAACTGAATAAAAAAGATGTATAAAACACATTAAATAAGTTTGACTAATTAATATACATTGAAATACATCCCTTTAGTTGAACTTATTTCAGTGTATATTAATTGTGTATGTCTTTTATTCAGTATATATTCCTTAAAGACTGGACAACTCCATTCAACTGGCATTAATTGGGTCCCATCATGCATTAGTTGGTACCTTGCCCTGAAGAGATTGGATAGGCAAGTAATAGATAAATTTTAATACAGTGTAACACATTATATAGAGTTGATTACAAATTGTTCAGAGAATTGGACTCAATTCATAGTTTTAAGAGTCTTTCAAAGTGTCACAGAGATAAACATTTCACCTAGGTTCTGATGGATAAATAGGTGTTGCATTGGTATATTCTCTTATTTTTCTCCTTTTACCTGCCTTTTCCTAAACCTTTGATAGTATCACCTATCTACCTTTCCCATTTCTCAATTATGGTAGCCTCTAGCAGCAGGCAAAAAGAAAAAAATCACCCAGTGGTACAGAATGATGCTATTAAAATTTAGGGTGATTAGCCTTAGCTGGTAGTGGTTTTTCATATTCCTTCTTTGTAGAATATATTTTCTCCTTTTTCTGCTGAGAACATGCTTTATTGGTTTCAAAACAGCTTAAATGTTAACCTTATTTATGGAAATTTCCATGGTCTTCATGGAGCTGTAATTGCTACCCATTATACATTATATTTAACTTCCATGGTGGTATCAGTCACATTGAATTGTGATAATTTATTTACATCTCTCTTTCTCTCACTAGACAGCTCACTGAGGGTATGATTTGTTTCCTCTAGCTTATACTGCCAGTATAGTAGGGACTCAGTAAAAATACGTCATCTGTGGGTAATCTCATCTACTCCAAGTCTTCAGCTACCAATAGGCTCTGACACCTTGGAAACAATGACAGCATTGTGTGAATATTGAGGGAGAGAGGTGGATTTGATTAAGCAGGAACAGGGAGTGCTGGATTTTGAAAATACAATGTATTTCCTAGGTAACGTGAGGGCACAAGGACTATGGGAAGAACATCCCAAGCAGTGGAAGCCACATATACAATTTCACAGGGAAGAAACCTAGTTCAAACAGAAACTGAACTTGTATGCAGAGTACATCGTGAGAATCGCTGGGCTGGAAGAAGCACAAGCTGGAATCAAGATTGCCGGGAGAAATATCAGTAACCTCGGATATGCAGATGACACCACCCTTATGGCAGAAAGTGAAGGGGAACTAAAAAGCCTCTTGATGAAAGTGAAAGAGAAGAGTGAAAAAGTTAGCTTAGAGCTCAACATTCAGAAAACGAAGATCATGGCATCTGGTCCCATCACTTCATGGGAAATAGATGGGGAAACAGTGGAAACAGTGTCAGACTTTTTTGGGGGGGAGCAAAAATCACTGCAGATGGTGATTGCAGCCATGAAATTAAAAGACAATTACTCCTTGGAAGGAAAGTTATGACCAGCCTAGACAGTATATTGAAAAGCAGAGATGTTACTTTGCCAACAAAGGTCCATCTAGTCAAGGCTGTGGTTTTTCCAGTGGTCATATATGGATGTGAGAGTTGGACTGTGAAGAAAGCTGAGCGCCAAAGAATTGATGCTTTTGAACTGTGGTGTTGGAGAAGACTCTTGAGAGTCCCGTGGCCTGCAAGGAGATCCAACCAGTCCATCCTAAAGGAGATTAGTCGTGGATGTTCTTTGGAAGGACTGATGCTGAAGCTGAAACTGCAATACTTTGGCTAATTCATGTGAAGAGTTGAGTCATTGGAAAAGACTCTGATGCTGGGAGGGATTGGGGGCAGGAGGAGGAGAGAATGATAGAGGATGAGATGGCTGGATGGCATCACCTACTCGATGTACGTGAGTCTGAATAAACTCCGGGAGTTGGTGATGAACAGGGAGGCCTGGCATGCTGTGATTCATGGGGTTGCAAAGAGTCAGACATGAACTGAACTGAACTAGCAAAAAGGATCCATTCAGGGAAGGGGCTAGAGATGATAATTGGAAAGGGAATAGGGGTCAAATTATGAAAGGACTTTGATGCTCTGTGTCTTAGTCCACTTGGGTCTTTGTAACAAAATAGCCTAGACGGGGTGACATTTCTCACAGTTGTGGTGACTGGTAAGTCCAAGACCAAGACACCAGAAGATTTTGGTGAGGGCTTGCTTTCTGTTTCATAGATGGCTGTCTTCACTAGAACCTTACATGGTGGAAAAACCAAGGCATCTCTCTGGGGTCTCTTTTTGTAAGGTCACTGATCTCATCAATGAAGACTCTGCCCTGTGATGTACAGATGCCAACCTCTTTAGCTTTGTTTACTTTGTATCGTTCCCCAGGGTATTTAACAAGAGGATGAAGGTGGATCTTCTACTGAAAAGATTCCTTCACTGTGTTTCACTATACAGTGTCCTTATTCTCTTCGCTTCACTATACAGTATCCTTATTCTCTTAGTATGAAGTGAGTAAGTGAAGTGGCTCAGTCATATCCGACTGTTTGCAACCCCATGAACTGTAGCCCACCAGGCTCCTCCATCCATGGGATTTTCCCAGCAAGAATACTGGAGTGGGTTGCCATTTCCTTCTCCAGGAGATCTTCCCAACCCAGGGATTGAACCCAGGTCTCCTGCATTGTAGGCAGACACTTTACCGTCTGAGCCACCAGGGAAGTATAAAGTGAAGAAATCTACATTTACTTTATTTTTAGGGACCATATTTTCAGTAATCACTCTGAAATCGTAGTTGAACAGTTCTAGTTATATACTCTGCTTTTACCACATTCATTAGTATTGTCCCTCTTGGTATATACTTTCTCAGTAAATATCTTCCATTTTTTAACTATATAGCTCAATTTTTAGCAACTACTTTTGACCTAGTTAGTGATAACTTTGAAAAAAAATAGTTAAAACTAGCAGATCTCCCTACTTATTCTAGTGATGATTTCCAAACACATAACTTCCCCAACTCCCACAGCTTACATTATCTCTGGAATTGAAATGACTGCAAGACTGTCAAAAATCGTTTATTGTAATTTTATAAAATGACTTCAACTTAATCTTTTAGTAAAACCTCTGTTGGTGAGTCATTGTACAAATAGGTCTTTGTTCTACCCTCTTTCTTTTCATGACTGTATCTATCCTTTTCTCTCCTGCATTTCATATTCCTTTTATTTGCTTAAAATCCGTGTTGGGGAGAAAAAAGCTCTCAACAGTGAAAGAAAGAGCATTCTGTAACTCCTCCCCACCATGTACTTCCATTTTCTCTTAGAAACACTAATTTCTCATTTGTCAGGCCCTTTAATCTTCTTATACCCAGCATACTCTTCTAATGTGTTTTAAATCTATTTTAAATCTGTTTCAGTTTCTCTGTACGCAGTTCCTTTTCTCTCCTTCAATGACTGAGTCAGTTTATCTGTCTCAAAATACTGTGCATCCCTTTCTCACTCAATTGTTTTACTTTAATTTTTATTGCTGCAAAATATGTTAAATAAAAATATTTATCACATAATAACTTGGCGAATCTGGTTAAGGTGTTGTTAGTACTATATGTCTTCTAAATTGACATTTGTGATAGGAAGAGCATTGGATTAGGTATCAGAAAAACTGGTTTGTTGTTACTTTTCCAGTACAATCATATGACCTTATTTGTAGTATGAAGGAAACAATCTATCATGCCTATGTCACATAGCTATTTTAAGAAATGAATTTTGGTGATAGTTATTTCCTTCTCCAGGGGATCTTCCCGACCCAGGGATCGAACCCAGATCTCCCGCATTACAGGCAGACGGACGCTTTACTGTCTGAGCCATGGGAAATGATATCTTTAAAAGATCGAATAGCTTTCAGTCAGCTACCTTTAAATGAGGACACTATACCTCTGTGTAGGAATTAGTTAAAGTCGTGGGGTGAGTGGCATTTCAGAGAGGGAAGTAGTAAGAAGATATGAAGTGAAATGGTTAATTTGGATCTCTATAAGTGATTTAGTGGGGCAAGAATATAGTATATCAGTGGAGGAGTATCAGATATGGTTGGAAAATATCATGGATGTGCTTTAAAAGTTACATTTAAAGATTTAAAGTAGGGGAGTGACATAAAATTTGTATTTCCAGAAGCTTATTCTGCAGTCAGGGTAGATGACAGATGGAGGGAGGCTAGAGTTAGGGAGACTCTTGAGGAGGCTGTTGCATTTAATAAAGGTCAGAATTGAGAACTGGAAGTAACATGAATTTAACAAGTAAAGAATAGATGCAAAAGATGCTAATCAGATGGGATCTATGGAACTTACACTCTGATTAACGTGGGTGGTAGAAAGGCATTTATTAAAAGAGAAAATTTTATAATCCTTCTTGGGCTTCTGGCTTAGCTGGGTTCCTTGCCATGAACTGCTATGGAGAATAAAATGAAAGGAAATGAAAGAGGAGAATTGATTTGAGGAATGTTGAACTTGAGGTATTTATTCCATATTCAAGTGCACATGCTTTGTTTTAGTTGGATGAAGGGAGAGAGAATTTGGGACTTGTCTGTGTAGTAGTAAATGAAGCCTTGGATTTGAATCAGATTTCTCAGGCACGGGGCCAGGTCTCTTGTTATACCTTATTCTAAAAGTCTATCCCTTGAGAAATAAATAGTTCTCCAGAGACAAGGATACACATGGCCCTTGAATCATGTTCCTGGTCCTTGCTGTCAATTCCAAATCCGAGTTTTCCCTTCACAATCAGTCACAAGAATCCTTGGATATGTAAATGAAACTAACAGTTTCCTATCGTTCTTATAACTAGAAGTAAACAATACTATAAATCTAATCCAAGTACATTTTTAATCTAGTAGAGTCATAGTAATAACAGTCTTTATTTTTCTGTCTTGGAGTTTACTGTAAATTGGTTATCAAATGCTTTTCATTAATTTATCCTCATGAAAGCAGATGCTAATGTAACATCATAAATTCAACTTATGATAGTAGCATACCTGAAAACCTCCTCTTGATATATAATTATGATGCCAATTATTTTAATGTATTTACTTGGCAGCTTTGTTGGGAACTTGAGCCTTTCTCCAGCCGTATCTTCAATTATGAGTCCTTCCCATTCCACCTGTTCCCTGCCTTCTGCTGGCTTTCCCTTGAGACATGAGTTGTGCTTTAATTTCTCTCCGTATAGCATTGTAGCCCAGCTTCTTGATTTACTTTTCTCTCAAGCTTCTCTGACCCTATTGCCTGGTGGTGGTGGTGGTTTTTCTTTCTGACTCTGGCAGCGGGAGGTCAGGCGGAGTCTGAACGAGACCAGAATGAGTGCCTGCACAACTGCAAGGGCACTAGAATGGCTATGGCTCCCACAGATATTACTTTAGAGAAGTAGTTGCCTTTTGTGTCTGGGTCCTTCAAAATTCAAGGACTTCCAGCTGCCTGAAATTTGTAGACATTCTCAAACATTTTTATGGCTGCACCTAAATATGAAGGGGGAAGTTGGATTGATTCCTGCAGACATTTAAAAGGAGTGCATTTACAATGTCAGTAGTGGCCTGGGTAAAGATAATGAAAAATGTGCCTTTTTTTTTTTTTAGAACTCCTGATCACAGCTTTTTTTTTTTTTTGGAAGGAGTCAGAAAGCCATTCATTTAGACCCACATACACCACACTCACTGACTCTCTTAAAATCATTTCAAGGGTGTTCACAGATATCAGAAAAAATATTTAGTTCACAGATACACACTGTTAATATGGAGTAGAATGCCAGTGTAGAAAGCATATATGGAATGAGACTGAAACTTTGTAATTATTTACTGGATAGTGGCAGTTTAACAGTAAGCAGTATTTGACTCTTTGTTTTCATGCCAGATGAAAGAAGATAATTCCCAGCTGTTTCATTTAAATTCTAGACCTACATAGAAATCCACATGCTAGCAAGTAAATAGAACTCCTTTTCAGTTTTTCTAAATGGTAAGTCAGATTTATATGAAAAACCAGATTATATTTTCTCTGACAACAGTATTAAAAAAGATACTATCCCCAAATCTTGCTTCATTATATTACAGCTGTCCTTCCAATACTTTGGATTGTAATCCATGGAAATCTATCAGAGTGCAAGAGTTTTGATTGTTTTCTTTTATTCCCCTTGCCCCTGACATCAGCTCTGATGTTAAGCCATTCTTTTAGTTATAGTTAAAATGAGACATGCATGGGTGATTTGCAGTTAACTCCTCGCCTCCACACGCACAAATGCCTCAGCCTCACATCTAATCATGATTCATGCCTTATGCCAGATTCTTGCTCTCATCCTAGCACCAGCAGATGGTGGGACATGACCCCTGGGGCAGTCTGCCCCAGTGTTCTAAGGTTGTACATCTTTTGGTAGCAATGGTCAGTAAAGGAAGAATTTTAATGTGGCAAATTGAGTTTTTCTTTTGACTTCTTGCTTTAAAAAAATAAATTAATGGAAATTTGGTGTCAGATTTTCAGGTGGTACCATAAAAACTTATTTTTTAATCCCAGAAACAAAAGTGAAAAGGCATATTGTATTTTTTAAATGGGCTTGCTGAAAGAAAGGACAGCTGCTGTGTTTATATTTTATCATGCAAACTCTACATTTGTAATAATCTGAATTGTGAGAAATGAGTGAGTAACAACAGCATACAAAAAGACAAATTTCATTTATTTATGCTTAAGTACATTTTCTGTTGTAAAGAATGGCATCAGTGGATGCCAGATGACACACATTGAGTTGTTAGTGTAGTTGGGTCTGAATTTGCTCCTTATGCTCTATGATTAGTATGATTGGTGACTTTAGACAAATTTGCTTCATCTTTCGGGACCTCTGTTTGTTCACCTATTAGAAAATGTTGTTTTAAAGTATCTCCAGAATAATCCTCTTTATTACAGAACATAAAATGTAAGAAACCAAAATGGTATTAGCTGCTTTAATGTGTACTAGGCCTATGGTAGAAGGAAATGCATGGATGTAGTTTCAACATTAACTAATCCTGATTACTTGATCTTTTGTACTGGATAGATAAACATACACATAACTACAGTATTTGCAAGGGAATGTTTTTAAGATAATAAATCCATGGAATTTTTACAATTTTCAATTTTTACACATTTTTCCATTTAATTTCTATTGATTCAGCCGTTAATTCTAGCTTCTCCTGATGACGTTGAGTATTAAAGCTCTCTAACCCAGAATCCTGGGTAGTCATGGGTTGCACAGAACATTGCTGTTTAGCTTTTTGACCAGAACTTATGACTAGGGCTACATTTTCCATTCAGTAAGCATGCACATACAGTTACATATTCATGTGTGTAACTCAGTGTTTTACCTTACTATGCATGAACAAAATTTTTTTCTATTCTTTTGTTGTAGATATTGTTAATTCTATTTCTCTTTTTAAGGAATTGCTGGTCCTTATTCACCAAATTGATTTCAGGGTTCTTAATGGATTGAGACCCACAGTTTGAAAAACACTGAGCTGAACAAGCAGCACTTACTATAAAGAAATAATTATTTTTCAGACTTTCTCAAATTATTAAAAATGATTTCCCACTCTATTGATCACAGCAGCTGTCATTTACTTAACCAGAAATCTTTAGAGTTCTTTTATTTATATATGTATTCAAAGGCTATAAAAGATATTGAGGAGCTACACATAGAAACAACATTCAAATAGAATGTTTTGGGGTGTCTGTGAGTTGGATATAGCTTTGGACGGCCTGTCTTAATGTTAAGAGTTGTGTTCCTGTTTTGCTGGAAGATTGGCATGGGGTGTCTTGCATGGGAGTTTGCTGGCTCTTGGGTGGAGCTTGGTCTCAGGGTTCCCACTAATGTTCCCCAGTGTCAGGAGTTCTGGGATGGGTCCAGAGTTCTGGAGTTGAGCCTCCTGCCTCTTGGTTTTGGTCCCCCTCTTATGGTAGCACCAAGAGTCTTCCCTCCATACAGCACAGAAGGCAAAACCCCTAGGTTAATGGTGAAATGACTTTCCAGAGCCAGGAACACCCAAAGAGATTCAGAGTTATATGAAGGAGAGAGGAGGGAAATAGAGGTGACTAGGGGAAGAAAAGGGAGAGTCAAAAGGGAAGAGAGCCATCAAGCCAGAGAGCAGATCCTTCATTTTGAAGAGGTTGGTTTGCCTTTCTGGTATCTGGGTCCTCCGCCAGCATTCAGAAGTGGTTTTGTGAAAGTTACTCCACATACAGGTGATGGTTTGACCTATTTGCGGGGGAGAAAGTGGTTTCCCTGTCTTATTCTTCCGTCATCTTGGGATTGCCCCCTAAATAGAATGTTTTAATGAGCCTTATAACTTCCTGTTTTTAAACACTAGGCATTCCTCATCACTGTTCAAAGTCAAATAGTAATTTTAGATTTCGTTTCCTTGAGCTTTTAGTTCCATCATCGCTCCAGGTGTTACTATTCCAGGTGTACATCATTCCAGTTACTGTTTAATAGGTCATACTTTTTTACATGAAGTATGGCTTGGTTTCATGCAAAGGCTCTTCATTTGTAGTTTAACAAAGATGGAAAACAAAAAAAAGAAGTAGGCCTCTTGAATTTCTATATAACCATATAGAATTTGGAATGAAAGTGAAAGTTGCTCAGTCATGTCCGACTCTTTGCAACCCCACAGACTGTATAGTCCATGGAATTATCCAGGCCAGAATACTAGAGTGGGTACCCTTTCCCTTCTCCAGGGGATCTTCCCAACCCAGGGATTGAACCCAGCTCCCGCAGTGCAGGTGGATTCTTTACCAGCTGAGCCACCAGGGAAACCCAGAATTCTGAATACCATGGCTTTATTGCTGCCTAAACTACTTCCGTTTTTCATTAGTGGTATTTTGAATAAGTTATGTGCGAAACACGGTAATCATATGGAACTGAATAGTCTCTTCTGTCACTCCATATAAAATGATATGAGGTGAGTTTTTTGCACATGTAATTAATTGCCACTTTTAATTGCTGTAGCATTTTTGGAAGTCATAGAATTTATATGTATATAATAATACACTATTAGGAAACTCAAGGGAAGTAGAAAATAAAGCATTCCTACTCTGAATAGACAGGATTGGAAATAACATTGACAAGTAAGTCTGGTATGCAAATGGTATATTCAGAAAGGATTCCTTTGTAATCTGACTGTAGGTTTACAAAAGATTGTATTAAAAAGTGTTTCACATAGGGAAAAACTGAAGATAAAAGCAGCTTGTGGAACTGAAGATAATTTTATATAAATACACACATTTTAATATAAATAAATAATTTCTACTATAGATGGTGAAAATTCTTAAAGAATTTACTGTAGATGTAATTGTCAGTGTTAGTGTTGAAGACGTTCACTGAAACTCTTTGTATGTGTCTCTTTCAGATATGGAAACAAGTGAAAAAATCCAAGGAAGTGAAATACTTCAAGTGTTTGCAAGTCTGTTGATTCCACAGTCCTCCTGCACAGCCAAAGTAGCTAACGTCATAGCAGAAATAGCCAAAAATGGTGAGGTTTTCCTCAAGAACTTTTCTGCTGGGAACATCTTCAGTTTTACACCCTACCTGTCAGTATGTTTTATTAATTTATGTTTCCATTTTGTAGATTAGACCTTTTTAAAAAAAATTTTCTTTGTTTTTCTTTCCATTAGCTTTTTTTTTTTAAGTAATTGTTTAAAATGCCTGTAGTCATTCTGTTCATACATTTCTCATTTGCTATTCCATTCTGTCAGAGTACAGTTAATGAATAGCACTGCTCGGCCCTGCTGTTCCTGTATTGTTCATTCCTTTGGTTATGGGATTCTTGAATTGTCATTGAGTCATTCATCTTCATTGTCACAGGAGACCTTGCCTTTTTCAGTGTATATGTTGTTTTATATCCAGATAAACTCACCTTTTTTTTTGTCTGACCTACTGACAAACCTACTGACATGGCACTTGACTACAGTAGTGAAGTGAAGTCAGAATACATACATACCTACTATGTTTTCTGAGTTCATGAGAAGCATTTATTTCTTAAGTGTCCATGTATATATACTCTGGAGAAACCTTCATGAGAAGCATTTATTTCTTAAGTGTCCATGTATATATATATACACTCTGGAGAAACAACCTCAAAGCATGGATTATATAATAGCCATCCCATTATATATGGTTTATATCCAAGGGAGAGGGTATGCTTTGGAAGATATTTCAGGGATATTTTGTAGCAGAAATATTCGTATATGATTTTAGTTCAGTCAATTTAAGAAAAACGCTGACTTAAAAAAAATTTCTTTAAAATTTTTAAACTTTAAAATGACTTTACTGGTTTCTGCCATACATCAGCGTGAATCAGCCACAGGTATACATACATCCCTTCCCTCTGAATCCTTCCTTCCATGTCTCACCCTCCTAGGTGGTCAGAAAGCACTGGGTTGAGCTCCCTGTCCGCAAGCTTAGTCACTCAGTCACGTCCAGCATCTTGTGGGTCGCCGCCACCCCACAGCAAATTCCCACTTACCGTCTGCTTTGCATATGGGAATGTGTGTGTTTCCTGCCACTCTCTCAGTCCGTCCCGCCCTCTGCCCCCACTGTGTCCATCTGCGTCTCCACTGCTGCCCTGGGTTCATCAGTACCATCTTTCTAGATTCCGTACACCTGGATTAATAGACAATATCTGTCTCTCTGTTTCTGACTGACTTCACTGTACAATAGGCTGCAGGATCATCTACCTCATTAGGACTGACTCAAATGCATTCTTTTTTATAGCTAAGTCATATTCCACTGTATGTATGTACCACAGTTTCTGTATCCATTTATCTGTCAGTGGACATCTAGGTTGCTTCCATGTCCTAGTTATTGTAAAAAGTGCTGCAGCAAACANTTAGGACTGACTCAAATGCATTCTTTTTTATAGCTAAGTCATATTCCACTGTATGTATGTACCACAGTTTCTGTATCCATTTATCTGTCAGTGGACATCTAGGTTGCTTCCATGTCCTAGTTATTGTAAAAAGTGCTGCAGCAAACACTGAGGTACCTGCATCTCTTTCAGTTATAGTTTTCTCAGGGTATATTCCTGAGAAATATGGTTGTTGAGTTATATGGTAATTTTATTCCTAGTTTTTTAAGGAGTCTCCACACTGTTCTGCATAGTGGCTCTGTCAGTTTACATCCCCGCCAGCAGTGCAAGAGGGTTCCCTTTTCTCCACATCCTCGTCAGCATTTATTGTTAGTAGATTTTTTAAATGACGGCTGTTCTAACCAGTGTGAGGTGATACATCATTGTAGTTTTGATTGGCATTTCTCTAATAGCGAGGGATGTTGAGTATCTGTTCACATTTGTCCTGTATGTCTTCTTTGGAGAAATGTCTGTTTAGGTCTTCTACCCATTTTTGATTGGGTTTTTTGCTTTTCTGGTTTTGAGGTGCATGAGCTGCTTGGGTATTTTGGAGATTAATCTTTTGTCAGTTGTTTCCTTTGTAGTTATTTTCTCCCATTCTGAGGGTTGTCTTTTAATCTTGTTTATTGTTTCCTTTGCTATGCAGAATCTTTTAAGTTTAATTAAGTCCCATTTGTTTAGTTCTGTTTTTATTTCCATTACTCTATGAGGTGAGTCATAGAGGATCTTGCTGTGATGTATGTCACAGAGTGTATTGCTTATGTTTTCCTCTAAGAGCTTTATAGTTTCTGGCCTTACATTTAAATCTTTAATCCATATTGAGTTTATTTTTGTGTACGGTGTTATAAAGTGTTCTAGTTTCATTCTTTTGCAGGTAGCTGTCCAGTTTTCCCAGCACCCCTTATTGAAGAGGTTGTCTTTTCTCTATTGTATATTCTTGCCTCCTTTGTGAAAAAATAAGGTGGGGCTTTCTGTCTTGTTCCATTGGTCTGTATTTCTGTTTTTGTGCCACTCCCGTTCTGTCTTAATGACTGTAGTTTTGCAGTATAGTCTGAAGTCAAGAAGGTTGATTTCCTCCAGTTCCATTCTTCTTTCTCAAGACTGCTTTGGCTGTTCAGGGTCTTTTGTGTTTCCATGCAAATTGTGAAATTTTTGGTTCTAGTTCTGTGAAAAATACTATTGGTAGTTTGATAGGGATTGCATTGAATCTGTAGATTCCTTTGGGTTGTGTACTCGTGGTAACAATATTGATTCTTCCCAAAACATGGTATATTTTCCCATCTGTTTGTGTCATCTTTGATTTCTTTCATCAATGTCTTCCAGTATTCTGCATACAGCTCTTTGGTCTCTAGGTAGGTTTTTCCCTAGACGTCTTATTCTTTTTGTTGCAGTGGTGAATAGGATTATTTTCTTAACTTCTCTTTCTGATTTTTCATTGTTAGAACCACTGACTTCTTAAAGAAGTTTTTAAGCATAAAGGAAGGCCATGCTAAATGCAATAGCATTAGTATGCCTCTATTTCTCAAAGTTTGATATTATTTTTAGTCTTTTTATTTTAGTAAGTTGCATATATTATACTTTAAAAAGAAGAAATTTTAAAATTCTGGTCTCAGTTTTACACAGTTTTATACATTGTGTAATCACTATGCAGGTGGCCTTGTAAAGTACCAGTATATGTTATTTTTGTCCAGTAAAACAGCTTGTTCATGTGTGTGTTACCAAAAAGAATCGCCGTGAAATTTTTAAATTTGTTTTGTTGTTGTTTAGTCACTGTGTTGTGTGCTCTTTGCAACCCCACGGACTTCAGCATGCTAGGTTTCCCTGTCCTTCACTGTCTCCCAGAGTTTGCTCAAACTCATGTCCATTGAGTCAGTGATGCCATCCAGCCATCTCATCCTNTAGTCACTGTGTTGTGTGCTCTTTGCAACCCCACGGACTTCAGCATGCTAGGTTTCCCTGTCCTTCACTGTCTCCCAGAGTTTGCTCAAACTCATGTCCATTGAGTCAGTGATGCCATCCAGCCATCTCATCCTCTCTCGCCCCCATCTCCTCCTGCCCTCCATCTTTCCCAGCATCAGGGTCTTTTCCAGTGAGTCAGCTCTTCACATCAGGTGTCCAGAGTATTAGAACTTCAGCTTTAGCATCAATCCTTCCAGTGAATATTCAGGACTGATTTCTTTTAGAGGATTAACTGGTTTGTTCTCCTTGCTGCCCAAGAGACTCTGAAGAGTCTTCTCCAGCACCACGGTTTGAAAGCATTAAAAATTCAACCCTCAGCCTTCTTTATGGCTCAGCTCTCATGTCTGCCCATGTTTGTTTGCAGGTTTCATTTGTTTAGAGGTGCTCGAAATATATTTTAAATTTCAGTGAGGTTCTATATTGGTAAATCACTTTTTTGGTTGTTAATGAAACCTGATCATCTGTTGTTTGCATGTACCTCTAAGCTACTATGGTTATAGTCACTATGTTCTGCCTTGGATTTGAGCTGGTCATAAATGTTGAGAGATTCCTAGTGGGTCTAGGAGTATTTCGTGTACTTCAAGCAGATCTGAACTGCTTTGAATAGATAGGGCTTACCTTGGGAAAACAAAGAACTCTTGAGGCAGATCTAGTTTGAGAGTGAAACCCTCCAGACATTGTTAACCTAGACCAGCCACTATCTAAATTCTTCGTAGGTGCAAGGTAGCTTGATTTTTATATCAAGTAGTTTATTTTTAACTTCATTAGAAACACAGTATAATTTCCAGAAATCAGTTTTTATCTTTAAGCTTTTTTCCTTAAGAATGAGCAAGCACACATAACATAGATTGAGAAATTTTGAATAGCTGATTTTGAAATGGATTGCCATTCCCATATGATCTCACTGAATATCAGTCCTCATAATAGTTTGTCACGGTTTCTCGATACCTCTGCTGCTAGAGCTTGCTTCCAGTAACACTTTAGTAGAGGACAGCTCTGTTTCAGAGACATAATTAGTAGCATTTATACTTTTAATTAGAGGCTTGTTAAGGGCCTGTCACTAATCCCTGCTGGTTAAAATAAATGGGACCCAATTTAAATGGTTGTTTATTGCTTAACCACCACATTGTTGTTGCTGTTTTTTAAGTGACTGGCTGAGAAAGTAGATTAGAGTCTTCTTTTTAAAATAAATATCTTTAGAAATGCAACATGACCCAACAGAGGTATTAACTGGGCTTACATTTCCTCTTGTTAGAAACTTGGCAATGAAAGAAAATTGTGTGAACTGGAGAAAAAAAGAAATTAGAAGTTGATAGGTTCATCGTTACTCTGCTATGCATGTTACATAACAACAGAAGAGAAATATCAGCATATACTTGTTAGATTTTGATTAATTTTGTTTAAATTTTTATTTCCAAAAATATCCTCCAAAAATTGATGTAACTGCCTATGTGCTGATGTTCATAAACCAGAGGATTATTAATAAGTTCCAGGTACAAGTTTAATGTGAGTGCATAGCTGTGACCATAAGTTACAGTAAGAGATGTGATACTTTTTAAAGTAAGTATTCCTCTAGATAACAGATTTAAGGTGAGTTTGGGACAAAGAAAAAATAAGCAGAAGAGAAAGTGTCCATGAATATTTCTTCCTTTTTAGAATTATACTCTTAAAGTATCTATTAATAATAATAACAACAATATATTTCTGAAACTAGGTGCTATTTTGTGTCTACAGTGCTAATAAGTGAAGTTAATAAGTATTAAATACAAGTAAATAATTAAGGAAAGTTATTTATTTAATTGTGAATGTTTATATTTTTAATTAACCATATCTCTTATTTTCAGAATTTATGCGAATTCCATGTGTGGATGCTGGATTGATTTCACCACTGGTGCAGCTGCTAAATAGCAAAGACCAGGAAGTGCTGCTTCAAACGGGCAGGGCTCTAGGAAACATATGTTATGATAGCCGTAAGTGTTGACATAACAGTGGTACACTTACAAACTTTTGTTAAGAGTCATGACTTTTGTAATAATTCTGCTTTGAGTGTTAGCACTATCTCTTCTAGCCGAAGACATTAATGTGGGGGCAGTATGACTTAGTTCTGCTTATGAAACTGAACTGATGGAAATTTGGGCCATAGTATTCTAAACTAAGACTTATCTGACATGAATTTTTTTGTGTTTGTGTGATTTCACAAATGATATTTTCAGAAGAAAGTAAGTAAATTTCTAAGTTTTGGAGCTTTTAATTTTAGGGAAAAAAATGTCTTTTCAGTTAGGCTTTAATGAACTACCATCTCTGGATGAGATTGCTTCTGAACACATATTTTAGTTTCTAAGTCTATCCAAATACATTTTAATTCCTTGCAATTCAGTAAAGCCATTCATAAAAACCATTATCTTTCAAGAGCTAGATTGGTTTATTGCATCTTGCATTGATTCCATTCCTATTTGTCATAATGTCGTTGTCATCCTCACCACTTTATACAATATTACTGTTCCTTCTAGGCAAAGAGAAAGCAAGAACTCGGGTATGAGTATAGATATTGCAAAATTTTTACATTTTCTACCTTTTCTTCCCATATATATGCAAATGAAATACAGGAAAAAAATCTTGAGTATAGTCAATTTAATTAGACTTATCCTGATTTTCCTTTGATTTCTATTTTCAGAAACAAAAACACATTTTTAAACACTCACTTTTAGCATCTCCTAAGAATTTATTTAATTCAATAAAGTCACAAATATATTCATTTATGATGAAAGATAAGAAAAAAAGATTGAAACCATAGGTTTCAGTTGTAACTTCTCTGTAGCAGTAGTGATAAGGCTAGCCTCATTTATTCTTTCCTTACTTTTTCTGAAATATCATGTTATAGCTGAGGATACAGATATCTTTTATTATGAATTTTAATTGGAGAATTTGAGTCCCCAATGTGGTTATAAATTGACCTTACTTTGCCTTCATTCCAGTTCTTACTTATCCTAGGGTATTAGCTTTGTTTACAGAATCTTAGTGCTTATGTTTATGACTTTATGCTTTCACATTTAGAGTTTTTATTAAACACTGTAGTTTATAATACTACCTTTCAACAATGAATGTGTATTTTATATGATTAATTTTAACAATATGCATTTAATAGACTACTGCAGAATAATAGGTAAAGGTTGATTGCAGCTATTTGGAGCACAATCATTACTCTTTTTATTCTTCTGTGTTTGTTATTAGATTTTAAGGCTATCAAGTATTGCTTGAATCTGTTTTGAGTACTTTTGTTCTAGAGTTTCACTTAACATTGGCACAATAGAAGAAATACCCACAGTGATCTATTGTCTCATCTTGCTATGATTTTTATGGGCACAGAGTAATTTTATTTCCTGTGTACTCTAAAGAACCTTAAAGTTAGGGTAATAAATGTTTAGTTAATAAGATTATCATTTTTGATGAAANAAGAATCCACCTGCAGTGCAGGAGCTGCAGGGAACACAGGTTTGATCCCTGGATCAGGAAGATCCCCTAGAAGAGGTCATAGCAACCCACTCCAGTATTCTTCTCAGGAAAATCCCATGGACAGAGGAGTCTGGCAGGCTGCAGTTCATAGGTTGCAAAAGAGGACACGACTGAAGAACTTAACACAGAGTTGATACTTTGAGGAACGATGATTTTTACATTTTTGTGCTTGGTACTATGTCCAAATACACTTTGTTTATTAAAATGGTATTTAAAAATCTAACAGTCTATGAATTTTTACCTTAATCAAACTTACAGGGCAAAGAACATGTTAAATAAAAGCTGCTTTTTTCCAATGCTTGATTGGTTTCCAAGTACTATGTTATAAAAAAGTAAATGCATTGTTGAAGAGATAGAGTAGTAATTTTCAGGTAGTTGGCATCAATTTTGTATATAGGCAGGTAAGTGGAGGCAACATGTGAAGGAGTCTTGCACGTGCCAAAAGTATTAAATGATTTTTTTTTTTTTTTTAGCTCAATAGGAAGTCATTTGTGGTTGCCAAATTGAAAAAAAGAAAGCTTTTTTTTTTTTGTCCCTTGGATACCAGATTCTCTCCTTGCCTCTAAGTCAAATCCTAAATGGCCTTTGGAACTTGCTTTTCCTAATTAACAAGTCTTTAAAAGGGTAGGAAAATTCTAAATATGATGCAAAAGTAAGATTTTTGGATTTTCTTGTTGTTGCTGTTTAGATTTGTTTTTCCCCTTTACTTTTACTACTATGATTTCACTTGTTAAAGGTCAAGTCTATGTATAGACACATTAAACATAAAATTTCTAGTCTACTTTGCCACCATGTTAATATGTATTATCCTCTGCTCTTAATTGTATTCTGTTTTAATTTTTCTATTTTTCTTCTTTGTAACCAAGCTAAAGTACTGAAAACTTTCTCTGTTTTTAATCAAACTTATCTTTGCTGCAAGTTGGGAGTATTTCCCTTGATTGGGAAGGAATAATAAAAGATAAGTACTTTTTAAAGGTGAACGGTTTATATTCTTCTTGATAAGTGGAATAATGTACCTTTTGAGAAAATGTGCTGTTATCAATTCACATTAAATTTTAAATTTTAACTACATTTACATGTGCACACACATACAGAGTTGTATGTATATATAGTGTAGTTTTTAAACTATGAAATAACTTGATACAAAAGCTTCTCCTTAAAATAGTTGGAATAAAATTTAGTTTTGATCTTGAGCAGTTAAACTAAAAACTTGGAGCAATATATTATTTACCTTGTTACCTGAATGCTGCTTAGAAGAGACTTAAGGTAAATTTATTAAATAATTGAGTTTAATTAATAATTTATAATATATAGATATTCAGTCTTTTTCTGATAATGTAGAAATATAAAGCTATAGTAAATAGAGTACTTCAGTGATTTCTTTAGCAAATGCAATGTGATTTGCAGATGCTCTACTATTATCTAAAGGCTTTTAAAAAAAATTAGAGTTGCCAAGAGTTTTGACTGACATGAAAAATCTATTGGTCTATAGAAATTAATGCTGATATCAGTGGGCACACCAAAGCTGTCCATCAAATGTCTCATTGTGACCTAATTTTAAGCTGCATCTGTGGAACTAGTGTTTTCCTTTCCTGAAATATATAAATCTATTTGAAATTATCCTACGTTAAATAAAGGCAATATTTAAATCTGAATATAGTACTCTGCCACAGATTTGCAAGCTTTATGTTTCCTTTTGATATATGGGTATTTAATGGTCATGATGTTTTTTCTTCATGACTTAAATTTCACTGATGTAATATTTATAGTTTTTGCTTTTATATCTAGTCTTTCATGCATTTTACCTGCACCTGGAGAGTGAATAATTGGTTTTTTGGAATTTCAGCAAAGATGTTGATGAATTTAAAGTTTTCATTAGAATGCTTAAAACATATTTGACTATGTCTAAGGTACATAATAGAAATTACCTATTTTGACAGAATTATAGAGGAAATTAAGCATCAGAAGTTAATTTTCTTCCTTAGTAGATTTCATAAGTGTCTTTTGACTTGATCTTGAAAAACAATGTTAAGGGTGTCTATTTACCAAGTATTCTGCTCCAGGAAAATAAAATATCACTAGGCAAAAGTAAAAGGCAGCATATTTAAGAAGCATACAGAAAACCCTGTATAGTTATGCATATCAGTATAGCCAATATGTCTGACTTAAGAAATAATGATACACCTCATTAATTTACATCATGACTATCAACTTTTTGAAAGGTGCTGGGAATTGGAAAATAGGAGCAAGAACTCTTTGTGGATCTTGCAAAGGAGGAGATAGATAATAAACGAGTAAATACTACAAAAAGAAGGTATTTACAGTGATCTTGGTATCAAGAAAATAAACAAGATGATATAATGGAGAGTATCTGGAGATGAAGTTCTCTTGTTATTTGAGGTGAAGTCTGAAAAATGAGAATAAGCCACTTATAGAGAAGGGGAAGAGTGTTCCCTGGAAAAGTATAGCAATTATAAACCCCTGAGTGAGGAAAGAACTCGGTATGGTCAAACCACATGAAAGAGAGCAAGGTATATGAAATGTGGTGAATAGGGAGAGTGTTGTTTAATAAAGTGGAAGAAAAAAATAAGACCTAGATTACAGAGAGCTTTGTGGGCTATTCGAGAGTAATGAGAAACTATTCAAAGGAATCTGATACAGATTTTAAAAACATCACTCTTGGAGCTGCATGAAAAGTGGGTTGAGAAGAATGGAATACTTAAGAAAGGGAGCATGGAGACCAATTGTAAGACTTGTAGTAGTCTGGGCAAGAGATAATGGTGACTTGAATGAGGGTCGTAGTAGTGAAGCTGAGAGGCATCAGACAAATTTGAGAAGTATTTAGAGTGGTGGATGAATCTGGAATAAGGGTAAGGGAGAAATGATCTGGGGCTTGAGCAACTGGCCAGAGGGTAGGGCAGTTTACTGGTAATGGAAAGAACAGAGTCTATTTTGTTATATTTTTCTGAATTTTGTTATTGCTGCTTGTTTTTGTTTTATTTTGTTGGTGGCAGTAATAAATCTAAGAGTCTTAATAGAGATATGCAAGAGGAAATGGCAGTTGGGCAGTTTCTGTATCTTTATATTCTTATACACTTTGAGGATAAACATACAAAAAGTTTAAACTCTCATGTTTAGCAAAATATTCAGATGTTACTTGGATAGAACATGTAGATTGAAGGAACCATGATAAATTAGAAAATGTAAGGGAATAAAGCTGCCTAGAATTTATAATTTTTTTTTTAAATAGAAGGGACTTTGGAAGTCATCTAATCCATCCATCCCCTCTAAATTTTACAGATAAGGGAAACTGAGGCCTCAGAGTTCACATGACTTTTGAGGATCAAGGCTAACTGGGTGATAGTGTTGATCTAAAATTCATGTCTCTGGTTTATATTTTCTCAAAGTAATAAAATTGAAGGAATTACCACTTTCATAAATACCTAAATATTGCATCAAATAATTTTATGCTTCAATATTAATAATTCAGCCCTTAGAATTCCAGATATAGGGATTTGTTGTAAGAATTTTGCTAAAAGCTAATCTTAAACACAGAGAAGGCAATGGCACCCCACTCCAGTACTCTTGGCCTGGAAAATCCCATGGACGGAGGAGCTGGTGGGCTGCAGTCCATGGGGTCACACAGAGTCAGACATGACTGAGCGACTTCCCTTTCACTTTTCATTTTCATGCATTGGAGAAGGAAATGGCAACCACTCCAGTGTTCTTGCCTGGAGAATGCCAGGGACGGCGGAGCCTGGTGGGCTGCCGTCTATGGGGTCGCACAGTCAGACACAACTGAAGTGACTTAGCAGCAGCAGCAGCAATCTTAAATGAATATTTTGTTTAAGTCAAAAAAAGGTAAATTTTATCTAGTTAGAAAGAAGATAGAGCAGAACCAAGTGATAAAGAAAAAGCTTTTCATGTTTTTCCAAATTCAAAAACTTAAAGTATATGTGAATACAAGCATACTTTCCCATGTTTGATCCTTTATTCTCATTTTCTCTAAATGTAGAATAATGTATGAAATACTGACATTTTACTCATTGGGAAATGAGAAACATTTTGACTTGACCAGGATTCTTAGAGAAACTTAGGAAATCCAGCTAATAATCTGAGAGTTTTATTATTCTCACTAAACCAGCTAGACAAGCATAGGTAAACCCTTCCAAGTTTTCAAACAAATACAATTGCTTTGTACTATTTCCTCTGCATATATGGCATATAGAGAATTAAAACTATACTGTCTTTACCAAATACACTGAATAAAACTCCTGAAATGGAAGATAATAGAAAGGAATTTATATACATCTTACATATTTTTAATATTTAAACTTCAGTTTTATTCTGTTCTACTGATCAATACACTCTTTAAAATTTCTCTAAATTGTTGGTATAGCAAAGCGAACTTTTCTATTTAGTAGCTCTCTAACCTAAATTTTTTTTTCTCATATTGTCCTCTAAATGAAATAAATTGGGGTTCAAAGTAGCAAAACCATAATGATGTGTCAAATCAGAGACAAAAAAATTTCCTGAGTGACCTGAAAAACCGTAAACTAAGCTGTGATAACAAGAACAGTTTCTTTCCTTTGACAGCTTGTCATTTGAGTGAACACCAGGTGATGCTCTTTTTTCCCTCTTTCTTCCACATAAGACCGTGTGGATCAGTTATGTACATATATAGTCTGTATCAGCTAATCATTGTTAGACCAGATCAGATTGTATAGTGTTCTGTAATAAAAGATTGTAATGAAAGATACCAAATTTTATAACAAAGCCATTAAGTGGATGAAAATCAGACAAGTTAAAAAAATAATTTGATGTTAAAATTGATGAAAATACAAGTCACAGGGTGAAAGTATTTAATGATTTCTGAGCATGCAATCAAGTGCATCGTTCTTGCCTTAAGGTCTAGTTGCCTTTTTCCTCTTTGCAATTCTAAATCATTATGATGTAATTTCTTAGCACTTCCTTCTAGAATTTTATTTTTTAATCTTTTACCCCTGAATTTTGTTCTCATTTTGTAACTTAGATGATTAATTATTGTAAACTTAATTAGAAGAGATACATATTAAAGTTTAAATCACTATTATGAGGGTGAAGCTTTCCTTTAGTGGCCAAATTGATTTTGAAACAGGAGAAGCCCAGTGCATTTTCCTAGATGAGGCTAAGATTTCATTTCAACTTACTACTACTACTGCTACTACTAAGTCGGTTCAGTCGTGTCCGACTCTATGTGACCCCATAGATGACAGCTCACCAGGCTCCCCCGTCCCTGGGATTCTCCAGGCAAGAACACTGGAGTGGGTTGCCATTTCCTTCTCCGGTGCAAGAAAGTGAAAAGTGAAAGTGAAGACGCTCAGTTGTGTCCAACTCTTAGTGACACCATGAACTGCAGCCCACCAGGCCTCTCCGTCCATGGGATTTCCCAGGCAAGAGTACTGGAGTGGGTTGCCATTGCCTTCTCTCCATTTCAACTTGGTATGCGTTTATTTAAGTACCTCTTATGCATGAGAAGAAGCTGAACAATTCTATGAAGACCTACAAGACCTTTAGAACTAACACCAAAAAAAGATGTTTTTTTCATTTTAGGGGACTGAAATCCAAAAGTAGGAAGTCAAGAAACACCTGGGGTAACAGGCAAATTTGGCCTTGGAATATGGAATGAAGCAGGACAAAGGCTAATAGAGTTTTGCCAAGAAAATGCACTGGTCAGAGCAAACACCCTCTTCCAACAACACAAGACTCTACACATAGACATCACCAGATGGTCAACCCTGAAATCAGATTGAGTATATTCTTTGAAGCCAAAGATGGAGAAGCTCTATTCAGTCAGCAAAAACAAGACCAGGAGCTGACTAAGACTCAGATCACGAACTCCTTATTGCCAAATTCAGACTTAAATTGAAGAAAGTAGGGAAAACCACTAGACCATTCAGGTATGACCTAAATCAAATCCCTTCTGATTATACAGTGCAAGTGAGAAATAGATTTAAGGGCCTAGATCTGATAGATAGAGTGCCTGATGAACTATGGANGGAACCAAAAATCTGTAATGTTGTAAATGTGGTCAAAGAAAGTGGTAGAGATGCCAAGTTCAGAAAACATAAAGAGCATTATTTAAGTGGCATTCTCCTGCTAGCTCCTAGCTCCTTCCTATATTTTGTTATTCCTCTAATGTCCCTGGACTGTTGGATTTTCACAGTTTGTACCAACAGTACTGAGGGGGTGTGTGATGCTTACATATATGCAGACATGTAGTGGAGTTTGACTCACTCAATGCATGCGCTAGTGCTCACGCTTACGTACCTGAGATTTAATGATTCAGCAGCTCTGCAGTATTTGAAGAGGTAGTCAAAACTAATAAATAAAGTTAAAAATATTGCTAAAGAACAAGGATCTGCAGAGGTGATCCAATATTAAGGCACTCTATCAACTGGTAAGTAACCAAAATAATTTCTAACTTGGAAAGCTTCTTGGTGCATGATCTTAATAAATACTATAACCAAGATACAAATATTCTACCAATATAACATAAAGGTATATACTATAATACGTGTAATACTATAGATATAATAGGCGATTTGCCTGTAAGATAATGTAAGTGTTGTGAGTCATTCATTAATTACTGAATTGTATAGTTAGAAAAAATAATTAGCATCAGAAGCATAAAAATGAATCATTTAATTGAATACATTCTTTTACATATATGTCATTTTAGAACAGACTTCATAATTCCACTGCAAAATTTGAAATTGTTTTAGACTATTTGAACTCTCATTGTAAATTTCATTTGTCGCAGGATTTGTTTTCTATTCTTATTTTGGTAATAAGTCTCTTTCTAGTATAGATGACCCACCCTACCTAACTGAGCCAGATAATATCCATAATTACCATCAGTTTTCAGGGCCAACAAGGCTCTTGTTGGCTATCTCTTCATACTACCCAGACCTCTAGGCAAGTAATCAGTTGGCATGTGAGACAGCTCAACCTTACCCTTATGTTCTTTCTGATAATCACCCAACCATCTCCTTATCTATAGCTTAAGAACTATGTTGTTGTTATGGTTTAGTCATTAAGTCATGTCTGACTCTTTGCAACCCAGAGTCAGTTGGTCTGTAGCCCTCAAGACTCCTCTGCCAATGGGATTCCCCAAGCAAGAATGCTGGAGTGGGCAGCCATTTCCTTCTCCAGGGGATCTTCCCAATCCAGGGATCCAACCCGCATCTCCTGCATTGGCAGGCAGATTCTTTACCACTGAGCCCCCAGGGAAGCCTAAGGACTCTGAAGAGTGGTAAAGAGATTAGTACACAAAGTCCATCAAGGGATGCATGCTATGAGGAAAATGTGTTTTGTAAGAAACAGGTTTTTATCTTTAGATTAAAAAATATATATAACTTAAAAAAAACTTGGAGAAAATTATTAACTTGAAAATGGCATATAATTTTTAAAAGGAAAAGAAAAAAGATTTTGATTTCTTCTTCCTCTGCCTTTAGATGAACCAGTTACTAGTAGTGATAGTGTTTGCATAGGCGTATGAGTGTCTTTCTTCTTAGTGTCTTTCTGCTTACTCTTAGAGGCAGTACTTTTGGTTTTCACTTTGGTTTATTTACCTTCAGCTCTGTTACAGATATTCTATTATGATTGTTCATGAAGAGCCATTGTGAAAATCTGGGGCATATTAAGTACTTTAAAATCACTTAGTTTCTTAGAAAATGAAGGCAAGCAATGATAACAAAGCCATATTGACCTCTTTACCTCTCAAGCCAAATCTTCTTTTCTTTCCTAAGATGATTGTCACTATTATTAAGTAAAACTTTGAAAAGAGAAATATTTTAAGTAACCAGATTTTTTCCTTGTTAAAACTTTGCTTCCTAACAGTCAGCAAAGATAACTCTGCTGCAAATAAATAATAACACTTTTTTTGTGTTTTGTTTGAGTGTGTTATATATTTTTCATTCTTTATTATGAAGCAAATGTTTTTAAGGGGTTCTAAGACTTTTATCTTCTTAGTCTTTATTAAAGTTGCTTTTTTTCTTATGCTTTTCATATACTTTGTGACTTCCTGTAATGCAAATGTTACTTTGTCTAACCTTTTAACTTAAAAACCAGTGGTAATATTTAATTGTTTATGCATTTTAAAACCTACTTAGTAAAGGTATAAGACCATAAAAAAAAAAAAACTGGTGATGTGACATATTACTTGAATTATTGTCATTTCTAAATTTCTTTGAAAATTTTGTTGAAAAGTTTCAAAATTNAACCTTTTAACTTAAAAACCAGTGGTAATATTTAATTGTTTATGCATTTTAAAACCTACTTAGTAAAGGTATAAGACCATAAAAAAAAAAAAACTGGTGATGTGACATATTACTTGAATTATTGTCATTTCTAAATTTCTTTGAAAATTTTGTTGAAAAGTTTCAAAATTCAATTCCTTTGAACTAATGTCTTAAACATTTTCAAGACTTAAAAGTGGATTTAACCTTGTTTTACCATAATTAAAATAGTATGAAATAGTAGTGTTTGCAGTAGGGAGTATAAGAGGTGTTTTCTTCTTACTAATGTCCATTTAATGTGTAAACACTTTTTTTGTGTTTTGTTTTCTTGTTTGTTGTTGTTTTTTAACAGATTCCCTTCAAGCTCAGCTTATCAACATGGGTGTTATTCCTACCTTAGTTAAATTACTGGGCATCCACTGCCAAAATGCAGCTCTTACAGAAATGTGTCTTGTTGCGTTTGGCAATTTAGCAGAGCTTGGTAAGTCCTCGACATGAACTAAAATGTAATTATTCATAACTGATTAATAGAATACATTTTTCTTTAGATGTTAACCTGGAAATCCATTTCGATTCTTTCAGTTTATTTTTTTGAAGCATCATAGATACATTGTTTCAGTGCTAAAGTGTAGATCCAATTACATTTTAGGATTATATTGTTTATAATTGGAGCTAAGAAATTATGTGTTTTTGCTCACTAAAGATATAGCTTAAAGATAAAATAGAAATAAATGAATGCGGTCTGGTTTAGGATTGGGGGCAGAAAAGGAATGTGCAGCCCTTTTTAAGTCTCTGATTCCTGGTGTATGTGCACACAGTATTTTTCTATATTTACAATTATAGGATGAATCCAGTTTTAAAGTTTGCATGCTTATAAACATTATAGATTAAACAGAATGAGATTTTCCCCCTTTTTCTTTGGCTTCACAACCTTTTATAAATAAACTTATCCGCTTAAAATATTAGTATTTTGGGAGATGGATAGAAATGTTAGAATGAAAATCTGTACTTTTACTCCCTTTTGGAAATCGACTAAAACTAGAATAAAGAGTTGTGTGTGTGTTTTTTTTTTTTTAATGCAAAACCATCGAGGAAAGGGGAGGGAAAACAAACAAAAGGGATACTACAAAAACTTTTTAGAACCTGGAAAGAAAAGAAGCAATAACTCACTTAGCAAAACTTTGAAATTTGAATCCTGAATTGGAAAGCCAAGAACTAACCAATTTGTTCTTTGATATCTTCAAAAGGCTCAGGATTTAGTGGCATCAAGAGTTTCTTCTGTCCCTTCCCACTCTGGTAACTGGCCTTCCCATCTCAGCAGAAGACTTTGTTTACTCTGTAGAGAGAGACTCAAAGTAGGGGGATATGGGCTTAAAGATACTTATGTTGGAGTTCTTCTACACAGAGCCTTCAGATCTACAGGGAATCTTACAAGGCCACCCCATAGATCCTAATCAATTTTAAAATCCCAGTTCTTAATGAGTAGCAGACAACTAGAAAAATGAGGACCGCCCCTAACATGGGAAATAATGAAATAAAAAAAAGTAAGTTGGAGGAAGTAGAAACTATGCAGGGTGGGGGGGAAACTCTAATATGCTCAAGTAGGAAAATACTGTAAGCAGGAAACTGTGACAGGACGCTCTCTTTAAAGAAAAAGGGACAGAGCAAGAAAGCTGAAACCACTGAAATGAAAGACAATAAACTGTACAGAGAAATATTTACAGAAGTAAAGCAAAAAGCAAGAGTATGGAAAATAGAGAATCAGTCCAAGAGTTTTAGAAAGAGATAAATAGGAAAAAATTGCTGAATATACCCAAGTGTCACAGAACTAAAATAAATATTTCTCCAGATTGGAAGAATCTTATCAAATGGCAGCCTCCTGGATGAAATTATGTCCCCAGACCACGGCACATTAGTTCAGTTCAGTTCGCTCAGTCGTGTCCGACTCTTTGCGACCCCATGAATCTCAGCACGCCAGGCCTCCCTGTTCATCACCGTCTCTCGGAGCTCACTCAGACTCATGT
>SJYV01006085.1:308515-368381 GCA_006410875.1 Neotragus pygmaeus | reverse complement strand
CTCTCTTGCTTTTTTGATCATCCAGTGGATGTTGGCAATTTGATCTCTGGTTCCTCTGCCTTTTCTAAAACCAGCTTGAACATATGGAAGTTCACAGTTCACATATTGTTAAAGCCTGGGTTGGAGAATTTTGAGCATTACTTTACTAGTGTGTGAGATGTGTGCAATTGTATGATCTTATCATCCAGAAAAACATTTCATAAGATTAAGCATCCATATATGGTTTTTAAAAACTTAAACCATTACTACAAGAGAGTAAAGAGAATATATAACCCGAATTCTATAGAAAATGTCACACTCAGTGGTAAAACAAAAAGTATTTCCTTCTAAAGTTGGGAAAGGGAAGGATTATCCCCATTTTTATTTCTTATTGTATTGTAGGAACTATCCAGTGCTATAGAGTGAAAAAGAAAGAAAAGATATTGGAAGGAAATAAGCTATCATTTTTCATGGATGATTACATCCAGAATACAAAAGAATATGTTAATCTTGAAAATTAGAATTTGGGTTGTTAGCCAAAACAAAAACATATGAAAACCCAAAGCATTGTATTTTTACATACCAGCAAAAACAGAAAATACATTTTAAAAATACATTGTTTACTATAGTATTTAAAAAAATATATTTAAGGGAATTCCTTGGTATTCCAATGGTTAAGACTCTGTGCTTTCACTGCTGGGGCCCCCGAATGTGATCCCTGGTCTGGGAGCTAAGATCCTGCAAGCTGAGTGGCTTTAAAAAAAAAAGAGAAGTACTTCAGAATAGATTAATAGAAGATGTCTAAGATCTCTGGCAGATAAGTGTAGAAAATCATTAAGAGAAACTAAGATCTAAATAAACAGAAAGTTATATGTATTCTGTAATGATGTTATATGGTCCCATACTGATCCAAAGACTTAACTACAGTTCTCATCAAAATCCCAGGAATAGTCAAGATAATGTGAACAAGAACAAGGGAGCAGAACGGGTTTTACTTCATAACAACAATAAAGTTTTATTCTGATAAAACTCTATTATATTTAAAAAACAATGTAGTATTGGTTCAAAGATGGACAGGAAGACCGGTGGAACAGGATAACCCAGAAACAAATGGATGCATTAGTAGATGTCTATTTTACTAAGAAAAAAAGTTACCACTATGGAGCTATATGGAAAGGACAGTTTGTTAAATAAATGGTGCTAGAAATGTAGAAAAATACAATTGGAGACACACATACAATCCCAGTTTTTACTATTTTAAAAATTTCATTTCAGATACATTATTGAATGTAAAAGTTGAAATAAGAAAGTTAATCTTAAAACATGAGATAGAAGAATATCATCACAGGCTTGCATACAGAAAATTTTCTTATATCACAAAAAGCTTAACTAAAAGGAAAAAATGATAAATTTGGTTATTTTAAAAATAAAAATTTGAGAAAAACATGACAGTAGATAAAATGATATTTCCAACACATGTACCAGCAGAGGGCTGATGTGTACAACATGTAGAAAATCACCCTCAAATCACTAGGAAAAATGTAGAAAATTCAGTGGTGAAAATGTGCAAATGATTGAGAAGGGCCTTGACAAAAGATAAAATCCAAGTAGCTAATGAACACATGAAAATATGCTCAACTCATTAAAAATTAAGGAACGCAAAATAAAACCACAATAAAATACCACTATGTACTCACTGGAAAAAATGATAACACCAAGTGTTGATGAAGGTGTGGAACAGTGGAAACTCGTTAAATGCTGGTGGGACTATAAATTGGTATGATTTGGAGAACAGTATCTACTGAGTTAGAGATGCGTGTTCCCACTGATCCAGAAATTGTGCTGTTAGGTGTATACCCAGAAACATGTTCATGTACACCAGGAGCCATTCCAGGAGTGGCATAACAGCATTGTTTATAATAATGAAATATTTAAACAATTCATATCCATTGACAGTAGAATAACATAGACCATCCATATTATGGAAAAATACACAGTTACGGAAAGGAATGAAGATAGCCATAACCAATAGTGTAGATGAGTCCTATAAACATATTAAAAAGAAAAAGCCAGCACTGAAAAATATATGATTCCATTTATATGAAGTTTCAAAAACTAAAATTAAGCTATAGTTTTTTAGGAATGATTATTTGGTGAAACTGTAAAAGTATGGCTATGTATGGATATTAGGGTAGTGACTTGAAAGGGACAGATATGTGACAGGAGAAAGTCACAGAGGGGTTTCTCAGGTTGTTGGTGATGGATTTCTTGATTTAGGTAATAGTTCTGTGGTTATTTAATGTATTTGATAATAATAGTTGATTAAGTGTAACATAAGGACTTCCCTGATAGCTCAGTTGGTAAGAATCCACCTGCAATGAAGACAACCCTGGTTCAATTCCTGGGTCAGAAAGATCCGCTGCAGAAGGGTAGGCTACCCACTCCAGTATTCTTGGGCTTCCCTTGTGGCTCAGCTGGTAAAGAATCCACCTGCAATGTGGGAGACCTGGGTTTGATCCCTGGGTTGGGAAGATCCCCTGGAGAAGGGAAAGACTACCCACTGGAGTATTCTGGCCTAGAGAATTCTGTGGACTGTAAAGTCCATGGGGTTGCAAAGAGTCAGACACAACTGAGCAACTTTCACACTTAAGCATAATGTATATTTATGCACTTTGTTGAATTTGTGGAATTTTTCCACCACTTAGAAAAGATTTTTAAATACACATTCATACAGATATACACATACGTATATATATATATATATAAACATGATACATAAATGGTAGTGATATAAGTAGACGTCCTTGGGCAGAATGGTACTGATAAAAGTGTGCTAGGCTGTCTGCTTTGGCAGAATGCCTTGCTAATCCTTTTTAATAAGGCATTTTAAGCATCCCATGTATATATGTGATTACAGTTAAACTGTGAGAAGAAAGATCTCATAGTTTAACCTTAGCACATGTTATATTTTCTGCGTGCCTTAGATCTTATGGGAGAAATTTATTTTGTGTTTTATAACTGTGAAGTGGACTGAGTGATAACTTTGAAAATTTGTGTCTGGACTATCCTTAACATATCATCCTTGGTTTTCCTTGTATGCAAAGGAGAGTTATTCCAACATTTAAACTGGGATTTCTATAATTCAAGGTTTTTTGCACTTTTTAAGGCTTTTTCGTCATGGCTTTCAATTCTAGTCACCACATATTTCTAGTTCTATCATTCTGTAACCAAGGAAACGCCCTATTTTCAGCATGGCACAGTGCAAGTATACCTTAAAAAAAAAATTCCAGGTTGAATATTCTGTGTATTCTGAAATAATATGCCAAAGAAGATCAGTGGTCCTAGTGATAGGGAATAAAGGCAAATTTTTACACATTAAAATGGTCTGAAAGAAAAAGTCTTAAGTTTGGGGGAAAAAAAAAAGGTCTGTTTCTCCCAAATAACAAACTTACACTATAGATATAGCCCTTGCTATAGATATATGCATATACAGCTTAGGGAAACTGAAGACTAAAATAAAATCCAGCTAAACAATAGAATTTAAGTTTGAAAATATATGTGTAGCTAACGTATTCCTAAGGTCAGTTGATCAACATTTATCTTAAGCAGTATCAAATATACCCCAAATAATTAAGTAGACCAATTTAGGTTAAAACACAAGGATGAATGAAGTTTATACAATATCTGCTGAATTGGGGGAGACAGATATGAATGTGAATATAAAATCTTCAGTGAAATATGTTCTATAATGAAAGAATATTTAAGATATTAGTATAAACAATATTAATTCAATAGACAAATATAGTTTGCTATGAAGATAGTGTTTTAAAATACATTTGGGATGTAAAATCTGTTTAAAATTTGTTAGTTATCCATCAAAAAAATTCAAAGTTATTTTTTCTTTCCACTTTTATTATGAAAATTTAAGAACCTATTCAGATGTAAAGCAAATATAATATAATGAACCACGTTCCCATCACTTGAGGAAGCTTCAAATTAATGAGGACCTGAAGCTCTTTTTAAACATGACTTTTCAAGTTCAGAAAGTTACAAATTAACTGCCTTAGAAAAATAACAGTGTAAAAATATGAATCCAAATATACATACCTTGTGATATATTTTGAAATTTACTAATACCCCTTTTCAATATCTTGGTATTCAAATTCCATTAGTGGATATATTTTAACTATATCATCTGTGTGTATTTTATTTTAAACAGTGTGGGATATTTTATAGTGTTGCCTTTTAAATGTGAGTATAATCTCTAGAATAACAGTGGATATTACTTGCCTTCAGACTTGAGAATCAATTTGTTTTTTAGGTGCTGCCAGACATTGTGAAAAGTGACATAATATCAAATGGAAAAATGAAATAAAGCTCTTGTGTATTTAAGCTGCACTGTCTGATACTTCCTTTTGAAACTCAAATCTTCAAAGGAGTATTATCTAAATCGTGTACTTTCTTGGTATCTTATAATTCTTAATAATAAATTGCTTATACCAGAACTCTTATTTCATCTTAAATTTTGGTTATTTTGTTCACATTATTCTTTAGATGCTATTAAATTACAGCTCGTTGAATCAGGCCTGGTAGAATGTCTACTGGAGATTGTTCAGCAGAAAGTGGATAGTGATAAAGAGGAGGATATTGCTGAGCTCAAAACCGCTTCAGATCTAATGGTTTTATTACTTCTTGGAGGTGAGTTATAATTTATGTCAATAAAAAACATGATTGTCAGATTTTTTTAAATTTATTGTCTCTTTTATAAATACTTCGTTAGGCATTTTCTCTCATTTTCCTGTCACATTTAATCTTGTTGATGTGATGATTTTGAAACACATCATAAAGAGAACTAGAGATAATGAACCTGGACAGGAGGAGTCTTTACTGTCTTACACAGTATTTAAAGAGCTGTCATTTAGAAGAGACAGCTATGGTGCCAAAGGTCTAAAAGCTAGATGTCTACTTGGGATTTAGAATAGAAAAATTCTAAACCCTTTGTCCAGTCTCTACTAAAAGTTTATTATAAAAAGAGCCATTACTTCTCCTTTTATGAATTGTGGATTGTGAAGCATGTGATTTCCCAGTTGAGTATTCAGTTAAGAATATGGATGTGTCACTCCTAAGTATTTCCCTCGTATCTGTTTCATTTATCTCTAGATGAATCCATGCAGAAATTATTTGAAGGAGGAAAAGGTAATGTGTTTCAAAGGGTACTATCTTGGATTCCATCAAATAACCACCAGCTACAGCTTGCTGGAGCATTGGCAATTGCAAATTTTGCCAGAAATGGTAAGCATATTAGTTCATTCTTATTAAATCAGACTTTCTATATTTTAGAATTATTCGTTGCCATAACATGTACTAAACCTAGAACCGTTCAGATGCGTATGCAGAATCTCTGTGTACTACTACCTTAATTTTTCAGAAATCTGAAATACTAATAGCAACTTGCCCAACAAATTACATGTTTTATGCACTTCAACTAAGAGCTGATAGTTTAAAGGTAATGAACAGTGACTTTGAAGTCTTTCTTTTTGAATACTCTACACTTCAGAGATGAATAAACTTTAGTCTCGTGCTAATATACTTCCAGTCTAGGAGGATATGCTCTTTGGATTTAGATTTTATCTTGGATTTAATAATCTGAGTATTCATTATTGTGCCTCAATTTATACTCATGTATACAAAACTTAAGTGTGGGTGATCTACTGGTTTAGGCTGGAATATTTACTTAAATAACACTTCAGAGGCACCAGGCCTTCATGTATATTTCTGAAGTCTGATACTTCTGCTGTTCATTCTAAAAACTTATTCTTATTCTGTGTCTAAAAATGTGAGTTACTTTTGTTTTTAATTTTATTTTATTTGAGTATTAACTCTTGTTATAGCATGTTTTAATAATGACATTCCATTTTTCATTGTCTTTTTGGGGACCATCATTAGCTCCTTAATGATGAAAATAAGACTTGCAAAATATTGATAATTCATGAAGCTAAATGGGGGTTAAGTAGTAATTATTATAAATTTCTGTTTTATAAATGTTTCAGAAATTCTGCTTTAAAAAATAATTTAAATATCAATCATGATAACAAAATGTAGAGTACTGTTACTGTAATGTTGGCAGAACACTGGCATACTTCATTATAAATGGAAACAATTGGGGGACATGTTAAGCACGTGGTTTCTACTTACTCATCTTCTGACATACAGTCAGGATCTCAGCTAGAGATTTTGGGGGCCAATTTAAAAAATTTTATCTATTTTAAGAATCTTATAATCAGACTTCTCACTCAGTAAACAAACAAAAATCTCCTAAGTCTGATGTGAGAAAAAGATGGAATTCATTTTATTTTTCTGTAGCTCCATTTTCCTTAATGTAGATAATGGGCTGGCATGAGTATTACAAAATATTTATAAATATTTGTAAAGAGGGGAAAAAATGTTTTCTGTTGTTATTTAGATGGAAATTGTATCCATATGGTAGACAATGGAATTGTAGAAAAACTTATGGATTTATTGGACAGACATGTAGAAGATGGAAACGTGACTGTTCAGCATGCAGCACTAAGTGCCCTCAGAAACCTAGCCATCCCAGGTACGTCCTAAGAATGGGAGCCAACTGTGCAAGAGATAAAATCTGTTGTTTTGGAAAGATACTTTTTATGTGATTTGTGGACCTACCCCGACCAAGAAAAGAAAAATCATAGTCTTCAGGTTGCTTACATTTTTCTTACTAATAAATGGAGATTATATGTTAAAGAAGTTTTCTGAGATGACACAAGCACAATCTTCCTTTTTCAGATTACTCAAATATTCTATTACGTTTTGTGAACTCCCAGATTTTCATCATACTGTATAGTTAAGATTTTTAAAGCATCTTCAGTTGAGGTTAGATAATGGTATCAATTCATAGAATCCCCTAAAGATGACTTTTAAGAATTTTTTTTTCCCCCTACAAGCAGACGTGACATTTTGTTTCCTTTTGAACTTTTTGTATTGGGCTGTAGCCAATTAGCCGTGTTGTGCTAGTTTCAGGTGAACAGGAAAGGGACTTGGCCATACATACACATGTGTCCATTCTCCCCCAAAACCCACTCACATCCAAGCTGCCACATAACATTGAGCAAAGTTCCATGTGCTATACAGTAGGTCCTTGTTGGTTATCCATTTTTAATATAGCAGTGGGTACAGACAAACCGCTTTTTTTAACTAGCCTTAATGTGCCTTTTTGGACTACTAGTCTTTCAAAATAACATTAACATGGGAAATAATACAGGATATAGTTAAAGCTATCCTGTTGTTCTACTTTCTAATGGTAAATTTCTGGTTAGGTAAAAACAGTGTAACATATGAAAATGCAGTCTACATAAAATAAATTTGTTTCATGTAGCAGATTAAGATTGCTTATTAATGTCTGTAATATCTATATTAACACAGTTGGGTCAAGGATAGAGGTAAAAAGAGACATTTATTAAAGTTGAGGAATCATGTTTTTTGTAAATATGAAGACAACATTGTCAGATTTCATTTACAAATTATTAGGTTTTTTTTAAATTAGATTTTAAAAGCCAGTAAATGTGATTTTGTATGTTGTGCTTCTATCAGCTCAGTTCAGTTCAGTCGCTCAGTTGTGTCCGACTCTTTGCGACCCCATGAATCGCAGCACACCGGGCCTCCGTGTCCATCACCATCTCCCGGCATTCACTCAAACTCACGTCCAGCCATCTCATCCTCTGTCGTCCCCTTTTCCTCCTACTCCCCAATCCCTCCTCAGAGGATATTTATCCCCCAGACCTACCATTCCCAATCCCATTCTTAAAATTAACAGGAAAGTAATAGGATTGTTTTTAAGTAGAAAAATGTAACATGGAGCCTTAAAGCTAATAAGACACTCAAAAATTATATTGAATTGAATGATTATCATCAAAAATGCTAACATAATTTTAACCAGTCTCTCTGTCTCTCTCTAGTTGTAAATAAAGCAAAGATGTTATCAGCTGGAGTCACGGAGGCAGTTTTGAAATTCCTTAAATCTGAAATGCCCCCGGTTCAGTTCAAACTCTTGGGAACGTTAAGAATGTTAATAGATGCACAAGGTAAGAGAAATTCTTTCCTAAGGTGTATGTTTCGTATGAAAAAGGACCTGTTTTTAGCGTTCAGAATTATGTAATCATAGAGATAAGTAGCAAATAAAAGGCAAAAGAGATTGGTTTTAGATCCCCATTAATTAATTTCCATGTTTGTTATAATTGACTTTAAATGGAAATTATATTGTACTTCTCTTCATTTGTAGGTATAATCTAGGTTTTAGAATGATTTATTAACAGTTCTTGGAGGAATTTTTATGTTTTGGCATTTTCTATACTGATTTTACTTTGTCTTCAAAATCATTGTTTCAATACAGTGACAGTCAAAAATTTTTTTATTTGTTTTATAAACAGGGAGATCATGTTTCTGTTTACAGAAACAATAATGAAAACTCAGAATGAGTTATATTTATTTATTTCTGAATTCTAAACTTTGTATGTATTGATTCCTTAGAGTATTGCTGAAAACTCTTTGGTACAGTTTTTCAGAGTACTAACAAAACTACCAAGCTGAGCCAAAAGCGTATAAAGTTATTTCATTTTTTATAAAAGTCCATAACATTATATTAAAAATCTCAGTAATCCATTAGATGCAGAGTATTTTGTAGTTCTTATTTAACAAAATTGTTGTGTTCTGTTTTTTAGACCTGTAATTTTCCTTCACACTCTTACATCTTTAACGAGCTGTTTTAGTTGATTGCCTATTATTGATTCATTCCTTTGTGGTTTGCCTTCTTTCCTATAGCAGAAGCTGCTGAACAACTGGGAAAAAATGTTAAATTAGTGGAGCGTTTGGTAGAGTGGTGTGAAGCCAAAGATCATGCTGGTGTGATGGGAGAGTCAAACAGACTGCTCTCTGCCCTCATACGACACAGTAAATCAAAAGTAAGTCTGAGGAAACCATTCAGTTATTTATGAAACAGATTAAGAGAAGATGGCAAGAAAAAAGTCTTAAAGGCACTCCTTGTCTTGAGTAAATCTCCTTCATATAAATAATTGACTTCACCACAGTAGCTATCCAGCTGGTTGGTCACAGGAATGTTCCTCCCCATCACATGCTATCTCTTGGTGTCTTTCCCTGGAGCAAAAACAGCTAGTCACTTGGACCTTCCTACCACCTGTCTCACCTAGAGGAGCCTGAAAGCCCATCCATTTCACTGGCACCAGTACAGGACCAAGTGTATTGTTGTCGAGAGGGAAAATATTGAGAAAGAATGGCAAAATTAACTCCTGTGGTCCTCCTCTTACCTCTTCTCCATCATAACTGTGCTCTGTCGGGCCCAGAGACCGTCAGCAAAGGGGGAGAGAAGTGGGCATTAAGATGAACTTTGTGCCAGGTTGATTCTGTAGAGAAGACACTCCCAAAGGATTTTAAGCAGCAGGGTGCCATTATTTNCCTCTTCTCCATCATAACTGTGCTCTGTCGGGCCCAGAGACCGTCAGCAAAGGGGGAGAGAAGTGGGCATTAAGATGAACTTTGTGCCAGGTTGATTCTGTAGAGAAGACACTCCCAAAGGATTTTAAGCAGCAGGGTGCCATTATTTGGTTTTCCTAAAAAGATGACTGTTTAGCTTATTTACTAGGGGCAAGGAAAACAAAGCTATTTCAAAAATATACATGAGAGATGATGAAGGGCTAAACTAAGGATTTGGGTTGAGTAATTTGAAATTGCTGATATTCGACCATTTTGACACGAAGCAATAAATAGCATATGGTTCAACCTAATAGAAGCAGTGAGGATGGAAAAGAAGGGAAGGATTTGAGAAAGATGTGGGCGGTAGAATGGACAGAATTCAACATTGGGGTCAAAGGAGAAGGAGGTTTTAGAGATAATTCCACCTTTGGGGCTTAGAACCAGGTGGGGTCATCATGTCATTCATAAAAATGAGAGACTATGGGAAGAACTGACATTCCAACTAACTTGCTTATTCCAAAATCACTCTTCTGTCCTTTTTGGAGTCTTTACTCTAATTCTTTGCTCCATTCCATAAGGTCTCTTACCAATGGTTTCGTTTAGGCAAACCATAATTCTGTTAACTAGATTAAATCAGACAGACACGTTTTGGCATCTGAATCTGGAACTCTCAGATTCCTGTTACATGTGGCGGTTAGGCCACCAAAAACTTGAGTTTGAAGGCAACAAAACCCTAAGTGAAATGAAGACAAAAGTGAGTACTAGAAATAAGTACCGTTTCTTTTCATCTATAAGTAGCCATTTCTTTTCATCTAGCCTTTGCTGTATACTTTTATATGTGTTTTTCATGTAATAATTTTGTATAACAAAAACCTATGAGATATACACTTATGTTATCTCAAAGGAAATCTCTGAGATGCAGAGAGCTTTTGTAATTTGCTCAAAGTCAGTGAGATTTATTGAGTCTGGAGCCCACTGCCCCTCTGCCACGGGAAAGGACAGAGCTATAGGTACTATGAGAAATTAGGGAGACAGAATTTTGGTTTAAATTCTCCTCAGGTCCTGTTGTATGTAATCTTACTTTGTCAGATACAACAAAGGTTTTAAGACTAAATAGATACATACATACATAAAAAGCTTCACCCGGTTCATCTGAAAAGCAGCCACCTGGTATTAATAATAAAAATTTGAAAGGAGGAACTTTTTATTATTATTATTCCAAAATTTATTCTGTTTTGTTGATCTCATGGTAGGTGAACATTTGGGTCCATAGCACTTTTGTTTGTTAGCTTCTGGAACTCTCTTCCTTGAGATGAACTGCAGTGGTCTTTTTTGCTTAATTTGTCATCTTTGAATTTATTTGAAGCTAAAAGCTTTTTCCTTCTCTTCTGTGAAGAAAAAAAAATACGGTTAAATGTAATGATTCATAGGGACACTGTCAGAAAACCACTCAACAGTGAATTGATTGATTGTAATGCAGTTTATGTTTAAAATTAAAGTTTATAATTTCATGATACTTATTTATTGTAGGATGTAATTAAAACCATTGTACAAAGTGGTGGCATCAAGCATCTAGTTACCATGGCAACTAGTGAACATGTAATAATGCAGAATGAAGCCCTTGTTGCTTTGGCACTAATAGCAGCTTTAGAATTGGGTAAGTACCCCAGTGACAAACTTATTTTCTCCTATTTTTATCTTGGATGAAGGGAAGCACAGGAGTGGAATAGAAGTCAGACAAAACCTTTGACTAGAAGCATTTTGCCAGTGTGTGTCTGTACTATAGGAGTATATGGAAAATCATACTCTATAAATTGTCACTGTAGGTGTCCCTTTTGGTTGTCCTTTTTATGACATTTTTAAGGCAATGTTTTAATGTTAGTTTGACTCTCAAATGATATCTCAAATTTTAGGCACTTAGGGAATTTCAGCAGGCCTCATGGGAAAATGAAATAATATTTAGAATACAATAGCAAGCTTAGAGTTAGCTGCGCTTCCAACCACTGAGACTCTCTTTCGTCTCTAGACTCTCTTCTGTCTCTTGCTGGTCTCTTCTCTGTCACCGTGGTTTCTATTGCTTTATAGCATCGCCTTCGTTCTAAATTGTCACCTTTTATGTCACACTTTTGTGTATGTACACTCAGAATTCCCCCAAAGCAGAATCTAAATGATTGAGTTAGTCTCTTCCTGGCAGTATCCCTGTTACTCAGAATTCTTCAGGAAAAGCTCACTCATAGACAAATAGTTTATGGGAGGCAACTTTGTGTGTCAAGAACCAAGCTCTGATGCATAGTCAGCTGGAGACAAAGTCACATGGCCTGAGGTGAGACCTGAGGCTGCCTTGCACAAAGGAGGCCTGTAGACTAGTAGACATGTCCTGTTCTGTTCAGAGATACTTGGGTGAATGCTGTTAACTGATCACTTCAGTTCTAAGTGATGACTTCTGTCCATAACTCTCACTGTGGGGAATTCTCACTCTCACCATTATCCCANAAGGAGGCCTGTAGACTAGTAGACATGTCCTGTTCTGTTCAGAGATACTTGGGTGAATGCTGTTAACTGATCACTTCAGTTCTAAGTGATGACTTCTGTCCATAACTCTCACTGTGGGGAATTCTCACTCTCACCATTATCCCAGGAAGGAGAAGCCAAAAGGTAAAAGTGATATATCTTCCTCTAGGGTCAGATTTCAGGTATGAGAGATTTTAATTTTTTGTCCTCTTAACAGGTTATAAACTTCAAAACCATAGATAATTTTTTTTAATCATAGGATGTAAAAGTTTCTTGAATTTTAAAGCTAAAAAAGACTCAAGCTTCCCAGGTGGCTCAGTGGTAAAGAATCCGCCTGCCAAAGGAGGAGATGCAGGAGGTGTGGGTTCCACCCCTGGGTTGGGAAGATCCCCTGGAGGAGGACATGGTAACCCACTCCAGTATTCTAGCCTGGAAAATTCCACGGAGAGAGGAGCCTGGGGGGCTACGGTCCATAGGGTTGCAAAGAGTCAGGCACAACTAAGCACACACGCATGCACACACAAGACTTCAAGAAGATGTGTGTCACTTTGGTCACTTAAGTTAAAGATGCTGTGGAGGTCAGTTTGAGTCCTGGCCTAGCCTATGATTTCCTCCATGGGTAGGGGAGATGACTTCCATCAGAAACTATGATGAAGAGGTGAGAATTGGTGAGGACACTGAATGCCCAAGAGAGTTCATGACTTGATTTTGTAAAATGGCTTACAGTGATGAAGCAATTTTAGAAGATCCTTGACCTTCCAGCCTGGGGTGAATCTGGTCTGGTGCCCTTCATAGGCTTTAATTTTGCCTTCTTCTTAATAACTGAGCATTTGTCTGAGTCAGATTACTTTACCATAGAACTATATTAAATGATAATACATAATCACATTTGTTAGCATTATCACCTAGTGTTTCCTATGCTCCTTGAGCCTAAGATTTAAAAATAAGGCCATACTACCTTTTTAATATACAACACACTTTGAAAACCATATTTTTCCAAACCTGTATCCTTTCAGGTTTTGAGATACAATTAAGGAATTATAAAATTTTTGTATGATAATAGTATTAAAGCAACATTTTAAAGAGTCCTTTTCTTTGTTGTTTTTTTGGTAATTGTAAATTCACATGCAGTTAAAACAAATAATAAAGATGCCTTTACAGTTTGCCCAGTGGTAACATTTTGCAAACCTAGTATAACATCCCAACCCCTGATAAATTTACCTCTAGTAGTTCAGACTTCCCTAGTTTGAATACAAGTTTCCGTTGTACTCAATTTCTATTTATGTTAAATTCAGTTTGATCACCTGTGTAGGTGTATCTGAACAGTTCTAACTCCACAAGGATCCTCCATTCATAACGACACTCACCTGCCTCCTACCCTCCTAATCCCTGGAAACCACTAACCTACCCTTCATTTCTAAATTTTTTTTTCATTTCAGAAATGTATGAATGGAATCATATAGTATATAACCTTTGAAATTGGCTTTTTTTCATAAGCGTAATCTCGTCATTGATGTGTGTCTATATTCCTTCTCGTTACTGAATTGTATATTATGATTTGTATGTACCACGACTTGTTTAACATTCACCTATTGAAGGACATCTGGGCTGATTCTACTTTGGAACTTTTAAAAATAATGCTGCAAAGAACGTTCATGTATAGGATTTTATGTAAACACAAATTTTCATTTTTCTGGATAAATGCCTAGGAGTTATAACTGCTAGGTTGTATGATAACTGCATGTTTGATTTTTTAAGAAATAACTGTTTTTCAGAGTGGCTCTGGAAAACATTACATTCCTGCTAGCACTGTATAACTGACCTAGTTTTCTCTTTACTCTCACCAATATTTAATATTATCCCTAATTTTAAAAATTTTAGTCAATCTGAGCGATACATAGTGATACCTCATGTAGTTTTAATTTCCACTTTTCTAAAGACTACCAATGTTGAACATCTTTATGTACTTCTTTTCCATCTTATATATTCCTTGGTGAAATACCTGTGTCTTTTGCTCATTTTCTAATTTTTTTTTAAACTATTGAGTGTTAAGGATTATTTGTGTCCTGAAAGTCCTGTAGTTTTACATTTAAGTCTGTGATCCTTTTTTAGTTAATATCTATATAAAATGTGAGATTTGGGTCAGGGTTTCTTTCTTTCTTTCTTTCTTTTTTTTCTTGCTTATGGATCTGCTTGCCCCAGCACCATTTGTTGAAAAGGCTCTTTCCTCCTCTGAATTGATTTTGTCAAAAATCAGTTGAGCGTATTTCTGTGGATCTGCTTCCAGGATCTTGTTTCAGTTCCTTTGTCCTATGTGTCTGTCTCTCTACCAATACCACACTGTCTTGATAACTGTACGTATATAGTGATCTTCATATAAAGTAGAGAAATTCCTCCCGCTTTATTCTTCTTTATCAAGATTGTTTACCTCTTTTACGACCTGTGGTTTCCCACAGAGATTTTAGTATAAGCTTACCTATTTTCTCTAGAAAACCGTATTGGGATTTTGATAGGATTTGCAGGGTACCATTCTCTTAAAGATACATATAGAGGAAATTATGTGACTATAGCATTTGCTCCAAAATACCGTGGGGTGGGTGAGAATAGGTGGATAAGAAGAGAGATAGAGAATACACAATTGGCCATGATAATTTTTTTTAACACCAAAACCATTTTGTATTGGGGTATAACTGAGTAACAAAGTTGTGATAGTTTCAGATTAACAGGGAGGGGACTCAGCCATACTTATACATGTATCCATTCTCCCCCAAATCCCCCTCACATCCAGGCTGGCACATAACATTGAGCAGAGTTTCATATGCTATAAAATAGGTCATTGTTGCTTATCTATTTTAAATATCACAGTGTGTACATGACCTTCCCAGAGTTCTTGACTATCCCTTCCCCATGGCAACCATGAGTTTGTTTTCTAAGTCTGTGAGTCTCTTTCTGTTTTGTAAGTAAATTCATTTGTATCATTTCATTTTAGATTCCACATAAAGGTATGTCATACGCTATTTCTCCTTCTCTGTCTGACTTACTTCACTCAGTATGGCACTCTCTAGGTCCATCCATGTTGCTGCAAATGGCCTTATTTCGTTCCTGTTAATGGCGGGGTAATATTCCATTGTATGTGTGTATACACACCACATCTTTATCCGTTCCTCTGTGGAGGGACATTGAGGTTGTTACCATGTCTTGCTATTGTAGACAGTGCTGCAGTGAACATTGGGGTACTTGTGTCTTTTGGGGCCATGCTTTTCTCTGGATATATGCCCAGGAGTGGGATTGCAGGATCATAAGGTAGTTCACTTTCACTTTTCACTTTCATGCATTGGAGAAAGAAATGGCAACCCACTCCAGTGTTCTTACCTGGAGAATCCCAGGGACGGGGGAGCCTGGTGGGCTGCCGTTTATAGGGTCACACAGAGTCGGACATGACTGAAGCGACTTAGCAGCAGGGTAGTTCTATTTTTAGTTTTTTAAGGAACATCCATACTGTTCTCCATCATGGTTCTACCAATTTACATTCCCACCAATAGTCCAGGGGGGTTCCCTTCTCTCCCCACCCTCTCCAGCATTTGTTGTGTGTGGATTTTTTGATGGTAGCCATTCTGACAGGTGTGAGGTGATATCTCACTGTAGTTTTGATGCCCATTTCTCTAATAACTAGCGACGTTGAACATCTTTTCCTGTGCCTATTTGGTCATGATAATTTTTGAAGATGGTGACAGTACAGAGTGTATCTGTCATACCATCTTTTCTGCTTATCAGTTCCTTTCAGAAGGTTTAACATGATTGTTTTCTAAAAGGGGAAGCAATTTTTAGCCAGACTGTACCAGGTTTATACCCAGTGAATATAACTGATCCTTTAATTATTTCATGTTCCAGGTACTGCTGAGAAAGACCTAGAAAGTGCTCAACTTGTACAGATCTTGCACAGGCTGCTAGCAGATGAGAGAAGTGCTCCTGAAATCAAATACAATTCCATGGTCCTGATCTGTGCTCTCATGGGATCTGGTACGTGTTTCCTCTGTCATTTGATATTCATCAACATATGGTTGACATTAAATATAAAAATAGTAAATGGTGGCTTTGGGTTTTAAAAGCATTAACAATTTATGGAAGATATAGGGTTACTTTTACATTGCAAATACTTTGAAAAGATTCTTAGTAATAAAAATTATATAGCACACTATAGGTAAAAGTCAGTTAAGAAATTAATACGTTTAAGTTTCATTAACCCTAAAATATTATTTTATGTAAAGAACAAGTTCTGATTTTGTGTACCATATCATCAGCTAAGTAATTTGTTCAAGAAATTGGCATATCTTGGTATATATTTCATGGACACTGGAGAAGAGCGTGCATCCTGCTGTTATCGAGTGGTGAGTGTTATAAATGTCAGTAAGATCCTTTTGCTTGGCAGTGGTGTTTCGATTGATATACTCTTGCTGATTTTCTACTACTCCTGTCAATTATTGAGAGCGCGGTGTTGAAGTTTCTGACTGTAAATGTTGATCCATCTTTACCTGCCTTCAGTTCTATCAGGTTTTGCTTCGTATATTTTGCAGCTCTCTTGGTAGGTGCATACACCTTTAGGATCACTGTGCCTTCCTAGAGAATTTACCTTTTCATCCATATGTAACATTTCTCCCTGTCTCTGGTAGTAGTCTTTGCTCTGAAGTCTGTGTGATATTAATATAGCTACTCCTACTTTCTTTTGAATAACATTCACTTGGTTCTTTTCTACCCTTTTAGATTCAGTCTGCTGTATCTTGTATTTGAAGTGTAGGCAACGTGTTGTTAGGTCATGTGTTTTTAATCCACTCTTTCATCCACTACCCTTTTTTTTTTTAATTGCTTAAGGATTACATAATTTCCTCCAGAGTTGGTTGTCAGTATCATTACTACCATTTATTAGACAAGGAAGCCAAGACTGTGAAGGAAATAAGCACCACATTGCAGTGGTACTGGGTGAGGAGTGGTGAATGTCAATAGTCCTGTCTGGTTAGCAACTTTCAAGGGGATGGTAACAGCCAAGATGGTGGGCAATAGAGGGGGGTGGTATCAGGAAAGCCCCTCTGGAATTGAGCCTTGATGGGCAGGGTTGGGTTTCTAGATAGACTTTTTTGTGCGTACACCAAGGGTGGATCTGTCTCTTGGGGAAGGCTCACCTCATCCAGGTACAAAACCAGAATGGTGGTTTACCCCTTTATAATGAGAAGTATGACTGCCACTGATCTCAGAACACCGCAAATGCACGTCTGGTGGACTGAGTCCTTCAGGGCAGACAGGCACCAAGGGTTGCTTGATGAGCTTTGATCAGAACAAGGAGAGTAAATGAGGGGACTGTACAATGGCAGCAGGTCAGGGTGGCCTTCTCTGCAGCTGTGTCAGTTATGCTAAAGGAGCTGGAATAATGGAATCCCTTGGCTTGGGCGCCGTCTCTTTGGATGTTGCTGACGTGGCTCTTGTCTGCATCGCCCATGTTACTGTTTTCTGTTGTGTTCTGCTATACTGACTAACGCCACAGTATTCCTCTGCTTTGAGATAATTGCTGATATTTTCCACACATCCTGCTTGGGCAACCCCCCAGATGTTACAATTTTCCTTAAAAAGAGTGCATCCATTCTCAATTGGACCAATAAATAAATGGTCAAGAGGCTCTTGTGTTAAATCTTTGGTTAGAGATTATTGTCTTTGGGTATTTTCTGAATTTTCTTTTCTATTTTGTTCTATTATTTGCTTTACTGGTAAGTTTGTTTGTTTGTAATATGAAATCCAAGTTGGAGAGCAGTGGGGAAAAAAAGTGTGTGTTGCTTAATCAGTAAGCAAAAATCATTTACTATTTCTTTAGATTTTTTTATTACTGTAGTTTTTAATATTTAAACTAAAAAAAAAAAATTTTGCCCATTCCCCCGACCCCCAATCCCTGCCCCTCGTAACCACCAATCTATTCTCCGTATCTAATGAACTTGGTATTTAGATTCCACATATAAGAGAGATCGTGTGGTATTTATCTTTCTTTGTCTCATTTCACTTAGAATAATCCCTCAAGGTCCAGCCATATTGTCATAAATGGCAATATTTTCTTTTTCGTGGCTGAATAGTATTCCATTGTACAAGCACACCATTTCTTTACTCATTCATCTTTCTTTGGACACTCCCATTGCTGCTGTATCTTGGTTTTTGTAAATAATGCTGCAGTAAGCATGGAGGTGCCGGTGCATGTGTCTTTTCAATTTAGTGATATTTCCCTTTTATGCACTTAGAACCACATGAGTGGTGTTGTAATTTTTGTTTTCAAGCATCAAACATAATCCAGAAAACGCTTGAGGAAAGGAAAGCTATTGTGTTTATCTGTGTCTTTGCTATATTGGTTCATTCTTTCTGATGTTCCAAGATTGCTTTTTTTAAAAAACATTCTCTTCCTGTTTACAGAATTTCCTTTAGCCATTATTTTAGGTTAGATCTGCTTGTAACAAATTCTCATTTCCTTTATTATTCCTCACTTATTCATTTTCTTTGAGAGTATCTTGATTTCCTCTTCATTTCTAAAAAATATTTTCTCTGTATAGAATTCTAGGTTGACAGTTCTTTTTGAAAAACTTGAAAATGTTGTGCCACTTTGTTCTGGCCTCTCTGGTTTCTTATGAGAAATCCATCATCTCCGGGTTTGTTTTTCCCTTGTAGGTAAGGTGTCATTTCTGACCTAAGAGTTTCTTTTGTTAATAGTTTTCAAAAGTTTGACTATACTAGGCCTTGGCATGAGTTTCTTTGGGATTATCCTATGTAAGGTTTGTTTAGCTTCTTGACTCTCTAGGCTTTGTGTCTTTTGCTAAATTTGGAAAGTTCTTAATCATATTTCTTCAGGTACTTTTTCAGTCCCACCCTATTCCTCTTCTCCTTCAAGGCCTCTCATGACACAAATGTGAGCTGTGTAGTTATATCCCTCAAGGCTCTGAAGTTTTGTTCATTTTTTTCCAGCTTATCACCTCTCTTTTGTTCAGATTGGGTAATTTGTATTGCTTTGTCTTAAAGTTCACTGATTATTTCTTCTGTCTTTTCATTCTGTTCTTGAGCCTATCAAGCTTTTTATTGCAGCCACTGTGGGAAAGAGTACAGTGTCTCTTCAAAAAAATTAAACAGAATTACTATATGACCTAGCAATTCTACTTCTGTGTATATATGCAATATACATATACATTACATGTATATAATTCTGAGTTTCAAAAATTTCTGTTCTTTATATCTTCTGTTTTCTAGCTGATATCATTTGTTTCAAGCACGTTCATGATTGTTCAGACATTTTTTAATGTAAAATATACATGTAATTTGCCATTTGAACCATTTTAAGTGTAGAGTCCAGTAGATTCAGTTCATTCACATCTTTGTGCAGTCATTCCTATCATTCTCCTCCAGGCCTTTTTCTTCTTTCTGAACTGAAACTTCATACACTTTAAACAATAACTCCCTAGTCACTCCTCTCCCCAGCTTTTGGCCACCACAGTTTTATTTTCTATCTTTATGAATTTGACTACTCTTTGTACCCTGTGTAAATGGAACCATACAGTATTTTTTCTTTTGTGTCTGGCTTATTTTCCCTTAGCATATTTTCACAGCTCATCTATGTGTAGCGTGTCAGAACTCCATTCTTTCTTAAGGCTGAAGAATGTTCTATTGTTTGTATATATGACACTTTGTTTATCCATTCACCCAGTCAGTGGACATTTGGATTATTTTCACCTTCTGGCTGTTGTAATGCCACTCTGAACAGAGGTGCACAAATATGAGTTCCTTCCTTCAGTTAGTTTGCATATATATACAGAAGGGGAATTGCTAGGCCATACAGCAATTCTGTGTTTCATTTTTTGAGGAAACACTGTACTCTTCTCCACAGTGGCTGCACCGTGTTTACATTCCCACCAGAAGTGCACACAGGTTCCAGTGTATCCATCCTCACCTCAGTGAGCCCGTTAAGGCTCTGCTGTCTTGAGAGCCATCCTAATGGGTGTCAGGTAGTAACTTACTGTAATTTTGATTTGCTTTTCCTCAATGATTAGTGATGTTGGGGATCTTTAGTTGCTCATTGGCCATTTGTATACCTTATCTTCTTGGTGAAATGTTTATTCAAATCCTTTCGCCTATTTTTCATTTGGGTTGTTTCTTGTTGGTTGTTGAAGTTCTTCATATGTCCTGTATATTAAATCCTTATTGGACATATGATTCACACATATTTTCATCTGTTTCAAGAGTTGCCTTTTCACTCGTGTCCTTTGACACCCAGAAGTTTTTTATTTTGATGAAGTCCAGTTTCTCTTTTTCCTTTTGTTGCCTAGGTTTTTAAGTTTTTTAGTTTTAAGTTTCTTAGAGTTTTAACTCTTATGTTCAGGTCTTTGATCTATTATGACTTAATTTTTGTATTGTGATGTAAGATAGGTTTGTTTTATATGGCCCTTATTATGTTGAGGTCTGTTCCCTCTATGCCCACTTTCTGGAGAGTTTTTATCACAAATAGGTCTTGAATTTTGTCAAAAGCTTCTTCATCTAGTGAGATGATCATATGGTTTTTATCCTTTAATTTGTTGTGTCGCATCCCTGGGATAAATCCCACTTGATCATGATGTATGATCTTTTTAATGTATTGAGTTTTTGTTTGTTCTTTAATTAATTTTTGTTAAAATATAGTTGACATACAATATTAGCTTCATATATACAACATAGCAATTCAACATTTATATATATATAAATTTATATATATTCATTGTTATGAATTGATCACCACTATAAATCTAATAAACCATCTGTCACCATATAAAATTAATGCAATATCATTGACTATATTCCCTATGGTGTACATTGCATACCCGTGACTTAAAAAAAATTTTTTTTTGTATTGGAGTATAATAATGATTAACAGTGTGGTGACAATTTCAGGTGAACCATTTACTGTATTGTTGGATTTGGTTTGCTAATATTTTGTTGAGGATTTGTGTGTCTGTGATCTTCAGTGGTACAGGCCTATAAATTTTTTTGTGATATCTTTGGTTTTTGGTATCAGGCATGATGGCTTCATAGGATGTTTGAGAGTGTTCCTTCCTCTGATTTTTTGAACTAGTTTAAGAAAGATAGGTGTTAACTTTTCTCTAAATACTTGATAGAATTCACCTGTGAAGCCATCTGGTCCTGGACTTTTGTTGGGAGGTTCTTAATCACATTTTCCATTTCATTACTTGTGACTATACCAGGAAGAAAAGGAAAAATATAAATAGACCAGTCTTGGGAGATTGTACCTTTCTAAGAATTTGTCCATTTCTTCTAGGTTGTCCATTTTATTGGTATATAGTTTCTTGTAGTAGTCTCATGATCCTTTGTATTTCTGTGGTGTCTACTATAACCTCTTTTTCATTTTAAATTTTATTGATATAAGCCTTCTCCTTTTTTTTGACAAGTCTGGCTAAAGGTTTATCAATTTTTATCTTTTCAAAGAACCAGCTTCATTGATCTTTTCTGTTTTCTTTGTCTCTGTCATGTTTATTTCTAAGTCTTTCTTTCTTTCTTTCCACTAACTTTGGGTTTTTGTTCTTCTTTCTCTAGTTGTATTAGATGCAAATAGATTGAGATTTTTCTTGTTTCCTGAGGTAAGATTGTATTGCAGTAAACTTCACTCTGAGAACTGACTTTGCTGTGTCCCGTAGGTTTTGGATTATTGTGCTTTTGTTTTCATTTGTCTCTAGGTATTTCTTTTTTAAATTTCCTCTTTGATTTCTTCAGTGAGCTAGTGGTGGTTTAATAACATGTTGTTTAGCTTCCACATGCGTATATTTTACAGTTTTTCTTATAGTTAATTTCCAACCTCATTGCATTGTGTCAGAAAAGATACTTGATGTGATTTCACGATTCTTGAATTTACCAAGGCTCACTCTGTGGCCCAGCGTGTGGTCAGTCCTGGAGAATGTTCCATGTGCACTTGAAAATGTTTTCTGCTGCTTTTGGATGGAATGCTCTACAAATATCAATCATTTTAAAATCTGTTCTGAGTATTGCTACTCCAGCTGGTTTTATACCTCAGTTTTATCAAAATAAACATACCAGTTTGAGGAATGCTAATTACATAAAACTTATGGCCTTGAGAGGAATCCTGTATTTTACTGTAATTGAAGTTAAATAGAGCAAGAGAAAGAAGATAGGAAATCTGAAAAGGAGTCTACTATCAGAAATTTGTTGGAAAGAGATGAGGTATAACTTTTTAAATTGGAGGATAATCGCTTTACAATGTTGTGCTGGTTTCTGCTGTACAGCAACCCGAGTCAGTTGTAAGTATGCATGTTTCCCCTCCCTCTGGAGAGGTAAGACCTTTTTATTTGCCACAAAATTTAAAACAGATCTATTTTTATAACTCGGCATCATTTAAGCAAGCATTCTGGGTAGATGCTTTGGGTAGTGTGTATGGTAAGAGTCGAACACTCTAGTAGAAGCATACCTGTTGTCCTGTTTTTGTCTTCCAGAATCTCTGCACAAGGAAGTACAGGATCTGGCCTTTCTAGACGTCGTGTCTAAACTTCGCAGTCATGAGAACAAAAGCGTTGCTCAACAGGCCTCTCTCACAGAGCAGAGACTGGCTGTGGAGAGCTGAGAACCACCCCTCCCCGGCACCCCTCTCATTTCCCCTTTGTCCTCCATCCATTTGCCTCTTCTGCCTCATCCTCTTCCACATCACTTGTGCATGCGTGTAACGTTCCAATGCCAACTGAAGAACTGCTGTAGGTACCTGCCCAATAAGATTTCTAAACCCATAGTGTGAACATGAATTTGTCAAGAACAAGTCTCCACCCATAACTGTTTTCTTGTATTCCTGTTGCTTGAGCTCCATTAAGTAGAACGTGCATGTTGTAGTCCTGTGATGACGTAAACCTGGTACTGCACAGTGACTTGCTCCTCACCCTTGGTAAACTACATCCTAACGTGCTGGTAAATTAGAAACAAGTGAGAACGCAGCAGGATCTGATTAGCTCATGAAAGATGGTATTGAATAGTAAAAATAGCTCCATTCATTGGTGCTTGGAAAGCACAGTGACCAAAAATCCTGTATGGCTGCTTATTTGTTAGTCTTACCCACTAATGTCAAATCCGTGGTACCTAGAGTTAATAAAGTCCAACGCTCTCACTCTTTACCCTATGGTTTCTTCTTCCTTTGTAGTCTCTTGAAACGGCCACAAACTTGGCAAGACTTCCCGAGGTTTTTTATTTCATTTCATATTTAATTGGCCATCATCAGTAGCCTGATGCTGAAAACATTTGTAGTTTTCAACATAAAACTAAGGGGTTGAAGAATATTACATTAATACATCTTGGTTTTTGCCTGTATTTTAGATTTTGGTATATGTACAGTTTCACCTCAGAATTTCTTCCATCAGTTAATATTGTCCAGCACATGTCTTTAAAAATCACTCGGCATTTGTTTTCAACTGAGAAATTTGAGTATAGCTCATTGGAGAATGGGTTTTTTTTAATCATCCAGCTTGAGAGCCAGAAGTTTCCTCAGTCTTAGCCCTTTTAAATTTTGTATAAGACACATGCAGGACACAGTGTTTGTCTAAAGAGAGGAAGCAGGTTATAAAAGCCACAGCAGCCAGTCCAGTTCATTCTGCAGATGGCCTCGTTCTCGCAGTTGTTAGCTTTTCACGGAGAACTTCAGTAGATCTTAAAGCCTAACGGGAAAGTGGCAGTGCCAAGACTCAGGATGAGAAGACCCCCCTGGCAAAGTGGAGTGTGCTCTTCACCGCCACCGCCGCCGCCAGCACACGGGTCTTCAGAGCTTTGAAACTCGATCTTTGCAGATTAATCAGAACACCCCTGTNCATTCTGCAGATGGCCTCGTTCTCGCAGTTGTTAGCTTTTCACGGAGAACTTCAGTAGATCTTAAAGCCTAGCGGGAAAGTGGCAGTGCCAAGACTCAGGATGAGAAGACCCCCCGGGCAAAGTGGAGTGTGCTCTTCACCGCCGCCGCCGCCGCCAGCACACGGGTCTTCAGAGCTTTGAAACTCAATCTTTGTAGATTAATCAGAACACCCCTGCGACATACCTGCCTTCTCCATGTGCTCAAGTTTGACGAATACTGGCTGAAAGGTAAGGCGGGCTCCTTGCTCTCCAACACCGATGCTGCACACCTCTGGGGGGTGCTCGAAGGCGGACTTCTCACTCTGAAATAGCTGTCATTCAAGAACGTTAAAACCCCAGTGGAGGTAAAAGAACCTTTTGACTGTTCCCTTTGATGTCCAAGAAAAGGACGATTATTGTGAGTGCTTATGCTACATTTACTGTAAGGATGATCTTGTTCATTGTCTCCTCCTGGGCTGGATAGTGGACTGTATTTTAGGTTTTGAAAGATATCTATAATGTTGCATAAGAGGCTGTCCATATTAATAACTAAATAAATAGTATATCAAACTGTAATGGCATCATTTGGTTTATCTGTGTGTTGTACTTCTATTTCCAGCTCCTAGAACAGTGCCTGCTGATCTCTGGTGCTCAGTAGGTATTCACTGAGTGACTCCCTACTTCATGAACCATCCAGAGTGCCTGAACTATTTCTAGATACATAGAGAAATTGAGATGTAGGTATTCGTCTGACTCCAAGGAATTTTTTTTTTCTTTTTTGATAGTAGGATGTCTCTACTGAAAAGCATTATACAGAAAATCTCAGAACAGAAGCATCCAAAAATCATGGATTTGAGAAAAGACACTAAATGGGCCAGCTGCCAGCAATCAAGTTGCTGATATGGTGGGAACTCTCATCTTCGGCAAAATGAAATGCAATTCAAATCACCAGTTGTTCTATAGAGAAACCAGAGGCTGTGCCCTTAGGATGACCGGGCTCCACCGAACTCAGGATGTGCTGCTGTGCGGTGGGTGGGAGCCCACAGACCATACCATCCCTCTCCCACTACTTAGTTTTAGAGACCACCTTTACATTCGTTTGCTGCTCATAAGAGTGCATTCTGACGGAAAGGTGGGAGGCGCCACACAACAAAGCTTTTGTTGCCAGTTTGTGCCAGGACTAGAGCACAGATGAAAAGCAAAAAGGCCAAACCTTAGAGGGGAGCTGTCTGAGTGAAATGCACTGGAATGTCCTCCCTCCCGGTCCTGTTAGCTCCTTGAAATCTTGCTCATCACCCCACCCAGAGTGAACCCATACTGTGCTCAAAGCAAAATTGATTAAATACTGGCCCACAACCCTGTGTTTTCCTTGATAAAATATGCTTTGAGCATACTCTCTGATAACAGTGGAGATGTGGAACAAAGTTTTTCAGTTCTAAAACAATTTCCTCTTGGGTGCAACAGTATGCTCTTGGATATAAGGATTAGTTTGAATTGTTGTGGAAAACCCTGCCTGTGAACATTTCAAAAAGAAATACAATGGTATCATCCGAAGGCTTATTATGTAACTCTGCTGAACATAAAGGGTGAAGCTGTTACTTAGGTGAGCATTATCCTTCGTATCCAACTGTTACTAGAATCAGTACGCTTAAAAGACTGCTTAATGTGAGGAAGCCGTACATTTGAATTATACAAGTGTCTGTTAAAAAAAAAAAAAGTGATAATTTGGGGTGAATCTTCATGGCTATAACCAGGAAAATTGAGGGTTTTTTCCACAGATATGGTCTATTAGTTTATGTAGTTATATGCCATATAGCTTCATAGATAGGTTTTGAAGGTGTGTCTAAAATGTTGAAATAGCTATTTTAAAAGTGTGGTAAGTGGAAGGAGTAAGGTCTCTGGATACTGTCTCTCCTGTAGTGACCTCCTGGTTCTGTTACGTGCTGGCTGTGTGATTGTCACCACTTTACTTAAACTCTCTGGGCCTGTTTTCTTATTGCATTTAATAATCTGTACTTTATAGAGTTTTTCTGACAATTGAAACTTTTAAAGAGGTTGACATTGAGGCTGGAGGGAACTGTGGCATCTCGTGGCCCAAACTGTACTCCCCACCTTGCCCCGGGAATTCAGAGAACAAGAGCCAAACAGGAGAACTAGTTCTACATAGATAGAGAAATATCGAAATTTCAATTTCTCTGACTTGAGAGAATTTCTTTTGATATTAGGTTCTGTCTCATTAATTGTGTCTCTCATTAGTTTCTGGAGAAGGAAATGGCAACCCACTCCTGTATTCTTGCCTGGGAAATCCCATGGACAGAGGAGCCTGGCGGGCTACTGTCCATGAGGTCACAAAAGAGACACAACTTAGCAACTAAAAACAGTTCATAGTTTCAGGAGCACCCAGTCATCCTCAGTATGGAATGCATAACCCCTTACCTCCTTCCTGAAACGAAGATGGCCAGGTGGGCAGAGCAGGCCTTGAGCATAGCTCCCACTGTAGTATTTCCTCTTCCTGTCTCAGACTTCTTCATCTGTAAAGTGGGAATCACAGTACTAGCTCAGTGATCGGAGAAGGCAATGGCACCCCACTCCAGTACTCTTGCCTGGAAACTCCCATGGATGGAGGAGCCTGGTAGGCTGCAGTCCGTGGGGTCGCTGAGTCAGATATGACTGAGCGACTTCACTTTCACTTTTCACTTTCATGCACTGGAGAAGGAAATGGCAACCCACTCCAGTGTTCTTGCCTGGAGAATCCCAGGGATGGCAGAGCCCAATGGGCTGCCATCTGTGGGGTCGCACAGAGTCGGACACGACTGATGCGACTTAGCAGCAGCAGCAGCAGCTCAGTGATATTAGCTTCTGTTAACAGAATTACTTAATCAATGTAAGTAAAGCTGTAGTGCTATGAGTTCTTTCTCAATACAGAAACAAAACAATCCCCCTTTCCCATTTTCAGTGCTGCCAATTGTTTATATATACAATGTACCTTTTTAATGTGCATACTCCGTGTTTTTCTTATATAAAATTGCTGTGTGCTTTGCATAACGGTTTATGGTAGCTGTGCCCTGAATCCTTTGGTAGAATCCACCTATTTATCATTATGCTTCTTGACTAGACAGAGTCACTGTTTCAGGGGTAAGGTATTACTAGTTTCTTATTTACTGTAAATGGTCAGCTACAGTGTTGAAAGAAAAAAAGAGCTTCGCATGGAATTTATGCTCCAGAGTTCAATAGTTCAATTTATTTTTTCTTTCTCATTTCTCAGTTGACTTTTTAAAGTTCATTATTTCCTTATCCTTAGTCTGTTTGTTCCCAGAAAAACAAACAAACCCTTTTACCAAATTGAGCTTTTCCGCCATGGCCATAGAGGTTGTAATCCAACATTTCAAAAACTGGGCGATACGCATCTGTCTGCCGTTTATAACACTAGAGAGACACTTAATATGGCAACGACTGACTCATATACTGGAACCAGTTATAATTGGACCAGACTTAAGCCAAGGAGGAACTGATGGCTAGGTTCTCCTGCCGTCTGTTTCCCGAGTCCCTGGCTTCTCTATGACCTGATGTCACGTTGGTCCACAGAGAGATGGAGAGCCTCCCACTTCCTAAGCAAACTGGAGGATCAGGGTGACGTCATGAGCCATGGCCTCTTCTTCCAAGTGACTTAAATGAAATGGTTTCTCTCATCCAATAATTATTAATGCAGCTTTCAGGGAGTAAAAATGGAGCAAATTGGCTGGCTGAATCATGGAAACAGGTTCAAAGGAGAAGTGATTTAATTCAAACACCATATACAACCTAAAAATCAAACTTGGCTTTCTCCTTCACCCCCAACCTCAGAGCACATTCTTGGAATTTATCCATGACTCAAGAGATCTGTGATTTTGCTGGTAGGCATGTGTGCAATCTTTTATTATTCTGCTTAACACTATAAAGGTAAAACCACATTCAGTGGTGTGTGAAATTTTATAGTGTTCAGTTGGTTTTGGTCACATAGAGAATTTTCTTGTTTTAGGATTCAGTTTTAAGAAAATTGGTTGGGATTTTCAATCTTCATCAAGGAAGTTGAAAACCTAATCCTGTCATACTTTGAAGCTGCTTAGTGTCAAGTTTGGGATTTTTTCTTAAATAACTCAAAAAGATATTTTTTAGATTTCTGTTATCTTGAGATAAAACATTTTAAAGCTTTAAGCCAGATTTCCATAAATAAATTTTAAATCCAACCACAGATCTTCTAAAATATAGGAATAATATATTATATAGTATTCCTCAAAAAAAATAATAAAAGTAGAACCACACTATGATCCAGCAGTCCCCCATCTGAGTACCCAAAGAAAACAAAAACACTAATTTGAAAAGATACATGCATCCCTATGTTCAAGATACGGAAGCTATCTAAGTGTCTTATCAATAGATGAATGGATGAGGAAGATACAGTGGTGTACACAGTCGTACCTCAGTAAGTGCCTATCAATAGATGAATGGATGAGGAAGATAGTGTACACAGTCCTTCAATATCCACTAAGGACTGGTTCCAGGACCTGCCTTGAATACTCAACTCCACAGATGCTCAAGTACCGTGGATCCATGGTCCCACGTCTCTGGAATCAACCAACCTTGAAGAGTGTAGTGCCAAAGCTTATACTGAAAAGACCCACACAATATAGGACCCATGCAGTTGAAACCTTGTTTAAGGTTTGACTATAATTTACAATGAGATATTAATCATAAAAAGTGAAACATTAGCATATGCAACACCATAGATGGATCTAGACGGTATTTATGCCAAGTGAAGTAAGTCACACAGATACCACATGATCTCACTGTGAAATTTAACAAAACAAACAAACTTACAGAGAAGAAACTGGCAGTTGCCACAAGGGAGAGGGGTGTGTAGCTGTGCAAAATAAGTGAAGGGGATTAAGAGCTACAAATTTCCAGTTACAACATCAAGCATATAGTCAAGAATATTGTAATAACTTTGTATGCTTATTAGACTTACCATGGTGATTATTTCATAATGTGTTAATATATCAAACCACTATGTTGTACACCTGAAACTAACATACTGCACATCAGCTATACTTCAATTTTTTAACAATCTAATTTTCAAGTATAGGTGACAGATATTACTTACTTACTGTTGCAGTAGTTCTTCTGTCATTTATTGAGTCCCAGGAGTCCTAAAGGAAAGAAACCCTAGCTGTACCCTCAGATTACTGTCAAAAATAAACTATATGGATACTCACTCTGAATCTTATAGCCATATCTACTTTAACATAGGGCTCCCTTCTACCCAGATGGTGGGACTGGGGGCAGGGCAGGGGGTGGTTTTTAATGGACTGTATTACAAAGGATGGATCCAAGCCTGCTGAGGTGCTGTCCTTGGGGTGTTCATACCTCAGATGAAAAGCCCCTGCTCCTTTGAGGACATTTTAAAGTGCCTTCCCACAGTCACCATCACCCCACTACCAGGACTGGAGGAGGTCAGCTGTCTTTGACCTTGACTACATCTGGATGTCACAACCTGAATTGCCAGACCCTTACTCTAAATTGCAGGCTCTGTCTGGTGCAGTCTCGGAAGGATGTCCCGGCGTGCGCTCCACAGCAGTGGCCCTGTGTGTGTATTTTATGTAGTCAAGGTGTTATGCCACATGTAGCTCTATGCTTTTTTTCCACTTATACAATAAGCATTTTCCCACATTACTAAGAACTCTGGTTCATAACTTCATTTTTAATAGCTGCATGTTCTTCAACTATATGGATGTACCATAATTTTCTTAGCCATTTTCTCACATCTGGACATTAAAGACGTATTTTCAGTTTAGAAAAACCCCAAGTGCTAAGTTGTGAACATTTACAGATGCTCAACTAAAAACTACCTCACCTGTCAGCCCCTCTGCCTTCTGCCCTTCATCCTCAGTTAAAAGCCCCGTTCTTTTCTTCTTCAAGGGTCCTTATCAGTTTCCCAGTGCAGCCTCTTTGCTCTCTTCCTGACCGACTTGTACTTTTGTCACCTTTTGGACACACTTGGCTCCCGCCCAGCCCTTCCTAGACTCCTAAGGAAACCCACCACAAAAGTCGGAAAGAAGTGAAAGTCGTTCGGTCGTGTCTGACTCTGTGACTCCGTGGACTTCTCCATGGCCAGAATACTGGAGTGGGTAGCCGTTCCCTTCTCCAGGGGACCTTCTAAACCCAGGGATCCACCAACCCAGGTCTCCCGCATTGCAGGCGGATCCTTTAGCAGCTGAGCCACCAGCGAAGCCCACCACAGGGGGAGTGGGGTCCCACAGGTGGGGGGACTGCACCTCCCCCTCCTGGCATCCAGGCCTTAATTCCACCCACTCATCCTTCAGCACCACCACTTGCCTGACATTAGAGAGGGCACGGAACACACCTCCCAGTACCCGCTGGAGCTATAGCTAATGGAAGTCTAATTGCCTCCCAGCACTGCCATCCACCACTCCCAACACAGACCTCTCACCGTAGCCTGTGAACCGCCTTTGTGACTGGCTCCCAGTGATGAACTCTCTCCAGGCACCACTCATGAGCAGAGGAGGGAGAGCGGTAGAGGGCCTCCTTTCCCACAGGAATCCTCATTTCATCCTCCCGAGGCATCTGTGACCTGGCTGACCCATTTCTTCCTCAGAGATGGCAGACTGTGGGCCCTCATACATCTTTGGCCCACATGGTATTTTGAAAAAATAAGAAAATGAACAGCTGTAAACATGGAAAATCTGGATGAATCTGCACACCCACATTAATCCGGTTAACTGACTTTCCTTTTATAATGGGGAGAGCTGGCAACCAGCCATTCTGTGTTCCAGGAGGGCAGCGTGCGACTGTGACCCTGTGCCTCTGGACAGAGCATGCATCTCCAGTTCAAGTCCCCCACACCTGGCCCAGCTCCTCTCAACGCCACAGCCCCTAGAAGCCCATGTGGCTTGACCCTGACCTCATGTGCCATCTGTCTGCTTCCAGAGCAGGAGTAAGGGGTGGGGATTTTTAGGGAGAGAAAAGCTGTGCCAAGGGAAAGGCCTTGTCAAACACAGGTCCAGCTACTTGACCCAAGGGCGTTTTTATGACCTGTGCAAACTTGCATTGTTTTTAGCGCCTCAAAAAAAGACGTTCTGAAGGCCAGCGACAGCTGCGGTCTGTCAAGTGTCAGGAAAACAGAGACCCAGACAGCTGTTAGCTGTGCCCACACATGTACCCATGCCATGCTGCTGATAGGAGGGTGCTGCTGCTGACCTCCTGTGCTCTCACATGACTAGCAGCCCCCAGAGGGCACTGCAGGGATTTAGAACATCCTTTCTCAGCTGGATCAGGAATGCAGCTCTTCTCCTGAGGCCCACAGTACCCTCCCCACCCCCTTTACCCCATGATTAAGTGGCTCTTATGGAATGGGGGACCCGCTAGCCAAGCAATTACTCTGTTCTTAGAGAAGTGCAGAATTCTAATAACCTACCAAACTTCCGGGGTAACCTGATCAACCACAATTTCCTGTGGGTTCAATCCCTGAGTCAGGAAGATACCCCAGAGGACGGCATGACAACCACTCCAGTATTCTTCCCTGGAGAATCCCCACGGACAGAGGCGCCTGGTGGGCTACAATCCATAGGGTCGCAGAGAGTCGGACATGACTGAAGCAACTTAGCAAGAGTCAACCCTTCAGAAATAAGTCTCTGCATTTGAAAAGGCACATAGAATTCAAAGTTTCAATCTACTCTCAGCCAAAACACCCATGAGGAGTAACAGCCTGCCGCTAAATGCTTCCCTGGCATCACGCACAAAAGGAGAGCACGTTCCCTGTTTCCGCTGGAGTCGAGAAGCCCCAAGCCAGGTAAGTCTCCACGCCTCTGACCACCAGGAGTCAACACAGATCAGGAGATAAAGTGTAGCACAGCGCACAAAGGGTTGTCAAACCTTGTAAAACTTCCCTAGAGGCGACGAGCCCAGGATCAAAAACTGCCAGGGCTCCCCACCTCCCTGCCATGATTGAATATCATATCAATATTGAATATGAAAATAATATCAGTAGGAGACACAAACAAAACCCTTCAGTTTCTGAGAAGATAAGGCAGAACATGGAAGAGGAAGAAGAAATCAATCAAGACTCAAAATCAGCGACAGAACAGTGGATCTAAGCAAAGGCTGACGTTGGTAGAACCAATAAATAAATAATATAGATTCCCTGGTGGTTCAGGCGGTAAAGAATCGGCCTGCAGTGAGGGAGACCTGGGTTCGATCCCTGGGTTGGGAAGATCCCTTGGAAGGGCATGGCAACCCACTCCAGTATTCTTGCATTGAAAATCCCATGGACAGAGGAGCCTGGCAGGCTACAGCCCACGGGGCCGCAAAGAGTAGGACACGACTGAGCGACTAAGCACAGCACAGCAGATGCAAACTATCATATATGTAAGGACTGAATCACTTTGCTGTACACCTGAAACTAACACAACATTGTAAATCAACTGTACTCCAAAACAATAAATTTTTTAAAAATACAAAGACCAAAAAGAAAAAGGACATTTTTGTCTTTGGGGCAGATATTGCAAGTGATTTACCCAACATCCAGCCACCCCTTCTGCCCTATTTACAGAACCCCAGTTTTGTTCAGGGGGACAGTGTACCAAGCTTAAAACACTCCAGTTCCCCAGCTTTCCAAGTGGGCATTACCCTTCTATAGAAGTTCATGTGGAGGGTATCCCTTAGTGAATTAGGCAAAGACCTGCTAGAAGGCCTTTGGCCCTTTGCCTTTTTTTTTCTTTTCCCTCCCTCAAACCTTGACATGGGTCCCAGTCTGGGACCTCACAAGCAGCCCTCTTGCAACCGTGATGTACAATCATGAGAATGCAAGCCTCTGCATTAGGGACAGTGGAGCAGAAAGGTGGAAACAGCCTAGATCACTGGTAGCACTAATGAACCAGAAGACCAGCTACGTACTGAAGCACCTCAGGCAATGCAGGGGACACTCTTGCCTGCTTCAACCCCTAGAGCAAGGTTCTCTGTTGTTTGGATCGGGATGAAATCTTGATGCACATGGCTAGTCACTAAAGCATCAAGGCCTTCCTAGAACAACTTGTGCTTACTGGCCATGCCACAGAACTCAGTGGATTGAAACAGTGAGGGCTACACACTCTAACCCTCAATGTTCAGAAAATCCCCAAACAGCCTGACTTGCTGACCTAGCAGCCTGCCTCACTACAGAGATTTCCTGAGCAGGTACTGTGTTGCACTCTGGACATATTAGATAGATATGGGCCACTGAGGGAGAAGAGGGACATTTACCTGACTGTCATAGTAAAGCAAGCAAGCAAGGATGCTAACTGCTGTATAAATAGAATCATGGGGTTCTGCAGAGATGACTCCGCTCTGGGCCTCCGGGGACAGAAGGCACCTGTGAAAGCAGAGAAGCAAGAGACAGGGAAGGAAATATAGAGCAGAGCAGACAGAAGAGGGCCTGAGACATTTTAACTTGTTATTACGTAGCGGAAAACTAAAGTTTAAACAGAAGATTGGCAGATTGCTTTATGGTTTGATCTATAACCAGAACTACCGCTAATGGAAGACAGAAAGACTAAGAGAGATGTGCAGGTGATTGTGCTGTGTTCCCAGTGTTGGGAGACAATTCTTCATGGGTGTCTTGCATTTCTATGCTTCTGTGAAGAGCTTTCGTCTCCATCTCTTCAAGGATGTTCACCTAGCATACTTGTAAGAGAGACCGTGCCTCCGCTGGAGGCAGGGGCAGGTTTTTGTACCATGGGAATAATAGAGAGACTTTGCCCCCGGGGGAAAGTTGGTCAGGATTGCTTGCAGACCCCTTATAAAGTTGGGGGACTCCTGGGACTTCCGTGGCAGTGCAGTAGTTAGGACTTAGTGCTTTCACTGTGGTAGGTTTAGTTTCTGGCTGGGCAACTAGCAAGATGTGTGGCATGGCCAAAAAAAAAAGGAGGGGTGCAGGGGGATTCCTGAGCTCTGTGGACAGGGTACTCTCTACCCAGAAACAAAGATCTGTTTATCCTCCTTTGACTTGCTCAAAGCCACAGCCTGGTCGGGTGCTAGAGACAGAGGTTCCCAATTCCATGGAAAAGAGATGTCATCAAGTCAGTTCGAATGTGGTGAGTTCTCCCGGACAGGATGCTGCAAGACCGCATCTTGGTGGGCTTAACAGAGTTCTGAGGGGACCTCCCTGAGAAAGCCGATTTAAGTGAGGTCTGGGGGAGAAGAGCAGGTTGACCCTTTTCATCTCTGCAATGTCTCCGTGATGTAGGCATGATTATCTCCATCTTATGAGGCAGGCACTGAGGACTGGAGAGAGAAGCCACACCCACAGTCATCAGTGGCCAAAGCTCTGGGTCCAACCAGCACACCGTCTGTGACTTTCTTATTTCGCTACACATGGACTAAAGCAACTTGAAGAGCTTTTCACTGAGTACAGAATAATATCCACCAGGCTCAGCAAATGACCAGCTGGGGTCGCCATAGAGACTGTCATTAAGGCGCACGTTCCACTGTTCAGTTCAACTCCAGTTCCTTCCACGACAGAGTCAATAAAAGAATCCACATCTCCTCCAGGCTTTGCTCTGCCCTGCAGGTGGGAGGAACTGAGCCCTGCCTTACTCTTTGTTCTTGTTTTAATACCTCCTGCTCTCCCCTTCTCTTGCTCTAGAATTCAGTATTAACAGAATGTTTCATATACATAAGGCTCAAAATGTGCATTCAGCTTGAAAAACAGCAGAACATGAAATTGCCCCTGAGAAAGATGCCCGGCCTCTACCAGGAAGAGAACATTTATATCACCAGAGATGCGGAATCTATGCCAAAATGGAACTGTACAGTCACATCTGCTAAGATGACCTTCCCTTAGTTCCCCCCCAACTTAGCTGCTAGCCACTGGCCCCCAACACACTGCCCCAGCCCAGGCCCCTCTGTCTTTTTCATCCCCACAAATTACTGCTCTTTGTGTAACAAGGTATTTAAGCTTTTGATCCTAATAACTCCTAGTCTTCATTTTCCTTTTGAAGATTCCCATATTCATGTAAAACAATAAATTTGTATTTTTTTTCCCTTGTTAAAAAAAAAGTGTGCTGAGAGTCCCCATTACCAATTATTCTAGGAAGCGGACTAAAGAAAGCATCAGCGGAAATTAAATTAGAATAAATTAGAATGTGAAGCCAGAGTCCTGAGATGCTCTTTCCTAAAATGGCCTGACAGACCCTTGAGAGTGGCTCTGTCAGTCAAGCTTCCACACTCCAGGCATGTGATGGGAGGGCTTGCAGCTCCTGCACTAGAGACACCTTGGGGAGTCAAGCGTCTCTGTTGTGACAGGTCTGGGCTGTGGTGTAACCGGCATTCTAACTCATAAGGTAAACAAAAATGTTGATCTGGAGCAGAAGACAATTTTTCCTCTTTCTATTTGGGTACAAATCTTGACTGAAACAATTTTCCCTTTAAAAAAAATAAAATTTAAATGTCTTGGTAAAGTATTCATTTGGTGCCACAAATGAGATGTTTTTAAATCCTTTGATCTAGTCACTCCGTCGTGTCCTATTCTTTGCACCCCATGGACTGTAGCCCACCAGGCTCCTCTGTCCATGGGATTCTCCAGGCAAGAACACTGGAGCGATTTGCCATGCCCTCCTCCAGGGGATCTTCCCAACCCAGGGATCACACCCAGGCCCCCCACATCACAGGAAGACTCTTTACCATCTGAACCATCAGGGTATCTATGTGCAAAGTATAAGAAATGTATAAGAAAGTTCACTGTACTGTTATTTAATTGGGAAGAGTCTAAATTTCTAATAGTGATGGGTTGATTAATTCAATTATACTTTATCTGCATCAGGAGTTCTCAAACTTTTTGGCCTCAGGATCCCTTTAAATGGCTTAAGCCCCTGAAGAGTTTTTGTGTCTGTGGGTTATTTCCCTGAATATTTACTATATTAGAAATTAAAAGGGAGAAATAGTTAAACACAAAAATACACACATATTCCATTAGCTGTCAGAGTGATATCATATCATCATGTAGTCTCTGAAAAATGACACTGTACACTCAGAAAGAAGGTACCAGAAAGGGAAATGATGTCTTATTATACTACAAAAAAATTTTGAGCTTGTGGACTTGAGAGGGTCTTGGGAAGCTCCCAAATTCTCTTCACCACGTCTTGTGGACCCTTGATCGATACAATAGACTAGTATATCAGTTCAGTCGCTCAGTCGTGTCTTCTTTGAGACCCCATGAATTGCAGCAAGCCAGGCTTCCTTGTCCATCACCACTGCTGGAGTTCAGAGTCATGTCCATCGAGTCAGTGATGCCATCCAGCCATCTCATCCTCTGTTGGCCCCTTCTCCTCCTGCCCTCATTCCCTTCCAGCATCAGAGTCTTTTCAAATAAGGCAACTCTCCACATGAGGTGGCCAAAGTACTGGAGTTTCAGCTTCAGCATCAGTCCTTCCAAAGAACACCCAGGACTGATCTCCTTCAGAATGGACTGGTTGGATCTCCTTGCAGTCCAAGGGACTCTCAGGAGTCTTCTTCAACACCACACTTCAAAAGTATCAATTCTTTGGTGCTCAGCTTTCTTCACAGTCCAACTCTCACATCCATACATGACCACTGGAAAAACCATAGCCTTGACTAGACAGAGCTTTGTTGACAAAGTAATGTCTCTGTTTTGAATATGCTGTCTAGGTTGGTCATAACTTTCCTTCTAAGGAGTAGGCATCGTTTAATTTCATGACTGCAATCACCATCTGCAGTGATTTTGAAGCCCCCCAAAATAAAGTCTGACNAGCTTTGTTGACAAAGTAATGTCTCTGTTTTGAATATGCTGTCTAGGTTGGTCATAACTTTCCTTCTAAGGAGTAGGCATCGTTTAATTTCATGACTGCAATCACCATCTGCAGTGATTTTGAAGCCCCCCAAAATAAAGTCTGACACTGTTTCCACTGTTTCCCCATTTATTTCCCATGAAGTGATGGGACCGGATGCCATGATCTTAGTTTTCTGAATGGTGAGCTTTAAGCCAACTTTTTCACTCTCCTCTTTCACTTTCATCAAGAGGCTTTTTAGTTCAGTATATAGAGTATAGTAAATTTAAAATGTTATTGTATAAAATATTCACTGATATTGAAAATGCTGTTTCTTAAAAAGTAGATTAAAGAACAGTATAAACCATATTATACAATTTAAAACAAACATGAAAGTAACGGAAAGACACACACAGTAACACAGCTTTGGATGGTGTGTACCAGCATAGGCCTCTAGGTGATGAAAATACAGGTTATTTCCTTTTCTGTTTTCTTGTGTTTTCTGCATTATTTTGTAATCAAAATAAAATGCATTTAACAAAGATATGCATATTGCCCATGTATAATCACTCTTTATTTTCCTACCCAGATCTGAAAATTTCAGCTTAGTAAAGATTGAGGGCAGGAGAAGGGGATGACAGAGGACGAGATGGTTGGATGGCATCACCAGAGCTGACTCACTGGAAAATACCTGATGCTGGGAAAGATTAAAGGTGGGAGGAGAAGGGGACGACACAGGATGAGACGGTTGGATGGCATCACCGACTCAATGGACCCATATGGGTTTGGGTAAACTCCAGGAGTTGTTGATGGACAGGGAGGCCTGGCATGCTGCAATCCATAGGGTTGCAAAGAGTTGGACACAACTGAGTGGCTGAACTGAACTTTTAGGAAGGATCTCTACCAGCAATATCAATATGATAGTGGTTTTGCACAGCTCTACATGAGGCGTACCTCTAGACTGCCCTTGCCTCTCCAAGTGTGCTCTGCAATCCACGTCCCCTGGGAGCCTGCAGAGCCTCAGATTCTCTAGTCCCACTCTAGACCAGCTAAATCAGACCCAGATAATTTATTTTTACTTTTTTTTTTTTTTGGTCACATCGCACAGCTTGTGGGATGTCAGTTCCCCAACCCGGGACTGAACCCAGGCCATGGCAGTGAAAGCTCAGAATCCTATCCACTAGGCCACCAGAGCACTCCCAAATCCAAGATACTTTCAGTTCAGTTGCTCAGTCGTGTCCGACTCTTTGCAACCCCATGAATCGCAGCACGCCAGGCTCCAGATACTTTAGATCCGAGTAAATTAAGACCCAGGTGATATATGTGTATAAAGTTTGAGATGCCCTAGTGGCATGTTCAAACCACCTGGAAGCTTTAAAACAGGGATGGGGAGGGGCTGCATGGGGGTTTGTTGAAAGGTCTTGGGTGATCCTAACGGTAACTAGAGCTGAGAACTACCATGGAACACACAAACTCCAGCCTCTGCCAGCTTCAGGGCAATGTCCCCTCCTGCCACACGGCGAGCTCCATGCCAGCCCCCAGGTCATAGAAAAGTCAGAGGGATGGTGGAACTAGATGGAGGAAAAAGGTGGATTTATGAACAGGGATAAAATATGGCACGTTCCACGGCCTGCAGAGCTCTAAGACTGTTTGACTTGTCAGTTTTCAAAGTTATGGTCACTTCTTCAGAAGGCCTGGGGTGTTACCAAAAAACTCACTATTGCCTTCTACAAAATGCTTTGATAGACAAGTCTGATTTTTTAAACAGATTTTTAAATTCTGAATCAGATGGCAGGGGGTTTGTCACTGCAGACACTGTTCAGCTATACCCAAAATTCTACTTTGCATCAGTTACCTCCTCATTCAAACCCATCTCCACAATTACCCACCCAAATCATTCAGCAAGTTTTTGAGTGTCTGACATGGGCCGAGACTGGCCACAATTCCTGGACTCTCCGTACCTGAACTTCTCGTGGCTTATCCATGCTTCTCCCCTCTTCTGGAAGCTCCAGGGCCTCCCCATATCCCCAGCAGCACTCACCTCCTCATTGCTGCCCTGGAGTCTCTTCCTTCGCTCTCCCTCAGGGGCCTGGGTCAGGCCTGTCTTCTTCCGCTGGGCCTGCTTCCATTAGCTTGTGTTCCTCCCATCTCAGCAGCACTACCTCGGTAAGCTCTTGGTGAAGTCTGTATTTTCTGCAAGTATGGTTTTATTTTTTCAGTTTACCTTTCCTCAAAAATGCATGCAGAGTGCTTACAGCAAAGTGCCTGGAACACAGTAAACTTTCAGTGAATGTCACCTTTTATTTCAAGGCTTAGAATAGCACACACACACCTGTTACTGGCTTGCAGCAGGGGTTGGTGAATTAGTGGGCTGATGGGTCACAAAGTAACAAGACTAAAGAAAGCACTGAAAAAAAAAAAAAATAAAGAAAGCACTGTTGTGGCCATCAACTGCTTTATTTATAAGACTTTAATCCATCTCACAAGTTGCATTTAAGATGGTTTACTTCAAAGAAACACATACGGCAGCGTGACCACTTTTAATCATCATGTAATAAAACATTGCTTATGTCTTAAATGTCCCACAAAACACATCAAAGCAATTTTCAAAGAGCTTAAAGCAGATCCAGAGAGCAAGTCCCAAGTCAGTATGTCCATTCAAATAATAAGAGCCACATACATATTCTATACATTTCCATCCTGAAAGCCAGCAATAGGATTTCAGACTCTACTAGTTTCCTAGAAACTACTGAAGCAAAATGCCACAAAGTAGATGGCTTAAACCATGGAGATTTATTGTCTCATAACTATGGAGGCTAAAAGTCCAAAGTCAAGGTGCTGGCGTGACTGGTTCCCTCTGCAGGCTCTGGGGAAGAATCAATTCCATGCCTCTCTCCTGGTTTCTGGTGACTTGTCACCCGTCTTTGGCATTTCTTGCCTTTCAGATGCATCGCCCAATCTCCGCCTTCACGTTCGCATGGCATTCTCTTGTGTGCATCTGTGTCCAAATTTCCCATTTATATAAAGACAAAAACCTACTGGAGTAGGAACCCACCCAGTATGACCTTATCTTCATTACATCTCCCACATGCTATTTCCAAATGAAGGTCACACTCTGAGGTCCTGAAGGTTAGGGTGTCACATGAATTTTTGGAAGACACGGTTCAATCTGTAACAAACTCCTAAAACACAAGATACAGTCAGGAACACTCCACCAGACTTCACAGTCCTTAAAACCACAGTTGCAGAGTCTCAGGTCAAAAGGGATCTCCACGTGGTGATCCACAGGGGTGCTTTCAGAGGAAATATTCAAACAAGGAATGTCTAATCCTTGTTTCAGGAGTGTTGTTTGTTTTGAAGAAGAACTGAGATGCAGATCAGGACCCTGGGGGCCACAGAAACCCCCTGAGTGCCAGTCGGGGGTAGGGGAAAGTATAAAAGTTCAGCACACCTCTCCTCCTTGGTGGGCATTTCAACAGAGGCAGTGCCTCCCGCCCGCAGATTAGCACTTTCAGACCATCGCCATCCCATCTATAAACTCTGTCTGAGTCTAGGCAGCAGGGCAGGGCCCAGCTTCAACCTGTACACATGGCTGCAGTGCCCCAGAAAGTTTCAGCAGCAATATCAGGACTTAGATGGTGAAGGGAGCTTAACACCTGCTCCCTGACTTTACAAAATAAGCTGTGTCATTTTCACGAATGTCAAAGGAATAAAACACCTACCCACTCTCAGCAAGCAACATATGGCTGTACACCCTCAAGCTCTTCCAAAGAGCTAGTGCCTCCGAATAGAGTGCGGTCACTCTTCCAACTTGTCAGGAGTGCTTTTACATGATCGCCACTAGAGGGCAGGCTATTAAAACGTTCCTTTCAAACGAGAGGTTCTGCAAAAGCAAAAGTCAACACAAGCTGACGAGCTGCACATTTAAAAGGCAGCTTTCTAGCTGGCCCTCTTGCACATGAATTGCAACTACACAGTCAATGAAGAGCAACAGCATGCAAACTGCTACCTTGTTTGCATGCTACAGTTTTCTTTTTGGAGTAGCTTTACAGAGTAAAGCCCAGGAACTAACCTGTCTTCCTTCAGCTTCTCTACTGTTGGGAGTTCCTGGAAGTGAAGTGGTAAATTGCACGGCCAGGAAAGGTCCTCCTGAGGAGTTTGGTTTGGGTTAAAGGAAATCAGGATGGACTCACTTGGGCATCCCTCCCCTTGGGGGCCAAACTTACACAAGAACTACTCAGCATGAAAATCCCCCAAAGGAAGCTGTATTCAATTAACTGTATAAGCTGTATCCCTTAACTAAGTCTTGAAAACTATAATGCTATAAACTCTTTTGTTGCAAACTCTTCCAAAAAGAAAGGCTCAAGTCAACAGATGGCTTTGGTCCCTAAGCAGACTGGCCTCCCTTCTCTGACCACTGCCCCCAACCAGATACACCGGCCTTGTCTGTTGTCACGCCTAGACTTTATCATGTCACAATAAGGCCAAGATAGAGTATTTCCAAACACTGCATTCTCCTTCTCATTCAAAGCTTAGGCTTCCTCCTCCTCGGAAGGCATCACAAAGAAACAGCCCCCTGGCCTCCCTGGAGAGAGCTGGCCACCAACCCTGTTGGCCAGTGTTTATGGAGAGGTTCCCAGTCCTTCCTTGGAGGTCTCCACAGGATCTCCCTAGAGGAGGAGGGCTTCGTGGAATAAATGACAAGAGCTGGGGAGGGCCTTGCCAGGTCCCTGGGTTAGGGGTTCTCATTGTTCAGCCCACCAGCTTCCCAGGGCTCTGGTCCAAGCCCGCCGGAAACAGGAAACTGTGGATAGTGCAGCCCTGCCTGCTCTGCCCCTACCCCCACCCCCGCCAACCAGCACACACAGGGCCCGGAGGAGGAAGCGGGCTGCATGAGAAGAAAAAGGAAAGCAACACTTTCCAGCACCCCCTTGAGAAAAGGGTGGCAGGGACCTGGAGCAGGAAGAAAGCTGAAAGAGAAGGAGACGTTTGTTTTTTGTGAGAAAAAAAAAAAAGGAGAAAGAACAAGGAAAGGCACTTCTTTTTCAAGTGCTTCATGACATGAAATTCTACTTCTGAATTTCTGCATTCATTATAAAAAAAAAATTGTATATTTGTAAATCACAGAAGGGAATGCTATTTGTGGGCAACTGATCAAACGAGAGATAAAGACAAATCCAATAATCATCCTCCAACGTCTACCTACCAAACTTGGAAGAAACTTCCTGTAAATTCTAAGCTTTGTAGACAAAGCATCTTTTTTACTTTTGAGCTGTGATATTTCTCCTTGTTGGCCCAGAGTTTGCTCTGAACAAAGAGCTAATATGTATACATAATTTCTACAGCACAGCTAAGAAAACTCAAGAAATATGAATCGGTTATCTCCAGTTACCCCTGATAAATTTCCTTATAGCCATAATAACAAAATAACATTGTCTCAAATATCCAGACAAGTGAGCCACACTGTTTCTCACACAAGTACGGGAGCACAGCGTCAAGGTCTGAGAATACTGTATGAACTTTCCATTTTTATCTTTGAAAAAAGCCTTTAGTAAATTGCAAGACAGAAGCCTTCTGCAGAGATAGTTTACAATGAAAGGACATTTATCAATACACTGGTATTTTAATCTTAAAAACTCAGGAGGGTTTTTAAGAATCCTGCTCTAAGAGACTGCTAGAAATTATTTTCCCATAAAAAGCTTGTGAATGTTATTAAGATTTACCTAGGTCTATGGGTCCTAAATCTTATTGTGTGTTAAATTTCCATGGGAGTTTCTTAAAAAAAAAAAAAAAAAAATACAAGCTCTGACTCCGACTCTAGGACTGCTAGGGGCAAATCCTGGTCTGTATTCTGCATGGTGCCCAGGTGATGGTAACCGCAGACAGGGATTTCGGAGACACATTTCCTACACCCTCAGTTCTGCCCCATCTCTCATTAGTCTGTGTCCAGCAGCAAAAAAGACCTTTCCTTCCCCAGACACAAAATGCTTCCTCTCTCTCTTTTCACTCTGAGAGAACCTGATCAGAGGGGTGCCTTGACAAGTGTCTTTCCCAGACACGGAGCAACAGTTCACCTGGAAACTCGTCAAAAATGCACATTCTCAAGCTCCACCCAAGATCCACTAAATGAGAAATTTTAGGGAATGTGGCAAACCCAGTAATCTGGGTGCTAACAAGCTTTCCAGGAGATTCCAATGCATGCTAGCGTCTGATCACCACTGGATTAGACAATTTCACAACCACAAGAGAGAATGAAGACAGATAGAACTCCATGTAAGGTAGAACCAAGTTTATTAATGACAGCCTTTATTACAACCACTCTCAAGTGTAAAAAAAAAAGGGGGGGGGTGACAAATTAAAATTTAGAACTCGGACTTGCTGTTTGGCCTTTTACTGGATGTGCCAAAGGAAGGGAAGCTGGCCTGATTCTGAATCAACTGGTCAGGTGGAGTTCACTGGAGAATGCATGAGGTAACAAACACGAGTGCCGAGAGGGCTCAAGTCTTCTCCAGGTTGGAATGACAATCAATACGGAATGAGAACAGTGGTGGGACAGAGGTGAAGTAAAATTATCTCACAGCCAGAAGATGGAATGAACATCTCTTAACTACACTGAGACACAAAAACACGCGTGCAGAGTCATACACACCCTCACTCTGGAGACTAGGTTTTCAAAGGATTTTTATCCTTTCTCTGAGCAGATGGACACGTTCATCAGCCGCAGCGATGCAACATGCGGCCGCAATGGAAAACCTTGCTAAGTTTCCACAAGCTATGCTAGCTGGCTGCCCGGTTCTGTGTGGGCAAATGTGTCATCACTGTGAAACATGCCTGCGGTTTTCCCACAGACTAAGATCTGCTCCCTGGGGTAGGTGACATCCTGGTAGACACCGGTTAGGATTAAACTCTGGGGGCAAAACTCGTCCCCCCGCCGCCTCACCTGGAGTGGGGACAGGGCGAGCGGCAGTTTCTGGGAGTGTTTCCCACATCGCAGAACTCTCGGCCCGTCAGCACGCCCCCTGGAGGCGGTGTGCCTTGCTGCCATCCTGCTGGTGAGTCGGCACTGACAGCAGCAGCTCTGGTCTTGCGCTCTGGGTTTGTTTTTGTTGTTGTTTCATAAAAACAAACAAAAACCAGAAGGAAAAAAACCATCAGAAGCTTCTGACTCTGTCAACACCATTTCAGAACTGGGTTTAATTCCAGTCCAAGAGAAAGGGGGAGCCTGCAGAAGAGGCCACGACGATCGATCGACATGGTTCAGACACGGAGGCCACAGACGCCCCTGTGACGCCCAGCTGGTCCCTTCCCAGACGGTGGGGGGACACACCACTCAAGGCTGCAGACCCACGAAATAAATGCTGACAGAAGAACGTTTATACAGGCTTATAGGAAAGACGGCATGAAAAGGAGCTGGTGGATTCAGATTCACAGGTCATGCAGAGAGATTATTTAAAAAATTAATATTCGAGCTGAGTAAAAAAAAAAATCTAAAATTTAAGAGAAACTGTATCATAGCTTTCGCTTCTGGAAGACAAAAAAAGGTGGGGGGCACAACAAAACAAAACCCTAGAGTATTCCAGAGTTTCCAAAAAACCCAAAAAACTAATTTGGTGGGCTGCAGTATGCACAACCTCTTCGTTAACCTCATTTTCTCATTGGATTTCAGTGATAAATAAAGCTCAGGCCTACTTACAGAAAAGATCTGTCCTGCTAGAATTCAGCATCNCATCACTTAAGTTAAACTCACACACAGTATCTAGTGCTTGAATTAATATTTACAGTTACATCTTAATAGCCATGGATTGACTTTACTATTTAAAATTTTTTCGTAGTGTGTCAACTTTAAGTTTTTCCTCCAGAAAACTATATTAAATGTTTGATGATTTACATCTATTATCTTTGCAATTTATTATGTTCTAAAAGGATGATTGCAAAATTGAAACCTGAAGAACTAGCCAAGAATAGAGCCAGGGGTTTATTTTAAAATCAATAAGAAAAAAATTTACNCCTCCAGAAAACTATATTAAATGTTTGATGATTTACATCTATTATCTTTGCAATTTATTATGTTCTAAAAGGATGATTGCAAAATTGAAACCTGAAGAACTAGCCAAGAATAGAGCCAGGGGTTTATTTTAAAATCAATAAGAAAAAAATTTACCAGCACAGATAGAGAAGAATGTGCAGTCTGAGAACTAGGTTTGAAATGAAGACTGTTCCCTCACCAGAGGATATAGATATTCATTTTTAACTAAACTTTTCTCGTTGCCATTTTTTTTCTTTTTCTATTTCTGTGGAGCCACAGGAAAAAATGTTTTGAGAAATGGATGTGTTCAACCATAGTAGGAATTTGTTATTAGTTTATATCAAAAGTATGATTCACACATCAAAAATCTAGTGCCTATTGCATACATTTCTAGAAAACAGGAAAAAATAATTAAAAGCAGAGACATAAAAAAAATTAAAAAGTCTATAAAACTCACCTTGGGTTGTTTCTGATGCTCTGAGCACCTCCAAAGAGAACTGAATTGTTACTCTTGTATTTTCAATATTAACAGTATTATTTTCTGGTACTTTGTGACAACCTAGAGGGGTAGGATGGATTGGGAGGTGGGAGGGAGGTTCAAGAGAGAGGGGAAATAGGTAGACCTATGGCTGATTCATGCTGATGTAAAGCAGAAACAAACACAGTGTTGTAAAGCAATTACCCTCCAAATAAAAATAAATAAATGAAAAAATAATCATTAGAAAAATTTTTAAAAAGGAAGCATGGGTTTTAAAAGATTGAACAATACTGTGCGCAGCCCTCCTGAACTGCCAAGTCTACTGTGGAATGAGTTATCAGTTGTGAATGTTCACATAAATATTCAAGTGNAAAAAAAAAAAAAAAAAAATACAAGCTCTGACTCCGACTCTAGGACTGCTAGGGGCAAATCCTGGTCTGTATTCTGCATGGTGCCCAGGTGATGGTAACCGCAGACAGGGATTTCGGAGACACATTTCCTACACCCTCAGTTCTGCCCCATCTCTCATTAGTCTGTGTCCAGCAGCAAAAAAGACCTTTCCTTCCCCAGACACAAAATGCTTCCTCTCTCTCTTTTCACTCTGAGAGAACCTGATCAGAGGGGTGCCTTGACAAGTGTCTTTCCCAGACACGGAGCAACAGTTCACCTGGAAACTCGTCAAAAATGCACATTCTCAAGCTCCACCCAAGATCCACTAAATGAGAAATTTTAGGGAATGTGGCAAACCCAGTAATCTGGGTGCTAACAAGCTTTCCAGGAGATTCCAATGCATGCTAGCGTCTGATCACCACTGGATTAGACAATTTCACAACCACAAGAGAGAATGAAGACAGATAGAACTCCATGTAAGGTAGAACCAAGTTTATTAATGACAGCCTTTATTACAACCACTCTCAAGTGTAAAAAAAAAAGGGGGGGGGTGACAAATTAAAATTTAGAACTCGGACTTGCTGTTTGGCCTTTTACTGGATGTGCCAAAGGAAGGGAAGCTGGCCTGATTCTGAATCAACTGGTCAGGTGGAGTTCACTGGAGAATGCATGAGGTAACAAACACGAGTGCCGAGAGGGCTCAAGTCTTCTCCAGGTTGGAATGACAATCAATACGGAATGAGAACAGTGGTGGGACAGAGGTGAAGTAAAATTATCTCACAGCCAGAAGATGGAATGAACATCTCTTAACTACACTGAGACACAAAAACACGCGTGCAGAGTCATACACACCCTCACTCTGGAGACTAGGTTTTCAAAGGATTTTTATCCTTTCTCTGAGCAGATGGACACGTTCATCAGCCGCAGCGATGCAACATGCGGCCGCAATGGAAAACCTTGCTAAGTTTCCACAAGCTATGCTAGCTGGCTGCCCGGTTCTGTGTGGGCAAATGTGTCATCACTGTGAAACATGCCTGCGGTTTTCCCACAGACTAAGATCTGCTCCCTGGGGTAGGTGACATCCTGGTAGACACCAGTTAGGATTAAACTCTGGGGGCAAAACTCGTCCCCCCGCCGCCTCACCTGGAGTGGGGACAGGGCGAGCGGCAGTTTCTGGGAGTGTTTCCCACATCGCAGAACTCTCGGCCCGTCAGCACGCCCCCTGGAGGCGGTGTGCCTTGCTGCCATCCTGCTGGTGAGTCGGCACTGACAGCAGCAGCTCTGGTCTTGCGCTCTGGGTTTGTTTTTGTTGTTGTTTCATAAAAACAAACAAAAACCAGAAGGAAAAAAACCATCAGAAGCTTCTGACTCTGTCAACACCATTTCAGAACTGGGTTTAATTCCATTCCAAGAGAAAGGGGGAGCCTGCAGAAGAGGCCACGACGATCGATCGACATGGTTCAGACACGGAGGCCACAGACGCCCCTGTGACGCCCAGCTGGTCCCTTCCCAGACGGTGGGGGGACACACCACTCAAGGCTGCAGACCCACGAAATAAATGCTGACAGAAGAACGTTTATACAGGCTTATAGGAAAGACGGCATGAAAAGGAGCTGGTGGATTCAGATTCACAGGTCATGCAGAGAGATTATTTAAAAAATTAATATTCGAGCTGAGTAAAAAAAAAAATCTAAAATTTAAGAGAAACTGTATCATAGCTTTCGCTTCTGGAAGACAAAAAAAGGTGGGGGGCACAACAAAACAAAACCCTAGAGTATTCCAGAGTTTCCAAAAAACCCAAAAAACTAATTTGGTGGGCTGCAGTATGCACAACCTCTTCGTTAACCTCATTTTCTCATTGGATTTCAGTGATAAATAAAGCTCAGGCCTACTTACAGAAAAGATCTGTCCTGCTAGAATTCAGCATCGTGAAATGTTCCCAAGCCCCTGCTCAGCACGCAAGGAATGCACAACTTCTACAAGGACACTCCAGGAGAGACCGGATGAGTCCACCCAAGCTCCTTGTCGAATGCGGTCACAAAATGGGAACCCAAAGGCAAGCTGTTCTCGTCCTGGGATGATGGTTGCTAACAGTTCCTTGAAACGTACAGTGAAGGGATGCTGAAAACACACCCCTCCCAGGTAAGGGGCTGAGTTCCAAAAACGACACACCTCCTCAGGCCGTAGCACAGAAGACAGCCTCCCCATCACTGAGGCAGGGACAAGACTCTTCCACAAACTTAGTACATCTGGCTCCCCCACCCTCCCTTTTCTTTTTTTTTTTTCCATTTGGTAAGATTCCAGAAATTCATGGCTACAGTAGAGATTCATGGCGCAAAGACTTTCATACTGGTTATTTTTTAATTCTGTCAGTGAGCAGCATGTCCCAGTTTTACCCCCTGCCCCCCACCAAAACTAAGTTCTTGGCAGCTCCATCAGCTGGGATTGCGGGATGCCTCTGAGATCAGAGTCCGTGCAGCATGGGTGTCAGGTGGGCGCACTGGCGGGGCAGGAAGGCTGGGTCTGTCCAGTGTCTGGAAGTGGCTGTGGCAGGCGCTTTACCAGCTAGCCCTGACAGCCTCGATATCACTCACCAGGTTCTGGGCCAGGCAGATGCCGAAGATCTGAGAAAGGGAGGAATGGCGTCAAATGGCGGAAAGTTTAGGCTTTTTCTTTTGGCTACTGAATCCCATTAAAAAAATAATAAATCTATTTTAATTGGAGGTTAATTACTTTACAATATTATATTGGTTTTGCCATACATCAACATGAATCCGCCACAGGTATACATGTGTTCCCCATCCTGAACCCCCCTCCCACCCCCCTCCCTGTACCATCCCTCTGGGTCATCCTGGTGCACCAGCCCCAAGCATCCTGTATCCTGCATCGAACCCGGACTGGCGATTCATTTCCTATATTATATTACACATGTTTCAATGCCATTCTCCCAAATCATTCCACCCTCTCGCTCTCCCACAGAATCCAAAAGACTGTTCTATACATCTGTGTCTCTTTTGCTGTCTCACATACAGGGTTATCATTACCATCTTTCTAAATTCCATATATATGTGTTAGTATACTGTATTGGTATTTTTCTTTCCGGCTTACTTCACTCTGTATAATCAGCTCCAGTTTCATCCACCTCATTAGAATGGATTCAAATGTATTCTTTTTAATGGCTGAGTAATACTCCATTGTGTATATGTACCACAGCTTCTTATCCATTCGTCTGCTAATGGACATCTAGGTTGCTTCCATGTCCTGGCTATTGTAAACAGTGCTGCGATGAACACTGGGTTACACGTGTCTCTTTCAATTCTGGTTTCCTCGGTGTGCATGCCCGGCAGTCAGATCAAAATTGAGATAGAATTCACATCCCACAGAATTCATCCTTTTAAAGTGTATAATGTAGTGATTCTCAGTACATTCATGAGACTGTGGGACCATCACCACACTATCTGAATTTAGAACACTTTCATTACCCCCCAAAGAAATTCTGTACCCCGGGACAGTCAGCCCACCATCCCCTCATCCTGGCAGCCCTAGAAATCACTATTTTCTGTCTCTGTGGATCTGCTTATTTTGGACATATAAATAAAGACTCCTATAATACACGGCCTTTCTGTTGGTCTGCTTTCATGGAGTGAAATGTCTTCAAAGTTCATCCATGTTGCAACAGTAGTTTGAATCTGTTGATGGCTGAATAATATTCCATTATATGGACAAACTTCATTTTGTTTACCCATTCATCAGATGATGGTTTCCACTTTTCGGCTATTGCAAATAATGCTGCTATGAACATCAATGTACGAGTTTTTGGGTAAACATGCTTTCAGTACTTTGGGGCACATACCTAGGAGCAGAATTGCTGAGTCATATGGTTACTCTTAATTTTCTCATGAACTAGCAAATTGCTTTCCAAAGATACTGTGTCCATTTCATTCCCTTTAGTGATGTTTGAGGGTTCCAATTTCTCTACATCCTAACCAGTTCTTATTAATGTCTGTCTTTATCATAGCCAACCTAATGTGTGAAGTGGTATCCCATTGTGGTTCTGAATTTCTCTAATAATTAACAATGTCATTACAAAGAGCTAATGTGTATCTTCTTCAAAGTAATGTCTATTCAAATCCTTTGCTCACCTTAAAAAAAATTTTTTTTAATAGTTGAGTTGTTCTTTATATATTCTATACACAGGACCCTGATCAGATGTACTGATATGCAAAATTTTTTCTCCCATTTTGTGGGCTTTATTTTCACTTTCTTAATTGTGTCCTTTTCAGCACGGAAGGTTTTAATTTTGATGAAGTCACATTTATCCACTCTTTTTGGTTGCTTGTGCTTTTAGCATCATATCTAAGAAAACACTTGTCTAATTCAAGATCACAAAGGTTTACACTTATACTTTCTTCTAAAACTTTTATAGCTTTACCTTTTACATTTAGGTATTTGATCAGTTCTGAGTTAATTTTTATATGTGATTAGGGATCCAAATGCAGTCTTTTGTATAAACAGCCCAGCACCATTTGCTGGAAAGACCATTCTTTCCCCAGTGAATGGTCTTGGTTCCATGGTCAAAAAAAGTCAGCTGACCATAGACTAGAGGTTTTTTTTGAACTTTCAGTTCTATTCCGCTAAACTACATGTTCAACCATACACCAGTATACACTATCTTGATTACTGTAGCTCTGTCATAAGTTTTGAATTGGGAAGTATGAATTCCCCAACCTTGTGCTCTTTAAGGTGTGTTTTGTTATTCTGGGTCCCTTGAATTTCCATATGAATTGTAGGATCAGCTTGTCCCTTTCTGCAAATAAGTCAGTTGTCATTTTGGCAGAGGCTGCACTGAATCTTGTAGATCAATTTGGAGAGTATTGCCACCTTAACAATATTAAATCTTCCGATCTGTGGCAATGGATGACTTTCCATTTATTCAGGTCTTCTTTAATTTCTTTCAATCACTGTGCCTCATTTGTGGCCCTCTCTGTTGAAAGTATCACATCTCCACAGAAAGAAAAGCCCAGTTCCTGGGGCTTCCCAGGAAGAAAAGCGGGTGTTCCCTTCCCTTCCCAGCACTTTGGAAAGATGATCCAGAGAGAGAAAGGAGCACAGAGTGTTTGAGAAACTCCAAAAACCCTTAGCCTGGGCCACTGGGCAAGGCTCTCCATCTGACCGTTCCTGTCTGATCAGCTGTCACAATGCCACATCACCAACCCCATGGAAACGCGGGAAAGCCAGTAGGCAACTAGTGACCCTAGCAATTTTTCCATCTTGAAAAGGAAGAAAGGTTCCCTCCTCAAGTCTTTCAGGAGAGTAGCATCTAAAATCAGAGCCTTAACAAAATACAAACCAAACAGAGTTGAGGTTTGTTCCCCAGCCCTCCAAGGTATCTTAACAACTGTAGTGTGCAGGGACTAAAGTGAAGCGCCTGTCCTGGTGAGGGCTCTCCCAGGGCACCACCTCCCATGACCGCCATCTTACCTGGAGCAAGGCAATGCCTATGAAAATACCAGCCACAATGGTTAAGTTGTCCTGCAACCACTTCTCAAACTGGGGCACACAGCCTTTCGTGTAGATTACAATCTGCTGATCGACTTCCTTCACAGGGAAAAGGAGAGCACAGCGTCACCATGCAAATTCAAAAGCTCCTCCAACACCCTTCGTGCTAAGCGACAAGATGGGATTCCACTTACTGGTTTTTGCCTGGCATCATAGCCACACTGAGTGTTGATGACATCTTCCTGGTGGAGAAAAGAAAGAGAAAACTGAAACTCACTCTTGTCAGACAGAAAGTCCATCCACGGTCAGCAGGAGATCCCTGCTAAATGTTGGTTAAAAAATGTTCATTTGGGCACACAGACGTCCCAGGCACCATGTTAAACACTTTCACACAAAATTCCACAGAATTATTATAACAATCCTCAGCAGGTATTAAATATTCCTTCCTGTCCAAATGAGGAAAACTGAGACTCAGGAAATATCAGAAAGATTAGCAATTCCATTATGTGGGAGTCTCTGAATTCAAAGTTGATAACCTCAAGAAGCTTATGGGTTGAGGGAACTGGAGACAGACAAAAACCACTGTTAAAAGTTTCTTCTAATGACTTTCATAATGATTATCTCCATTTATGCTCTTCAGTGGGGAATTCTATTTTTGAATCTATATACTAGTATACTGGGCTTCTCTGGTGGCTGAGACAGTAAAGAATCTGCCTGCAATGCAGGAGACCAAGGGTTGATCCCTGAGTCAGGAAGATTCCCTGGAGAAGGGAATGTCAGCGCACTCCATTTTTCCAGGCTATTCTTGTCTGGAAAATTCCACGGACAGAGAAGCTTGGTGGGCTATAGTCCATAGGGTCACAAGTGTCGGACATGACCAAGTGTCTAAGATACATTTGTGTAAGGTTTAAATGGTTTTTCCACGAGAACAAGTAATTTTGATAATTAAAAGCAACGCCCTGACCACACGTGTGTGGATAGGCGCTCCGACATCTCACAGGCCTGAGAAGAGATGTGGGTTCTGCTGTTTCGGGTTTGTTTATGCTTTTCCTCTGCAGGGCATGCAGTGGATTTTACTAGCTTAGCATTTATGGAATGAGACAGCTCATCCCAAAGGATCTGCAATTGAAAGGTGGGGGTGGCATCTTCTGAGAATCTTCAGAATTTTGCTGGAATATTCACTCAGGGCAGGGGCAGGAGACAGACAGAGTGTAGCTGTGTCTGCTGCCTGGGCGGGCGGGCGCCCTGGGCTCTGTGCTGGGCACCCTTTTGCCTCCCAGTCCACCCAGAGGAAAGGAGAAGTGAGGTGATGAGGAAGGCTGGCTTTCCAGGGAAGGGTCCAGAGCACAGTCCTCACCGATGCTCAGTCTTCTTCAGACAAAGAGAACAGCCCAGGCTGAGCCTGGGGAAGTTCTCCTTTGCTACCTGAGACCACTGTCCCCTTCTCTTTTTTCATTTTTTAAATTGAAGGGCAGTTGATTTGCAATATTATACTAGCTTCAGGGGCATAGCATAATGATTCAGTGTTTTCACAGATGAACAACAGCCCCTTTAAAAGAGCCCCGCACCAGCCACCTTGCAGGGGAGAGCCAGCCACTGAGCTCATCAGCACCCATGCGGCCCTGTGCCTTGTAGGGAAGGGCGGGTCTGGGGGAAGACACCTGGGGGTTGACCAGTCAGAGAGAGGCTGAGGAGCCAGGAAAGGCCAAGGGCACCTTCTCTCTCACATTTACAGCTCCAGCCCTCAATTCTGGCTTTTATATACAGCTGCGGAGCTGCACTTTAAGCATACTATGTATCAGACTTCCCTGAAGGCTCAGACAAAAGAATCTCCTGCAGTGGGGGAGGTCTGGGTTCGACCCCTGGGTGGGGAAGATCTCCTGGAGAAGGGTATGGCAACCCACTCCAGTATTCTTGCCTGGAGAATTCCATGGACCAAGGAGCCTGGCGGGCTACAGTCCATGGGGTCTCAGAGTCTGACTAGACTGAGACACATTCATTATGCCAGACAAATAATTTGACTTAAAATACAATCAAACCCACAGTAAAGAGGGAGGCTTGTGGACAGGTTTTATACTTTTTCCTAAAATACAAACACAGTGACTGCTACCATTCTGGCCAAGAGTGTGGGCAGCCAGTCTTCCTGCGGTGATCTTGTCCTAGCTTGTCTCAGACTCTTCTCTTATTCCTAGGACTGCTTCAGAGCTGAGTCAGCAAGAAAAGGGTTACTAACCCCAAGCAACGCAGTGCTTCCCTACAAGCCCATCCTTCTCATGAGGAAGGAATACAGGCACTATGGGCAGCTGCCTGAGTTTAGGCTCGGCCCCATCACTCGCCAGCAGTGCGAGCCTGGGAAAGCTACTTAAACTCAACTCCATGGGCCTTGATTTCACCTGAAAAGGGAAGAGAATGGTAGTATCTGCCAGCGGGAAGGTTCCAAAGTGAAATGAGCCAACACGCACACAGGCTTAGAACAGGAACCAGCATGCACTGCTAAATTAATGTTGGGCATGAGTCGAACACGACTGGGCAACTAACATATATATATATGACTACTCCTATTGAGATGATCTGAGCTCTAATGCCCCACCGCCTGCAAGAGGAGCTACAATTAGGAATAGGTGGGTAAGAAGACGTTTCCAGAAAAAAAAGAAACTGCTCATCCCACACACACTGTCGGTGTGATGCGCGGCCAGAGGGTTTCTGGCAGTCCCTTACCGCGGGGTCTTTAGTACAGCAGGAGAACGGCACGCCGCATCGCTCTCGACTTGCATTGGAATCTGTGCAATTGAAGTAAATATTTAGGTTCCAATCATCAGCTCCAAAAGCCCCACAGCACTGCCACTAGAGCAAACAGGAGAGAATTAGAACATCTCAACTTGGAGGCGACCAGGTGCCTACGCTCCGCCTGCCAGAATGGCCCACAGCCAGCTTCTGCCAGCTCTAACCCTCTCTCTGGCCCAGAATTTTACTTTTAAACCAAGACGAACCTAAAGGGCCACCGTAAAAGCTTTTGAGTTAAGGCTTAAGGTGTGTAGTAAGCCTGTGTTGGTGATGCACAAAAAAGCCACGGTGGGAGGTGGAGGAAGGGCAGGGAAGGATTGTACGAGCAGGGCCCAGTCAGAGCAAAGTCTGTTTGGTTCAAGTCCATGAAGAACAGTCTAGAAGGACAGCAAGACAGCAAGCAGCAGCAGTGTCTGAAGGAGGCAACTGGGGTCGTGGTAGGAGATCCATGGGTTTACTTCTTTTTTAAATTTCCATCTCTACACAGTTTTTATCTATTTTACTGAGATAGAACTGACATACAATAAAATGCACATATTTAAAGTGTATAACTTGGTACGTTTTCACATACTTATACACCATAAAAGCATCATCGCAAGCAAGATAGTGAACATATCCGTTACCACCCCCAAAGTTTGAAAGGCATACTTTTTATTCTGCATCTGTTTCTATTCTGAATTTTTAAAAACAAGAGCATGGATTTAGATTTTCAACCTAAAAACTGCAATCAGTTAAAATATAATAAAACAAGCTGTTAAATTCAGTGAGTCTTAAGGCTACATTCCAGGGTAGCTCCATTAAAAGCCCCTTTGACACTCCCCCATGCTGGCCCAGTCCGACTTCTCTGAGTTAAATAAACATCAAGCCTTGACCATCATAAGGGTTTCAAGATCAACAGCTACTTCAAAGTATTAAAATCCAAGACAGAAAAGTGAAATCACATGACATAACAGAATCCCAATATAAAGCAGATGGCATCTCAAGAGAACGTGTATCCGCATGTTCTTCCAGCTCATTGGATCCTCCAAAGGCTTGGGTTGTACATCTCCAGTTGGCCTACAAAGCTCCATCAGATCTGTCATGCAAACTAGTCAGCAATAATACTTGGCAAGGTGTGAGCTTGCATCCATTATGACCTAACAAAACAGTCAGGTCTCCCGAGGAAATGAATCAGGGCTTAATTTCACACCTGAGGGACAGCAGGCTCCAGGACAGTCATTGCATCATAGAACAAAACCAGCACAATTCAGCTCACTTCTGAGTGCCTATCGGGGCAGGGGGCCTCCCCCACGGCAAGCACCGACGCAGCCCTCTCCTCCCTTTATCAAAGGGATCCAGCTCACTCTGGAAAACCAGCCAGCCAGGAGACAGCCACTGGCCTGCTGAGTTTCTATCTGGCCTCCAGTTCTGCCACATACACGACACATACATGAATGTCAATGGACACAGCTGATCAGGTCTGCACTCCCTATCTAGCTTTTCAGTGCATGCAGATAAAGGCTGTCTGTTTGCAGGACAATAACACCTGAAGCCTAATATAAACCCATGTACCTCTTATTAGTGTCAGAATGCCCCCATGAGTTAAACAGTGGCTACTATTATTTCCATTTTACTCTTAGGCAAACAGCTCAAGGTCCTTTTAGCCCAAGGTCCCTTAGCTGATGAGATTTTGGCACTTGCTGTGTGTCTTCTGGTCCCCTGTTTATACCACGTTGCATTTTGAGTGGAACAGGGCATCTGCTGCCTCATTTGCACCGCAGAGGCCACTGTCTCACAGACATGTTGAGAAACTAGAATGGGAGGTAGCTCTACTCTATAGATCACTCACTCGTGACAAGTCACCAAGGCTTAGAAGTTTCTCAGTTTTCAGTTTCAGGTAGGCATAATTTTAGGAACTTGGTGGATAAATATTCTATTGCTAAGTACATTATTATGAGATATGAAGCATGGAGAATGACCGGGAAGGGGACCAAGAATAGAAAAAAATCCACATTTAACCTCCCGCCCACCAAAAAAAGAGGATAAACCTATAGGAAAACAAGAGTCTTCAAATGTTGACAGGAGTGAGCACCCTTGATGATAACCTCTTTGCCTAAAAGTTTTCTTCTTCATTCTTAGTAGAAACTGAGATAAGTGAAAAATCAGACATTTCCCATTAGAATACAAATCATGTAAGTTATACAGCAAGTTAGAATATAAGCGAACAAATGAAAAGCAACACGCAGAAGAGTCAGAGGTAGGTTGCGACTGGCAGACGCAGAAGCCAGGAGGAACATTCCCTGGGTTCATCCTTCCAAGAAGGCTTTCAACCTGAAAATAAGCCAAATTTAAACTTACATATTCCTGGGTGAAGTCTATGAGGTTCTGCAAATCTATGTCATCCCTGTATGCTCTGATGTTGTTGTTTATAAAGAAATACAGCTGGTCTTTGATCCAGTCTTTGAAAACAAATGCCAGAACCCCAGCAGTGAGCTCCAGGAAGAAAATGATTCCCAGGAACACAGAAAACTAAAACAAAAGACACAAAGAGAACAGTTAGAAGTGCTATTTTTGGTCATATATAGTTACATGGTTTCTTCTAAAAAGGTTTGTAATTATACTGGGTTATTACCCATGCCCAAAGCAGATAACCTTCAATTTCTTAAGATCCATTAAGAGAGTATTACACTCCAAAAAAGAATTTTTAAAAATCATTTCATAATCACATTTTAGGGGCTCTGGTGTTCCATTTTGATAATTAACCAACAAAGCCCATAAGCAAACATGGATAATAGGAATTTCTCATTAGACCCACATTAACGCCTAATGAGTTTCTCCTGATTAATGCACTTGTCAGACATTTGAACAATGACCTGCCTCTACCTCTGGCAAGCTTTTGTAATGTTGAAAGATAAATTATCCCAATTTTTTAAAGACTGTCTGTCATTTGCTACTGTGGCCTTGATTCTGGATGCAATATATTCCTTTTTCTGGATTCAGGACACCATTTTTTAATTCCCCTTTGCACCTGCTACACAGGGTAAAAGAGCAGATGTGTTCATCTTAGACGAAGAGGTCAAAGAGGAAGTTGGTGGGGAGTAGGGGGTGGGGAGGAGGTGAGCTGTGACACAAACAAAATTTCCCATCATGAAAATAAAATGAAACCACTGGCTTGAGCACTTTCTTGGGAATGCGAGCCGTACCAGCCTTCCCTTGTGAAGCGCCAGGCTCATGATATTTTAAATAACATCAACACACAGCCAGAGGAAGACTTCCGGCTGACGTAGACAATGAGAATTTAAGAGGAAGGCTGGAGACCACAGGATACACGGTCATTGCCCATAAATCGGGAGAAATTTCCCTTTCATCTAAAACACCCAGAAGTGCCTCATCTTAGTCATATCTACATCCCGCTCACGCCCATGCTTCTTTCCGCCTCCTCCCACCCCTACATTCTCACCCTTTGCAAACTACTTCACTCAAACGGATTATGAGAAATGAAGCTGTAAAGGACCAGAGGGTAAACTTCTGGTGACAAGGAAAGAGAGGGTGACACTGGGCCCAGCCGTTCTGCTGGGCTCCTGCCCCTCACTGAGTGGCTGAGGGGCAACGGCGCGAAAGCTGCTGCTGTGTCTACATTCAGCGCAGACAGCAAGGCGCCCAGGAGAGGAACACACACCGGCGAGGGGTGCAAAGGAAGCGTGATCATTTGCTTACAAATATCTTTTTTTTAATGCTTTTTTAAATTCAACAAACATCTACTGAATGGCCCCCAAGAGCACAGGCCCTGGCCTGGGTGGGCCTTGCAGAGTCAAGGGCAGGCAGGACCACAGCCCTGCCCCCAAAGAGCCCACAGTCTTCTGTGATTGGGGTTGGGGGTCGCAGAGGACCGTGGGGCCAGGTCTTTCCACATTAGACAGTGTTTATGCAAAATGCTGCGAGGAGGGGCAAGAGGGAAGGGAGGGAGGGTTTCGAAGGAAGAAAGAAGGTCCTGCCAAAGTTTAGGCCACAATTCTAGCTCAGCCCTTCAGGTTCTACAGAGCTCCTGGTTATCGGTCCTTGGTGAGTTCACCAGAAAAGAAATCTAAACAGCTCTTAACAGTCGTCAGTAGTACCAATAATTTCAAAGTAAGCTTTCCTCAATCTAGAAAAAAGAGAGGAAAAAAATCCTATCACTTTTTCACACAGTGCCTACCCCACCACATAAAAACAACTCCCTCCTTTATCAGGGAGTACTCTACACATGTAAATATAACAGATGACACACTATAGGAATGAGAAGAACCATAGCTGCTTCACAGGTGTGTACACACAAACCAGAGGCCATGCAAAGGTATTAATCAGATGTCTGTCCTTGCCTCTAGCATAGAGGCAAGTTCACTTTCCAGTCACTCTGGTATGTTTTCCCATAATGAATCATATCGTACATAATCAGAAATTGAGTCCAAATAAAATTCTCAAGTATTTGGCAGAAATCTGCCTCCCTCGGATGCCATGAGCTAATTTCCCCCATTTCCTATGGGGCAGAGACTGACGCACAGGCTTCATCTCAGGGCCTCAGTCAACCAGGAAGCTCCATTCCCAGCTCCTGGATTTCCCTCAGCAGTTCTCTTAGCCTCTGGCATCCAACCTTTGAGGCTGTTTGGAGCTGTGTTGACATTTACTTCCTACTTCTGTCACAGCTCCTGCTCAAAGCATATTCTAGGCCAGTTTTGATTGTACTAAGTGGAGAGAGAGGGCATTTAAAATATTCTCCAAGTCTTTAAAAAAAAAAAAAAAAGAACACAATTCTCTTCATTTTCAATGTGGGACTTTGTAAATTAAGATGCTAATCTAGAGAAATGTATGTATTTCTGTCTGTTCAGTTAACTCTGGTACTTTTAACTCTGGTACTTTCAACTACAAAAATCATCAGATCTACTAAAGATACTACCCTTATAAACTAAATCATAAGCAAGTAAATCACATTAAAGGGGAAAAGGGGACTAACACTGATAAAATAGTGGCCAGTAGTAAGTATAATCTGAGACCACTGAAGCTATAGAAAAGCTGAGTGAGGTGAGCTCAAACATTTAGAAATATCTCATGTCAACTGGTGGGTTGATAGGTCACAACCAGGGGCAAAGCTCTCCTGAGGACTCCAGATGTCAAGACTAGGTGGGTAATAAAGTAAGAGAGAGAGAGAGAGAGAGAGAGTGAGTGTGTGTGTGTGTGTGTGTCTGTGTCTGTGTCTGTGTGTGTGTGTGTGTGTGTGTTGAAAACGCTCAGTTNCAGATGTCAAGACTAGGTGGGTAATAAAGTAAGAGAGAGAGAGAGAGAGAGAGAGAGTGTGTGTGTGTGTGTGTGTGTGTCTGTGTCTGTGTCTGTGTGTGTGTGTGTGTTGAAAATGCTCAGTTCACGTATGTCTGTGACCCCATGGATTGTAGCCCGCCAGGTCCTTCTGTCCACAGGGATTCTCCAGGCAAGAATACTAGATTGGGTTACCATTTCCTTCTCCAGGGGATCTTCCCAACCCAGGGATTGAACCCAGCTCTCTCGCATAGCAGGAAGAGTCTTTACTTGCAACACAGACCTACATATAAAGAACAGGGAACCAAGCGCTCATTAAATTGTACACAGGACCAAGCAATCCTTGGTTTTCCCCGTTAGCATGAGTTATATGAACTTTCAAGTTAAACAGCCTCCAGAACCTTGTCTGAGGCAGAGGTGCTGAAATTCAAAAAGAGTTAGCCTGGGGGCACAGATGGTGAAACTGAGTCTGCTTTTCTTAGGGAAATTCAAGAAAAGATGCCAGAGGAGACGTGGCGGAAGTGCTAAGATGGGAATCCCAGGCAGCAGGGCTGCTGGGACCAGCTCCAGCTGATGCTCTTGTCTGAGATGAACATGTCCCTAGACAATGCCGCATCAGCAGAGGGAGAGGAGGAGGCCAGGCACGGCGGCTGTAACACTAATGCAGATCTCTCCAAGTCCCACGGTCTTCCCTCATCATGGACAGGTGTGTGGTTTTTTTTTTTTTTT
>SJYV01006085.1:291528-308492 GCA_006410875.1 Neotragus pygmaeus | reverse complement strand
AACCTTGCTCAGAACTGTGTGGTCAGCGGCCTCCCCTGCTGCGTTCTTCTGGATCATCAGCTTTAATGGCTGCGTAATATTCCGCAGGGCTGACCCTGTGATTGATGACCGCGCCCCTTCATTAGTGGGGATGTTCGGGAGGTTTGCATCTGACTGTTGCCACTTGCAGTTTTTTTGAGGCCACAGATCAGACTGCAGTAAACATCACTGCCTCTTCCTTCCTGGGGATGCTCCAGGCTGAAAGCCGGCATCCAGGGCTGGGCTTCAGCAGGGCTTCGTAGGGGCTGGGAAAGGCTTCTCTGGGGTTCACGGGGGCTGGAGTTGCTGGGCCCACCCCTCAGGCCCACGCAGACTCTCTGTTTTTCCCTCTGTCTTTTTGTCCCTGGTTTTTAGATTGGTCATGTACTAGGTGTAAGGTGGTACTGCCCCCTCTGGAGCCTCTGAGTGCGGTCTGTCTAGTGTGAATTTTCTTTCGCATCCTTTGAAGGGTCCTTGACCTTCGAGGCCTCCCCCAGGCCTGTGCGGGGGAAGCCAGGCAGCCCCCGGCCTGCTTTGAACCTGTGCCCCAAAGTGGGCACCGGGGGTGTGGCCAGGCCCTCTGTGCTCCGTCCCCACGGATAACAAGAGCGGCGTGGCGTGGGAGCTTCTCCCCTCCCATCCCCAGCCCCAGGCTCGCGGGGGCCCTACTCTGGGGTCCTGGGCAGGCCTTCTTGCTCCCTCTCTATGGGGGCAGATGTTCATGCTTTATGAGGGGTGTCCTGGCTTCCGTCCATCCTCCAAGGACCCCGCCCCCAAGGGTGGAGGTGGGGCTGAGTGAGGTCTGTCTCTTATACACATCTCTCTTCCCTCCCGCATCCCNTTTTTTTTTTTTTTTCTTCATGTAAATTCATTTTTCTGTTCTTGGAGAGGGAAGTGGATGCTGTTGTGCCATGAGACAGACACCCACCAGAATGCCAAGCTCCGGATAGACAGGCACACTCGTAACCACTCACTACACCTACCAAACTGACTTCAGAGACACACAGGGAAGCACATGCCATTTTGATCGCCTATGGAAGAAATCTCCAAAGGAAGAGGCTTTTCCTTTTCATTCTTGACTTTTAATACTTACCTACCCCTGAGTCAAACTCCTCCAAAAATATTCATGCTAACAGATCACACCAAATATCCTATAAGCGATCTAAAACTTACGCTGGTCACACAAAGGCGGCCTTTGCACTAGCAGAGAACACAGGAAACGTGTGTTTACTGTTTCTCTCTAGTCACCAGAACCTACTGTTCAACAGATTTAATCTGGACAGGTCATAGCCACTGTGCTTATGTCTGGCTTCTCTGAACCAACTACCTGAAAGTCAGTCAGCTTTCTATTGACTATGTGCTTAAAAGACAGGGCAAAAATCACCCAAAAGAAGAAAACTAGATACGTATACAGACCTACTTTAGTCCTAAAGCTACTTTCAGGGCTGGACTGCAAACTTGTCATATCTACGTACAAAACCTCCATGGTGGTGGTGATGTTATTAAGGAGCCACGGGTAGGGGGGCTTCCCAGGTGGTGCTAGTGATAAAGAACCCACCCGCCAACCCAAGAGACATAAGAGACATGGGTTCAACCCCTGGGTCTAGAAAATCCCCTGGAGAAGGGCATGGCAACCCACTCACAGTCTTCTTGCCTGGAGAATCCCATGGACAGAGGAGCCTGGAGGCTACAGTCCACAGGGTCGCAAAGAGTCAATCACAGCTTAGTAACTGAGCACGCAGGCACATGGGTAGAGGAGGGTGGTGCAGGGCATCCAAAGTGCTCTCCTAAAAGAGAAGCATTACCCAGGTCACAGTATTGCCAGTGCCTTTGGCTGCGGCTCACTCCTGCCTCGACAGGGTGTCCTCCTGATGTGAGATGAGGGTCTGGCTCCCGGTGTGGAAGTGGAGTACGGTACTTACAAACTTGAGAAGGAAAGTGTTTTCTCGCAGAGCTCCAATGCACCCAGCAAATCCCAGGATGAACATCACTCCTCCCACCACGAGGAAGAGCCAAACCGGGTCAAAGCCGCCGAGGTCGGTGATGGAAGAGATGTTGGACAGAACTCCCTGTTGGACAGACACACAACACAGAATCGGGAGGCAGGGTCAGTTTTCCAGCATGAAAAAGTGATTGCCGTGGTCCCTCCCCGCCCCACCCCAGGAAAACCTTCACAGGGGATCTGATCACGTCACATCACGTCAAGAAACACTACGAAATAGAGAAAAGAAAAGAAAGAGAGAAGAAAAACTACTTTCTTTCCAAGGTCTAGATGGGTTCATATTTCTGATAAAACTATATAAAGCAAGACATGATCCCAAGAAACTGTCACTAGACCCTGTATGGAAAAGGTACAGTTGTTACCTTTGCTTTCCGTATCTCCAAATACAAGTGGTCTTGAGTAAAAAATAGATGTGTAGGAAAAACATCTTTCAACACCCAAAAGGAGTCATCCTTACAGCCCCAGGGCATGCAGATGCCAGACCAGGGCCAGCTCCAAGCCCTTGTCATTTCTCAGGAAATAAGGGTAGAGCTGCAGTCTTAAAGCTAACATGGCAGCCAGCCCCAGCCCCAAGACTCTAAAAGTTTTCTAGAGAAAAACTCACCTCAGGCCTACCCTTGAACTTTCAGGAGACCCCATCAAGCTCACATCCCCGAAGCCCACTTGGGTGATTTGTACTGATGGGCTGCCCACGTTGAGTTTCTAGGATATTTCCTTACTCTCCTTTTTTTAAGGACTGGGATTTAAATGACTTACAAATCAGAGGTTATTTCCCGGCTTGCAACCTGTTTATTCTTCTGCTAAAAGAACCCAGAGTAATTTCACTCTCCACAAATAATACCACTTCTTTACTGAAATATTTTCTTCCTTAAGTGTGATATCACATTAAAAACCACCCAGAATCTATGTTAGAAATTATATGAGATTTTTTCTCTATAATGGAAGGTATATATTTAATATTCATTCTTATAGAGGCTAGCTACTGTTATTATGAAACTGTGGAAGTCTGTGAGTTTTAAATATCCAATATCATCAATATTTCTTTTATCTTATTAAATTTGTTTTGAGCTCTCAAAATACCCCCAGAGTACCATGATATAGTTTGCTATAAAGCCTTTAAAATTAAACAATTTGTTTTCAAAGCATTCCCAACAACCTGGAAGAATAGGAAGCAATCATCTCCTTTTATACTTGAAGAAAATGGAAACAGAGAGGTCTGGTGGCTTGCTGAAGGTCTCACAGCTATTGATTATTTAGAACCAGAAGAGAATCCCTACTTCAATAATCCTTGTCTACCAAATGCAAGCTATGTATTTGCTTCCCAGCACTTCTTGGTCAGCACTAATCAACACTGGAGTTTAGGGTTTTTATCTTTTAACCCATTTTAAAGTTGCAGCAACGTTGAACAAGAGAATTTGTAAGGTTTTCGTTTCTTGTGGGGGGCGGGGGTGGGCAGGGATCACCTTAAGGACAATATAGAATGTTAATAATAGTACACATGAGGCATAAAGGACTCTTACAATGTTCAATTAAACCTTATGAAAAAGGCCAGAGTTTAAATAAAGTCACAAATGAAGGGCTGAGAGATTAGTAAACACTTAGGAATGTAGGGTGTATTCACTAATGTCTGGGGTGACATCATATGAGGCAACCACACCCTTCATGAAACTGCATGGTTTGATCCAGTCTTGTGTTTCTTCGAGTTCCAAGCTCTGCACTATGAATACTGCACAGGGAAAAAGGAAAACACAGAAACACCATAACCAATTCTCCACCTACACAAACAATGCTGAGGGGAAAAAATGGCTAGAGAAGTCAGACAAAATCTAAGTGACAGTAAATGGTGAGGGTCGTGCAATGGGGAGAAATCAACCTCGCCCCTCAAAATGCCTATGAACGGGAGTGTTAATACTTCAGGTCCTGATGTTTCAGACCCGCTCAGCCAGGAAAGGAGAGGGCTTTGGGGCTATGTGATAACATTCTAACACTTTATTAAGTCAACTTAATTATGCGAGAAGTAGATTCAATTTACCTGGCACCAAGACTAGAAGAGACTGGAAGAGATGTCAGTTCCAGCATAAAGAGACCTTTCTAATGCCAGTAGGACTCCAGTCATGGGTTGGAGAAGGCTGCTTGAGAAACCAAGGCTTCCCCTCATGGGGGAATCAAAGCTGTGAACCTCTGTCAGCAGGGCTCGAGGAGGGATTCTCAAGTGAAGGGGAAATAGGGACTTACTGACCTTTAGGTTCCTTCCAACTTTAAGACCATTCTATGATTTCATCCATGTTTAATGGGCTTGTTTGTGATTCACACCAGGGTCTGAGCAAAGATCAGATTGTTCTCAAACACTCTTTGGTGATCCCTGGCTGTACACAAACAGCTCCATGGATAACAAGGAATTCAGCAAAACAAGCAACCCAACACACACATATACACATACACACACCTGGGCCTGAAATACCAAGACACTCCCTCCCTTAAAGGCAAAAAAAAAGCGCGATCCCAACTGTCAGTGGACTCCTGGGGCACTGTCCTCTCTGGGTTTAATTTGGAATATGAGAGTTTGGCTTCTCAGACAAACTCATTTTCATACTTTTAGATTTCCCAGCCTGCAGGGGCAGTTTTAATTGAGAGGCCTTCAACTGTTTCCATGGAAACAACAATCATTTGGGGCCTGAGCTGGACTGCAGATCCTACTCATTTAATCCTACATTGTGGCAAAAGACAGGGCTGGAGCCAGATACTGGGAGCTCGGAGGAAATAAAATTCTGCAAAGGACAGAAAAGACGACCAAGAACTTTATTTTTAATGAGTTCCAGGTAGTTATCTGTTGGAAACCAACTCAAATCTTAAAACACAAAATGTGGCAGTCAATGCCCAGTTTTATTTTTCTTAGGATTAGGATGGCTTACCTGAATGGAGATTAAAAAAAAAAAAAAAACTTTTTCACCTGTGCAATGCCTCCAAATAGTCACTAAAGAGCAGTCTTACTGCTTCTAACGACACAGAGCAACCAAAGAGGAGCTGAACATAATCGTGGCAACAGAGACTGAGGATTACAAAAATGATGGGCAGCCTCCTGCTATCTCAAAGATGGGGTCTTTCCCTGGACTTTTTGATTGTACTAAGCTCAATTTGACAAATGAGTGAGAAGTGCTAGAACATGCCAGCTGAAGAATAATTATAATTCAAGCTTGTAGTTAACAAGAAGCCAGAAGGGGGAAAAAAAAAAAATCTAAGATTACAGTTAAGTCAGCCAAGGGATTTAAAATAGACATTCAGATTTGTGGTAAATCCTCAGGAATGTGCAGGCCCGCTGGCAGCAGATACCTAGGCTTCGAGGAACCTAGAAGAGGGCACCACCCTGTTCTCCTGGGAACAGGGCCTCCTCCTCCTTGTAAAGGTCCACTCTCCCCAAACCCACTCCCTGAGCTACTCAAGAGTTCTCTGGGTGACAGTCAGAAAGCCTGAAATTCCCCTTCCTCAACCCCAGGATTTAGAATAAATATCTGTCTCTAGTGGCTGAAGCTATAAAAGGTTCAACTCTGGAGCTCCGTGCTGTGCGTTTTTCACTTTGCAGAGAAAGTCAGTCTGCAGCGAGAAACGGGTAACGAGAGTAGGGAGAGAAATCCTGCTGATATTAGATCCTGGCCTGACCATGAGTTCTGCAAGTCACTCAGGATCCTTAGACTCCATGACTGCACAGACGGGTTCTATCTGGAGCCGATTTGCACCTGAGGAGCTCCACACAATAAAACAAACCACTGAAAACATTGTGCTTTATCGCTGCATGTATGGGCATATACACAGACACACACACACACCAGCACCACCAAAACTAAGGCTCTCTGGAGACAGCAGCATGGAAACATATACACTAACATGTGTGAAATAGATAGCCAGTGGGAATTTGCTGTATGACGTAGGGAACTCAAACAGGGGCTCTTGACAGCCTAGAGGGGCAGGATGGGGTAGGAGGTGAGAGGGAGGTTCAAGAGGGAGGGGATGTAGGTATACCTATGGCTGACTAGTTCAAGTTGTGATGTTTGGCAGAAACCAACACAGTATTGTAATTATCCTTCAATTAAAAAAGAAGGAAAAAAAAGAAACAAAATTTATCCATTTGAGTTTTTATTAAAAAAAAAAAAAACACACAAAAACTAAAGCTCCCAATTTACAGATGGGAGGTGGGATGGGAAGGTGTTAGCTTTAAGGATACCTTTCCTCAGCTAGTTGATATTTCCAGTCCACACAGCAACTGAGTCAGTGTAAATAGTCTCATTCATGTTGACTCACTATCAACTCAGCATCATCTATGAAACAAGCAGTTATGGAAGGAACTTTTAGGTTTTGTCTATGTCACCGACAATCCGGACATGATTTCAGCTCTAGTTCTCCATATTGACTTGAGTGTTCCATCCTTGGGTTTAAATAACAATTTTTTAAGACTCAAACTTATCGAAAAAAATAAACTAATACAAAATGTTACCTGGCTTCCCTCCTTTGCACCCCAGACTACTGCTGATGTGAGAAGAACACACACAGTCTGCATGTGCACCCATTGGGAAGTCCTCCTCTTCCTCCTGCGTATATCCTGCAGCAAAGACCTGGGAGTCAAAGACGTCAGGGCACTAGATTTTGTGTGTAAGCTCAGAAAATAGCCTCTGAAGTGGAATCTACTTGGCATAAGGATAAATGGATGAGAAGCAGAGTAGCTGTCCACATATACTTGCTCCTTTAGTCATTTGTGATGGCTGATGTGAAGGTGAAAATCTGAATAGCAGCAGCAAAGACAGGAAAGGAAAGAGGCAGAATGAGAGAGAAAGCCAGAGACCAAGACTGCAGGTCACAAGAAGAATATATTCAAATACCACAGTCTCAAGAATATACGCAGATTCCCTATATACATATTCTTTGTTAATACATTGCATGCATGCTAAGTCACTTCAGTCATGTCAGACTCTTTGCAAATCTCTGTCCAAGGGATTCTCCAGGCAAGAATACTGGAGTGTGGTGCCAAGTCCTCCTCCAGGAAATCTTGCCAACCCAGGGACTGAATCCCTCTCTCTTATGCCTCCTGCATTGGTAGGTGGGTTCTATACCACTGGCACCACCTGGGAAGCCTGTTAATGTATTAAGATTATATTAAGAAAAATTAGTATTAATGAGCATTCTTAAGAATTCTTCATATTTATACTATCTACGTGAAAGTGAAAGTGAACGTCGCTCCATCGTGTCTGACTCTTTGCAACCCTGTGGACTATATAGTCCATGGAATTCTCCAGGCCAGAATACTGGAGTGGGCAGCCTTTCCCTTCTCCAGGGGNAAAAAAAAAAAAACACACAAAAACTAAAGCTCCCAATTTACAGATGGGAGGTGGGATGGGAAGGTGTTAGCTTTAAGGATACCTTTCCTCAGCTAGTTGATATTTCCAGTCCACACAGCAACTGAGTCAGTGTAAATAGTCTCATTCATGTTGACTCACTATCAACTCAGCATCATCTATGAAACAAGCAGTTATGGAAGGAACTTTTAGGTTTTGTCTATGTCACCGACAATCCGGACATGATTTCAGCTCTAGTTCTCCATATTGACTTGAGTGTTCCATCCTTGGGTTTAAATAACAATTTTTTAAGACTCAAACTTATCGAAAAAAATAAACTAATACAAAATGTTACCTGGCTTCCCTCCTTTGCACCCCAGACTACTGCTGATGTGAGAAGAACACACACAGTCTGCATGTGCACCCATTGGGAAGTCCTCCTCTTCCTCCTGCGTATATCCTGCAGCAAAGACCTGGGAGTCAAAGACGTCAGGGCACTAGATTTTGTGTGTAAGCTCAGAAAATAGCCTCTGAAGTGGAATCTACTTGGCATAAGGATAAATGGATGAGAAGCAGAGTAGCTGTCCACATATACTTGCTCCTTTAGTCATTTGTGATGGCTGATGTGAAGGTGAAAATCTGAATAGCAGCAGCAAAGACAGGAAAGGAAAGAGGCAGAATGAGAGAGAAAGCCAGAGACCAAGACTGCAGGTCACAAGAAGAATATATTCAAATACCACAGTCTCAAGAATATACGCAGATTCCCTATATACATATTCTTTGTTAATACATTGCATGCATGCTAAGTCACTTCAGTCATGTCAGACTCTTTGCAAATCTCTGTCCAAGGGATTCTCCAGGCAAGAATACTGGAGTGTGGTGCCAAGTCCTCCTCCAGGAAATCTTGCCAACCCAGGGACTGAATCCCTCTCTCTTATGCCTCCTGCATTGGTAGGTGGGTTCTATACCACTGGCACCACCTGGGAAGCCTGTTAATGTATTAAGATTATATTAAGAAAAATTAGTATTAATGAGCATTCTTAAGAATTCTTCATATTTATACTATCTACGTGAAAGTGAAAGTGAACGTCGCTCCATCGTGTCTGACTCTTTGCAACCCTGTGGACTATATAGTCCATGGAATTCTCCAGGCCAGAATACTGGAGTGGGCAGCCTTTCCCTTCTCCAGGGGATCTTCCCAACCCGGGGATTGAACAAACCCAGGTCTCCCCCATTGCAGGCAGATTCTTTACCAGCTGAGCCACAAGGGAAGCCCAAGAATACTGGAGTGGGTAGCCTATCCCTTCTCCAATGGATCTTCCCAACTCAGGAATTGAACCGGGGTTTCCTGCATTGCTGGCAGATTCTTTACCAACTGAGTTTTCGGGGAAGCCCATACTATCTATACCTGTGTCTATATTCTTGTGACTCTCAGTCATCTCCAAGTCTACAGCTGTTGCTGCAGCAGGCAGCAGAAGCAAAAACAAATTGACCATAACAAAGTGCTGCTATAAAGACAAAATGAACAGCAGCCAATTTAAAAAGTTGAAACAAATACTTTCAGCAAATTAGCCAGTCCACAAATTGGCTATAAGACAACTAGATCTTGGCGTATCAATCTGGAGCTTTCAAGTGATGATTCACGGTGAAAAGAGGAGATTTCCACTATCCCCATAGTACTAGACAGTATCTTACAGAACTAAGCAAGGAGACCAATAAGTGTCTAAGAAATAAGATACACTAATGGAACACAGCTGAGGCAATATTATAACAGAAGTTTAGAGAGTCAACAAACAAGAAATGTACTGATGTGCATCTGTCACCATACAAAGTGAAAGAAAGAAAGTGAAGTCTCTCAGTTGTGTCTGACTCTTTGTGACACCATGGCCTGTAGCCTACCAGGCTCCTCTGTCCATGGGACTTTCCAGGCAATAGTCTTGGAGTGGATTGCCATTCCCTTCTCCAGGGGATCTTCCCAACCCAGGGCTCGAACCCGGGTCTTCTGCATTGTAGACAAACACTTTACCGTCTGAGCCACCAGAGAAGCCATATAAGGGAGACTGAAATTCCAGCCACTCAGACAAGCCTACTCTAGGGTGTGGCAGAGAGCATTCCAGTCTCCTTCTGCACAAACCACCCTGTACATCAAGCTCCTTGGCTCACCTGCAATTTCCCCTGGAATCCAGAAAAAGGGGTAGTCTATAGACAAGAGCTGGGTTTGATCCCTGGGTTGGGAAGATCCCCTGGAGAAAGAAATGGCAACCCACTCTGGTATTCTGGCCTGGAAAATTCCATGGACTGTATAGTCCATGGGACACAGAGTCAGACACGACTGAGCTACTTTCACTTCAGACAAGACCTATGACAGACCTAGACAGTGTGTTAAAAAGCAAAGACATCACTTTGCCAAGAAAGGTCTGTATAGTCAAGGCTATGTTCTTTCCAGTAGTCATGTATGAATGTGAGAGCTGGACCATAAAGAAGGCTGAGCGCAATAGAATTGATGCTTTCAAACTGTGGTGCTAGACTACTCTTGAGAGTCCCTTGGACAACAAGGAGCTCAAACCAGTTAATCCTAAAGGAAATCAGTCTTGCATATTCATTGGAAGGACTGATGCTGAAGCTAAAGCTCTAATACTTTGGCCACCTGTTCAGAAGAACGGACTCCTTGGAAAAGACCCTGATGCTGGGAAAGATTGAAGAAGGAGAAGACAGCCTCAGAGGATGAGATGGCTGGATGGCATCACTGATGTAATGGACATGAACTTGGGCAAACTCCAGGAGATGGTGCGGGATAGGGAGGCCTGACGTGCTGCAGCCCATGGGGTCACAAATAGTTGGACATGACTTGGCAACTGAACAACAGACAAGGGTTATATGTAGGACAGACAGAGAGGATGCTGCAATATAGACTACGTTGTCTTGAATTTCAGTTACACTACTTACTACCTGAGTGATCTTGGTTCAGGTACCAAACCTCCCTAAACCTCAATTTCCACATCTGTGAAATGGTACCCTACATCATAAGGTTACTATGAGGATGTAGAAAATAATCCAAGTAAATTCAAATATTAGGCTACGTCTTTGGCAAATAAGAATTCCATCAAAGTTGATCGGCATCATCATTTCATCACTACTATACTGGACCAAGAGGATGACAGCAGATGCTATAGAAGGGAGTCCCTGGCTCACGGCCTGTTAGGAACCGGGACCACACAGCAAGAAGCAAGCAAGCAAAGCTTCCTTGTGCCACTCCGCCATCACTGCACTACCGCCGGAACCATACCATCCCCCGGCCCCAGCCCATCCCATGGAAAAACTGTCTTCCACTAAACCAGTCCCTGGTGCCCAAAGTGTCAGAAACCTCTGCTATAGAAGCATGCTGGAGGGGCCTCCAACCAACAGCTTTGGAGAGAAATCTATTTTGCTCTGGCACTTGGCCTGCCTGACCCACTTCCAAGAAAGCCACACCCACGTAGGATGATGTCTTAAGGAGGTGGGAGGAACTGACCTGCCAATCAACCTTCTTCCTTGAGAAATGGGAAGTCACCTGAAAGGCACTCAGAGTAAAGGCAGAAGGGAGAGAGGACAGGAGTAAGCAGAAGCCACGAGGGGGTGGGAGCCAAGAGTACAAAGAAGTGGTGAAGCCGAGGAGAGAGCAGAGAGCAGCAGCCAGCTGCAGGTCAGCCGCCACGCGGCCGAGATGACACACCTCAACCAGGCCAGGGGCCCCGCTGCTGCTTGGAAACCCACCCAGGCACTCTGGTCACCGGAGAGTCAGGGCTCCCGATGACTTTCCAGTTACCGAACCACGTCCCACCTGTGCGGGCTCACCCCGCAGGGGTCTGACAGGCCTGGTGTGTCCCACTGTGTGCGCGCTCAGTCACTGCAGCCGTGTCCGACTCTGTGCAACTCCATGGACTGCAGCCCCTCAGGCTCCTCCGTCCAGGGGATTCTCCAGGCAAGAGTACCGGAGTGGGTTGCCGTGTCCTCCTCCAAGGGAACGTCCCTACCCTGGGATCGAACTCCTCTCTCTTACATCTCCTGCCTTGGCAGGTGGGTTCTTTACCACTAGCACCGCCTGAGAAGACCCTGGTATGTCTCAGTCAGGATGTGAAAAACCAGCCCATCTTCCCTCCAACTTCCATCTCCTCATCAGCACCTCATGCATTCAATAATCTCTGGAATTTATGTCATTTCTTTCCAGGGTTCTGCAATCAAGGACTACGTTCTGAGTGTTACTGTTTCTTCCGGTAAGAGGTTTCTACACATGTGCAGATATGAACATGCAAGCAAAGCTCCAGGAGGGTTTCAAACCCATAAACCTCAGGAGTATCTGTGGTTTTCCCCAGCAGCACAGAGCAGCCTGTGTGTGCCACCTGGCAAGCTTCACTTTCTTTTCTCTCAACTCACACAGCAAAAAAAAAAAAAAGGCAAAAATAGCATCAATAAGCCCCTAAGGTCTGGGACTCTTCTGCTTTGGCATATACGAGCACATTCCTTCCAGCAGCTGGATGAGAAACAGAGAGACAAGCCTATGGAATGTGCAGGCACAGCCAGACCAGATGGGCTCGTTTGAGATTTATGATCCTGTGTCCCACCTCGCCCACCCTCTCTACACTACATTGGGTGAAACAGGCACCAGTTTTCCTAGAGTAAGAGAGGTGCAGCATTTCCCTACTTGAGAAAGAATGCCAAGACAGGACAGTTTCAAGAAAATGAGCTACTTGGAGGGGGTGGTCCTGGAAAGCTGGTGACAATGACCACAGGAAGTCCAAGCTGGGCCACAGGGCCACCTGCCCCCAACAAGTCATCAGAGATCCTCTACAGAGGTTATAGGACAAAATTGCTCTGCACACCCCAGAACTCCCATCTGTCTAAGGAACTGCTGCAGAATCCAGGGGGAGGATGTAGAGAGACAGGAGCTTGCTGGGACCTGAGCAGCTCAGGGAGATGTAAGGGCGCAGGGCAACATAACTCACAGCCTGGCCAAGAGACACGAGGTTAACGGAAGACCAGACGCTTTCAAGACATGTGGTTTCCCATATTTTTCTTATCAGAAAAGGTCATGGTGAGATTCAAGTAATCCTTTCTTGAAGATAAAAAATGGCCGTGACCGGCTTTTGTGGTAAGAAAGAAGAAGAGAGAGAGTCATCTCTCAGGGCTCCAGAAAATCCTGCAACCGAGCCTCCGATGGGGAGGTCAGCTGTGTGGCACCCTCGCTGGTACTGCGCTCAGGCCAGGAAACCACCACCGCCACCTGGGTGGAGCAACCGCCTCTTCAAATAAGGAAACAGAGCCACCTGCAAAAGTGTCATTTTTCAAAAACCCAGCACGTTCCGAGCCACTCTCCACGTATTTCGTGTCCATGTGCAGAAGATGAGAAACATATCCAGAATATTCCTAAGTAAAAAGTTTAAACTGAAATATGTAATAAAGGCTCTGATCACAGTGTCCCTGCAACAAAAGCAAACAAAACAAAACAAAAACCCAAACAACAAACACAAGCCTAATTTAGTGGTAGGTGATCCCTGTATCCTAGAGCTTCAGAGATGCACAACTCATTCAGTTCCTGAGCAAACAGTTTCCTGGGAATCACCTGAGAGGTGCCAGGTACTGTGCAAGCCATGGATATTCAGAGTGAACGTATGGAGACACCCTCAGGAGCTAGTCTAGAGGGGGCACAGGTTAGTAGGAGGGTTCTGGGAAGAGGTATTGGTGTGTGTTACGTGAGTGTACACAGGAGGGGCAGAAGGTCCTGTCAGCAAAGGCAGAGACAATGTGGCAGGACCTAGCCCACCATGGGGTGTACATGTGACTGTCACAAGTGGTGAGAGAAGACAGGCTGGCGGAGCAGGGTTGGGTTTGACTCTGAAGGCATTCTGAGCAGAGGAGGGTCACGTGAATCCAGAAAGCTCACTCCTTGGGCAGCAGGTAGAGGCTAAGGAAGCTGCTGGCAGGCCGTGTGGTGATGCTGAATTGCGGGATGAAAGCCACGTAAGAGCGACACGACTGAGCGCTGACTTTGCCAGGCTCAGAGCTACCTGGATAATTTCCCCCTCACAGTTAACTTTCCAGGTACGACTATTTTCCATGGCAGGACACAGACCCAGAGACGGAGTAACTTGCCAGGCGACCCAGGTGAGAAAGTGGCAGAGCAGGGGTTTGAGCCCAGAGCAGTGTTCCAACCACAATGCTCTACTGTCTAAAGAGAAAAAGCAGCAGCGGGCAAGACTGTTCTTGTTTCCAGTGTAACATCATATGTGCGTACATGCATGCTAAGTCCTTCAGTCGCGTCCAAGTCCTTGCAACACTGTGGACTGTAGCCCATCGGGCCCCTCTGTCCATGGGTTCTCCAGGCATGAATACTGGAGTGGGTGGCCACGCCCTTCTCCAGGGGATCTTTCTGACCAGGGATCAAACCCAAGTCTCTTATGTCTCCTGCATTGGCAGGCAGGTTCTTTACCACTAGCGCCACCTGGGAAACATACCTGTCTCTAAAATGTTAAGAAAAATATGATAGTCTTACCTCAGACTTTACTGGTCACGATCTGAAAACCCAAGTGAATAGGAGATGACCTCCTACTGTGTGCGCGCACACAGACACACACACCATGAAGCAAAGAACTTCCTTCTCTTGCACACCTCAGTGAAATCAAGGGGGTGAGGGGCTGGGTTATGGAATGAGATTTCTCTGGAGAAAGCAGTTGCTGTGTTGTGTGACTCCACTTCCTAGATAAGGGAGCAGATTTCTTTTTATCCAAAACCTAGTAAGGAAGTTTCAAGAGGATCCCTGAGGAAGCTCGGAGACACGAGGTCTGGGCAGGGGTACTGGGTGGCCACCTAGAACAGGGATGCCCACCCTGCGGAGGGGAACTGCAAGGCAGAGGGACTCGGGGAAACTTCAAAAGGGCCAAGGCACCATCCCCTTTACCACCTGCCAGGCTCAGAGAGCAAAGCTGCACCCACGTTTCTGCCCTGGCAGGAAGTGGGAGAGAAACCTCTGGGGGATCAGGGAGGAGGGGCAGGAAGANGGGGAAACTTCAAAAGGGCCAAGGCACCATCCCCTTTACCACCTGCCAGGCTCAGAGAGCAAAGCTGCACCCACGTTTCTGCCCTGGCAGGAAGTGGGAGAGAAACCTCTGGGGGATCAGGGAGGAGGGGCAGGAAGAAGCAGGGGGCAAAGGCCTTGCCCCTTCCTCTCTCCAGGGGCCCAAGGTTGACTGTGCCAGGCAAGGCAAACATTTTAAAGCAAAGTGAGGTTTGGGTTTCAATTTTTATCCAGTCCTGTCTAATAACTAGGCTTCCCTGGTGGCTCACATGGTAAAGAATCCGCCTACAGTGCAGGAGACCTAGGTTCAATCCCTGGGTTGGAAAGATTCCCTGGAGAAGGAAATGGCAACCCACTCCAGTATTCTTGTCTGGAGAATTCCATGGACAGAGGTGGGCACCAGTCCATGGGGTTGCAAAGAGTCAGACATGACTGACTAGTATTTTGATTTCTAATAACTGGGCCTGGAATGGTGCCTAAAATAAGAATGCGTATGTGCTAAGTCGCTTCCGTATGTCCAACTCTGTGCGACTCTGTGGACTGCAGTCACCAAGCTCCTCTGTCCATGGGATTTCTCCAGGCAAGAATATTGGAGTGGGATGTCATTTCTTCCTCCAGGGCATCTTCCTGACCTGGGGTAGGACTGCGGTATCTGAGGGTGGACAACAAAGACACTCAATTTTTGATCCACCTGAATTTTCATTCCTGATAAATTTCTCTGCAAAAAAGTTTGCAGGGACATACAAAAAGAGAAAAATTAAGGTTTTTTTTCCCTAAAGTATTTCATGCCTCTGCTAAGCATACTGGTTACAGCACCTCAGGGCACAGGCTGACTTTCCAGGTACTCAACAAAAGCTGTTCAGTTTGCAGATTTTCAACTGCAACAGAGAACCTGTGGGGATCACATGGACAATTGAGAAAGAGATGCAAACTTACATTTCAGTGCATGAAGTGAAGCTTTCAAAAGTATTCTCGGCATCTCAAAAATGTCTCCTTCAAGTACTTTCTCAGGGGAGGCAAGCATTTTTCTCTTTAAGTAGCCTGGGTAACCGCTTCCACCTACCACTTCCCTCTGGCTACCTTGACCACCACTGTTATGAATTGTTTGAATCACTGAATCTCCTTGTCTAACTTTTCCTTCCTGGGAAAACCGGGAAAGTTCTTCCAAGATGAGCCTACTGTACAATTCTGACAGGCAGCAACCGTGGGTTCTGAAGTGAGACTGGCATTGCAGACAGTGGTCAGGGGGAAGGCCTCCAGGAAAAAGACTCACCCTTGTCCCCAGGACAGCCTGGGAGAAAAGTGATAAAGGCTAGAGAGCTCCTCTCACGGCCGTCCGCCTGCCAGGGCCAGCCCTGTGCCCCAGCTCCCTCCTGCCAGGCCAGGAGAGTGCAGTGACAGAGAGAGGGGACTCAGGAGGGAGACCCCATGGGGTCTGCCACAGTGTACACAGCTCTCCCGCACATTCTCATTCACATGGCCATGAGCACCCAGCAGCCAAGATGCAGGAGGCACCCAGCTAGACCCAGGCATAATGGGCTGAAAAAGACAGGCTCCTGCCCTCAAGGAGCTTCCAGGTCAGACAAGCCAGGCCAGGTTCACCCTCCACCCAGAGGGCTGGTGCTGTGTGAGCGGTGGCAGGAGGCGCAGGAGGAACCAAGAGCTCACACTGAGGACCAGGGAAACGCACTTTTCCCACTTGGAAAAGCCGAGTCTGCCCCTTGCGCTCAACAGGGTTGGGGGCAGCAGCCCTACTTATGACTGTTAGTGATCCATCACCCAGCCTCTTGCCCCTACCTCAGAATTAAGTCAAAAGCAGTACCATGCGAATTCCCTGGTGGTCCAGTGGTTAGGACTCCTCGCTCCCATTGCCGAGGGCCCAGGGTTCCATCTGGATTGGGGATCTCAAATTGCATAAAATCCCGCACAAAGCAGGGAAAAGGTATAAACACTGGGCAAAACGGAAAAGGGAAGATATCCCCAATTCTTCCAAAGTCAAGACAATCATACACAGATTACCACTTATATGCTAGAAATAATATTTTTTCTAACACTGAATGAACCCCTACCATATCAGATACCAGAAACCACATATCACTTTATTTCCTTTTAGGCTGTAAGAACTGATAACATGCTTACTAGAGGCCTGAATGATAGAGCCAGGGTTGAAAAGAATGCTTTCATCTTCCCTTTGAGCATTCATTCTCGCACAAGCCATGTTTCGTGAATGTCTATTACGTGTCAGTTAATGTTCTAAGCACTAGAGTGCAGTAGTAAACAGAAGTCCCTGTTTAGGGGGAAAAACAATCTGTGTGAGTGGTAAGTCCTTTGACAACACAGAGTGGGGGAAAAGCACACGGAAGTGGAGAAAGGGGCCGGGACTAGCGTGAGAGTGGCTGCTTCAAACAGGCCAGGGAGGCCCACAGACAGAGGTGGCCCTGCAGCAGAGACCAGGAAGCAGAGGAAAGCCGCTGTGTGGACCTCTGGCAAGAGCGTACCTCACAGGGGACCAGTGCCCCGGGGTGGCGGGTCCATCCCAGAAGGCGGAGGAACACAAGACGATGAGCAG
>SJYV01006085.1:267967-291428 GCA_006410875.1 Neotragus pygmaeus | reverse complement strand
GCGCATCGGGGGGCGGGGGCGGTGTGGGAAAGAAGGACCCGGAAGTAACACAGTACTGTACTCAGCTTTGAGTGAGACAGTAAATGCGCTGGAGGGCTTGAAGTAGAGACGCGACAGAATTCTGCCTTATGCTTGAAAGAATCACTCTGGAGAATTCCCTGGCAGTTCAGTGGTTAGAAGTCCACGCTTTCACTGCTGGGGGCCCAGGTTCAAACCCTGGTCAAGGAACTAAGATCTTGTAAGCTGTGAGTGTGGCCCAAAATTTTAAAAGTAATAATAAAAATAAAAATATTTATAAATAAAAGAATCACTTTGGCTGCTGTTTGGAGACGGCCAGGGCTGGGAGTAGAGGCACAAGAGCAGAAGCTGGGGAACAACAGAGGCATCTACACTAACAGAGGCAAAAGGTGGCAGCTTAGACTAGTGTGTAGAAGTGGAGGTAGTTGGAAGAAATCATATTCTCAGTGCAGTTTCAAAACAGAGCTGACAGTGTTTGCTGACAGACTGAATGCAGTATGAGAAGAAAAGACAAGGGTGTCAAGAACACCCAAGCAAGTGAAGAGGACCGAGCCGCCATCTCCTGCAACTGGGAAGAGAAGGTGTGAGGGCAGAAATCAGGAGTGTTTCTCTGGGCCATGAAGCTTCAGAAGCCTGGCAGGCCTTTCAGCAGAGATGCTGGGCATGAGACTGGGGTTCAGAAGAGGGCAGGACCACAGATGTAAATTTGGAAGTCATCAGTGATCAATGATGCTTGAGGCCTTGAGCCTGAACGAGAACTCCCAGAGCATGAGTGAAGAGAAACAAGGGGTTTCGCCAGAATTCAGAAGTTCAAGAGGAGGCTGGAGTATGAGAAGGCACTGCTAATGAGGCATGAAACCCAAGAATGTGATGGATCTTGGAAGCCAAGTAGCAAAGTGTTCCTAGAAGAGAATGATTAAACATGCCTCAGTCCTCACTTGACTGATAAAGGTTTCTGGGTACCTGGGCAAGAAAATGATGTTCAATGAGAAAATGCCAGCCAGGTTCATATGAGTCCCAGGCTAGTTATTCAGAGAAAAGACAAGATGCAGAAAGACAGTCTGATACAATGACAAGTAGATGGATTAGAGACTCCTTGACTAATGACACCCAAGGGCACACACAAGTCAATGATGTCAACCCCAAAGGAAAGTTCCAGTGACATGTCACTGGGTTCTGTCCTCAGCCTGCTCAATATGTCACTGCCTTCTATCAGTGATAACTATACTTGATTGCAATCAGAATAATACAGGAAGCTTGTAAAACAGAGCCTCCTGGTGTCCACACCCCAGACCTACTGAATCCGAATTTGCCAGGTAGCACTGGAGCAAGGAGTTAAAGGAAGGTCTGAGTTAAAAGGGGGACTTGAGCAAGGATGTTGATCAAAAGTACGGCTAAAACCAAGCTGAGTGGAGTGGGGAATGTGCTGGTTGACAGAGCACAGAACTTCCAGCTCCAGAGCAATCTCTGCAGGTAGACAGACAGGTAGAACAGGCCTGGGGCAATCTGGACTCTTGAATCTGCCTCTGAAAATCAGCCAGATGTGAGATGGAGGGAGGAAACCCAGCTGGACCTGGACCCAATCTGAGACTACTCAGTGATACACTGTGTGACCTCAAGTGGTACTGAGAGCAGACAGGAGAGAGGGGACGTGATCCAGCCATACCCTCCACAGCCCCTAAAACATCCTCTCCCTGGAGAAGAGGACCCATAGGGAGGTCAGAGGAGCGAGATCAAGATGGCAGAGGGATCCCCCACCTCCGCCAGAGCCTGGAAACTCACAAGGAAACACAACAAGGACTAAATACAGAGAAGGGCTTACAATGGGACCCAGTGGGGCAGACCTACATTCCATGAATGAAAACCAGTAGGACATGATTCTAATTTGGCAGGAGGAAGGTCTTTCTAATAGTGAGAGGAACCCAGAGAAAAGTGGTGAGTGCTTTGCCCCAGGGACTGTTCAACTTCTATACACTCCAAATTAGCACGAATTGCAATGTATTACTTTATTTATAGATCTGCTGGAGGAGGAAATGGCAACTGACTCCAGTATTCTTGCCTGGAGAATCCCATGGACAGAGGAGCCTAGCAGTCCATGGGGTTGCAAGCATCGGACATGACTGAAGTGTAGTTTATGTATATAAGCATGCCCGTCCTAGAACAAACTAGCACTCATAGTTTATGTATATATGCACGCCCATCCTAGAACAGGTACTCCCTGAGGAATTACATGCCCAGAATCCAGCGCAAGCCATGTCTCATGCTGTGTGCTCAAGAATGTTCTTTGAATGGATGAGGTGATTACTGCCGGATGCTGCCAAGCTTGTTGTGGCGGTAATTCATGCAACGTGACTGTTAACGTTCCTTCTAAAATCGCAGATGCTATGATTTCTGAAAAACTGCACATAAACCAGTTTCCCCTGGAGACACATTCATCCTTTACATTTTGACGGTGATCTGGAAGCTAGATTACATGTATTATTTAATTATTAAATCTAATATTCAACTGTAATATTAGTCCTAAATCTCAGCCTGGTATTTTTAATGATTTTTGTCTCCAATGTTTCTGTGCTCCACATAAAAATGTGCAAAACCCCATCTATTAAAGAAATCTGATCCTTCCAGCCGTGACCCAGTTTGGGGATTTACCCTCTGGGCCTCTTTTCAAGTAAATGTCACCACCTCTCCGTTGGGGGGATTTACTGATTCACAGGCTGGTATGAGCCGCCCTGCAGGTGCATGCGGCCGTCACCCTCGGCCGGCTGCGGTTCACCTCAGAACATCATCCCAGCAGTGGCCTGGTCTAGCTTAGAACTTCTCCCCAAGGGCTTCAGCGGAGCAGCCTCTGCAGCTACCAAGTCAATCAATGAACATCACACCCTCCTTAAGAGATTCCAGAACAAAGCCGATTTTCATTCCACAGATAAGAGCCTAGAATGCTCCTAAAATCTGAGACAGCTCCCAAAGCCCCCATTCTGTGCTGGTGCCCATGTAGAAGTGGACACACTCCACCAAGGCATCTAAGGAAGGGAACCATGTCCCAGAAAGCATGTACCTTACACCAGGCCCAGTGTGGGGAGCCACCACACTTCATCCTCACAGCAGCCCTACAAGCTGACGCGGGTGTCCTTTGCATGAACCAGGGAAGGGTACCTAGAGACACTAAACCACTTGCCCAAAGTCACACTGACAGCAAAGGAAGGAGTTAGTATTGAACTCTGGTCTTTCAGCCCCAGAGCTGTGCTTTTTTTTTTCCCTCACAGCAGCCAGAGTGATCTTAAAACAAAAGCCAGATCAGGACACTCCATTAATGCCTGGGTAATTTCCTCTCATTCAACCTCTACAGGCCCCTGCCCCTCCCGGCTCTGCCTGCCTTTCTGGCCACCTGCCTTATATCTAGCTCTCCCTTCCTACTGGCCTTCTTCCGGTTCCTCGGAATCACTACGTGCCTGACTCAGGGCCACTGGACTTGCCATTCCTTCTGCCTAGAATGCTACTCCCCAAGCGCTCTGCAGACCCCTCTTTACTTCATCCAGGTCTCTGCTCCAGTGCCCTCTCGTCAGGGAGGCCGTTCCCAAGTGCTCTATCTAAAAGAGATCCCTTTCGGGGCTTCCTTGGTGGCTCAGTGGTAAAGAATCCACCTGCCAAAACAAGAGAAACAGGTTTGATCCCTGGTCCAGGAAGATTCCACATGCCTCAGAGCAACTAAATCCATGCCCCACAACCACTGCGCCTGCGCTCTAAAGCCCAGGCGCCGTAACTACAAAGCCCAGGAGCTGCAACTTCTGCAGCCCGTGCGCCCTAGAGCCCGTGCTCCACAAGAGAGCCACGGCACTGCAATTGGAGAGTGGCCCCCGCTCACTACAACTAGAGAAAAGCCTGCACGGCGACAAAGACCTAAGACAGCCAAAAATAATAAAAAGTAAGAGAGACCTCTTCCCCACCACTCTTTAGCCCTTACTCTGTACCTTGCGTTTCTCAGCACTCATCCACACCCGCACACGTGTTCCCGGCTAGTTAACTGCTGGTGCCCCGACTAAAGACAAGCCCCACGGGACAGGGACTCAGCATCATTTGCTACTGCATCCTCACCCCCAACTCAGGGCCCAAACACAGGGCCAGTGTGCACCATACTGAGCTGTTACATGTCCTTTACCCTCCACTACCTCCGCGCAGTCCCAGCTCACGGAGTTCTGCTATACAGTAGCTGGCAACCCTGGCAAGGTAACTTCAGCTCTGGAGAGAAACCTTCCCTTTGCTGATCCCAGCCCTGAAAAAGGAGGAAACTGCTATTTCATCCCTCCCTAGAGACCACATCATCCCCCTGCTCTGATGTTTGTATGATACTGTCAGTTTTAGAATTTTGTGATTTTATCAAAGAAGAGACATCAGGGCGACTGATGAGACAAAAAGATAATTATATTTCACAAAGAGAAAAACCTTCAAAACAACATATTGTCTGTTTATTGCTAGAACAGACAATTAGTTCATATAATGCCTTCCAGCATCTTTTCAGAGCAGATAGAAATAGACTGATGAAAGGAGAGTTATACAAAGCTATATGATCTGGCCCTGAACCAAACAGGGCTTCTAAAAGTGGAATTTCTGAGATTCCACCAGTACAAACCTTCAAGCTTATAAAGGGATCGACACAGAAGCTGATCATAATCCAAAAGAAGGTCAGTTATTCAACAGAAAAGTTTCTGGAGATAATATTCTGTTTTTGGAACTTAATTTGTTTCCCTTGACGTATAGTCACCACTCTTCCTCATAAGGTTGCTGGAAGGTGGTTTATTTTCCATAAACATTTCACAATCTGTACAAGTATTCTGAAAATAAACAAATGGTGGTTCAATTTCAAAACTCTGGATTTACTTTGAGTTTTACTGGATACAATCTATCTAAACATTGTTTTACTTGTGGAAATGCCTTCTTGCAGCTGAAGGGCTTTTGTTTGCTGGACTTTCTTAGTTTTTCTCTCCTTTCCTAATACATAGACCACTTCAAAGGAATGCCTGACTCCAGGCCTTGGTCAAGCTCAGAGGCTGAAATGTCAATGTGATAAGAGAATGGTCTTCTGGGAAAATTTCAGCTAACGTCTTAGTTTACAACTTTTAACCAATCCATGCACTTCCTCACTCTCATAGGTGGGGGATGATAAAGCTTTACTGTGTAGCCAAATACCAGAACAGATAAAATGCTGCCAATGATCTCATGCCCAAAGAAGGAAGAAAAAAGGAGTATGTATTTATTTTTTAATTCCACTGCTTGGCGTCAGAAGGAGAAGCTGCAAAAAAAAAAAACAAAAAAAACTTAAAAGGTATGGATGGGAAGGGAAGTGGAGGAATGGACACAGGGCAGTGTTGTCGTGAGGATGTTATTTACATAATAAACCACCCAGAATACTGTCTTCATATAGCCTTCTCCACAGATCCAGATTTCTTTTACTTGCGATATTTGATGACAAAGTTTGGATATTCCTTAACATTTCCAATCAGCACACAAGTGTTCACACTTGAGCAACACTGATAAGTTTATCTGATTTTCAAACATGAATTGTATCTAGTTTCCTCCATATGTACCACATGCTAATAGCTTAGCACATAATGTTCACACTCAAATATAATCTTCATGGCTTGAATAATCTTCCAAAGGGTTTTTTTTAAAGTAAAAGAGAAAAAAAGGCTCCAGGTGCTTATTTAGTATTATTTATATGCATTATTGAAATTCTTGTGCCAGAGTGAGGCCCTGTTCCATGGGAACATGTCTCTCCAGCTAACTGATAAAATTCCAATTACACATTCTGTGTTATGCATGTGTGTTGTTACTTCTGCAATTATTTTGGTGCAATGACCAATTTAGGTTTCATTCCTGAGTCTTTGAACTGTGACATTATTTTGGGGGTACTTTTTCATTAAAGAGCCATGTTTCCATACACTTGGCAGTCATCAAAGAGGGAAAAGAGACAGCATATAACATGCAGCTTCTTACAAACAAAATGTGTGCATTTTAATGATGTTTGACTTACTTTTTCATTCCACGCCCAGAGTCCGATTCCAAGAAATGCTATTCCCAAAAACTGAAAGAAAACAAGAAAATGGTGTAAGTATGAGAGAAAATGCCATATTTTTACTAGTACAAAGTTTCAATTACTTTTTTTTGGTTACTTTATCTGCTGAGAAAGTTTTCTCTATAATCTAACAGTCTTCAAAAGGAAAAAAAAATACCACCATCCCCTTCACAAAATTATTACCGCATTAAGAACAGCACTTGCTTAGAAATCATTCAGATTATAAAGAATAATAATTAGGTAGAATCTTGAATAAAATTAAAGTCATCAATAATGTCTGATGCTGCCTTTCTGGACTGGAGAGGAAGCAGTGAGTACCCCATAAACCTAAGCATGATGTTCACTAGAAAATGGATAACTAGGGGCATGAATTTAGCAGAGTTGGAGATTTTTCTCCTTGCCATCATGCCATCATGAATGGGCTGGGGCAGGGAGGGCCTGCAGAAACCCCCAGTATCCCTCAGTCAACTCTTTATCACGCCTTCAAAAGGGAACAGGACCCTTATCAAGTCCAGGATAACCCAAAGAAAACAGCTGGAATCTTTGTCAGAAACTTATAATACTTACATTGTAGTTCAAAGGGCTTCCATGACTTGGCCTAAACTCAGTGCTATAACTTCATGCATAACACAGAGCACACAAATAACATGCAAGGTTGAGCTGAAAATACATGGACTCAGCCGTCCATCAGCTGCGTGGAGTATGGGGTGAGAGAGGGGAGCAACAGTAACCGGGGGGATAGTCCGTTTGAATCAGTTCTCACAGCATTCCATCTCCTTTAAGAGACACATTTTTCCAGCACACTTTAACATCTCTGAAACTGGGATGTGTCTTAAAAATGACGGTGTCTCAGTTTAATTGCCTTTTTCCCCCCTTGACTGTACCTCAAATAATAGTGTGTCTTATAACCAGAGTTTCACAGGTTGGGTAACACATGGCACACGGCTGTCTACCCACTCAGAGCTCAGTGATCAGCACTGGGTGTAACTGGCCACAAGGAAAGACACATCTTAGTCCTCATCTTTATTATCCACAGCAACTCTGAGTTTCCTCTCCAAACAGTGAGGTGAAAAGAGGGTGGGCAGGTTGAGACTGAGGGTCGTGGCGCATGCTGTTTATTTTACTAACATCTTGATCAAGTTAAACGTCAGGGAAGCTGTCCACTGAGAGGGAGCCATGGAGAAAATAAGAATGAGGGTGGTTACTCTCTCCAGTTTCAGGGAAATCTGAGAAGGGTCCACCTGGCGAGGTCTTTGCCATTCACAGCGGGGAGTTACTGACACTTTGTAGGCAATGGCTAATAAATCCAAAAAGGGGCTGGGAAAACAGCAGGAGCAGAGGGAAAAGAAGGAATGGAAAATAACATAGAGGAGTGACTGTTCGGGAAAGGTGGTGGTGTTTTTATAAGCAGAACTTCCCAAACCCTGGACAATTATCTGGCACTGCAGTGATACAGCATTTGATGCATTCTGAGTTCCTACACAGAAAAGCTCAGCACCGTGGCCCTGATGGAGCAAAACCGAAGGACCCCTTTCTTCCAAGCTACCCTTGGTCACGGAAGTCTGAGAACATTTAGAAAAATGTATTTTCAGCATGCCAACAAAAAACCAGTATGCTCAGCCTCTCTAGTGCCCTGACCAGAATGTTATTTCACTTTACAGTTCCTATCGGAAGCCACAAAGGCACCAGCTTCTCAAATGACTCCAAATGTTTCTGGGTCTCTATAATACAAAAATAATGCCACTCAGCATGCCACTCTCATTTTCCGAGGTCCCAGCACAGTAGGGTAACAGAGACAACTGCACACACGGGAGACCATTAGCCCTACATCCTTATTGACATCAAACTCAGCCCAGGGAAATCTGAGACTTTCTCATGTTAAAGCACTCTGTGGACAAAGGCAGGTCACTCCCCTGATGCAGTGAGTCACAGTGTCATCACTAGCAATGGTGGGCTCACATGGCCTACCGTCCCTCTTGCTGAGGAGGGCACACAGGTCATTGCTGAGGTCCCCTGCCTCATTGCTAACATTAACTTCTCTTTATTACGTGTCAGGCACTGTGCCTAGTGCTTTTTTGTATGCCATGTCTCTCTTAAGCATCACAACTATTTATTCTGAAGGAGGCATTATTATTAACTCCATTTTAAGAAAGATTAATTTGCTCAGAGGCACACAGCTTCTGAGTGGAGAAGCGGAGATCTGGACCGACATGAATGTAACACCAACGTTCGTGTTCTTACCATTAGTGATAAGTCCCCATTTTCCTCTGTGGGACAGAAAGTTGATACATTTCAGATTAGAAGTATATGGGATATGATGAGGACATCATATGTACCCACCCCAGGAAGCAATGGGAGGGTAAAAGGAGATGAGAACTTTGCCTTCACATGAACTGGTTGTAGAACAGACATTCCCCATGCTGGTGAGAGCAACGGAGTAACACAGAAAACAGAAATTCAGTGGGGGGGTCAACTTTCTCCTCTTTGAATAATCTTTTTCTTTGAAAAAGAAAGATCATTTGTCCCTTTGAAAAATCTCTTTCTTTCCCAAATCATATAAACAGGTTGGAAACAACATTTTTGACAAAGAAGAGAGAGAGGAAAAAAAAATCAGGACCTAAAGAAGACTGAAAGACAATTTCCTTTACAATTTTGCTCCAATATTTCCTGCCAATAACTGTGACCTGCCAAACAAGGTTTGAGGATTTGGAGAAAGACACTGAATCTGAAGTCCAGGAAAGCACTCAACCGCTCAGCGAGTGGTATGGGGCCGGGACCTCAGCCCGTACATAGCTCTACAGCTCCATCATCAGCAAGCATCCTCCCAATGACTCTCGGCCCATATGTTTTCTTTTAAAATCAAGTTGTTCCAGCGCCAACAATTAAACAGGGAAGAGCCAAAAAAACAGACATAGGCACGTAGCACTTGAAGGACACCGAGTTTCCCCTTTCCTACCTCCAGAAGAAAAGGCGACCATAAACCCCCAAATTGACCTTGTTCTGAAACCCAAAAGCCACTTTACAGGGAACAAATGAGAACATTAAAGTCAATTCTTTATTCCTTTGAAACAGAAACAAGACCAGATCTGAGGCATCCTCCCAGGTGGCAATGTATGCAAATACACAGTCAAATGTTTGTCTATCCAACTTTGATGTTTTAAAATGAATATTAATTTTGCCAACATTTGTCAAATGCTAATTATGAACGAAGCACCATACTAAGTACTGTGTATTATATGAATGAGTTAAAACAGCAGTGCCTAACACAGCAGGCTCCCAGCCACTGGGCACTTGAAACATGGTTAGTTCAAAGTGAGATGTGCTAGTAGGTGTAAAATATACTCTGGATTTAAAAGACTTCACATTCTGAAGAATGTAAAAGTTCTCATTAACAGCTGCTTATTTATTTTTAACTAGAGTATAGATGACTTACATGTTGTCTGAGTTTCAGGCATACAGTAATGTGAGTCAGTAATACATATATATCAATATATCTAGTCTTTTCCGATTCTTTTCCATTATAAGTTATTCTAAGATGTTGTAGTTCCCTGTGTTATATGATACATCCTTGTTGTTTATCTATTTTAAATATGTAGTACATATCTATTAATCTCAAATTCCTAATTTATTCACCCCCACCTTTCCTTTCTTGTAACCATAAGTTTGTTTTCTACTTCTGTGAGTCTGTTTTGTATATGTTCATTTATATCATTTTTTTAGATTCCACATTAAAGTGATATCACGATATTTGTCTGACTTGCTTCACTCAATATGTCAATCTCTGGGTCCATCCATGTTGCTGCAAATGGCATTATTTCATTCTTTTTTATGACTTATTTTTTAACAGCTGCTTTATTTTTGATTACACGTTGAAATGATAATACTTCAGCTATATTGGGTTAAATATATTAAAAAGTTAACTTCTCTTACTCTTTATTGAAGTAGTTGATTTATAAGATCATATTAGTTTCAGGTGTACCACATAGTGATTTAATATTTTTATAGATTATACTCAGTCTAAACTTACAAAATCATGGCTATATTTCCCTGTGCTGTATAATGTATCCATGAAGCTTATTTAGTAGATTTTGAAAAATACAGCTAGTGGAACATTAAATTATATATGTGGCTTGCACTAGATTACTATTGGACAATGCTGTTCTAAAGTATACTACGATAATACCATGCAGTAGAAATATTATCCCCGTTTTATAGATAAGGAAACTGAGACTTGGACACGTGGAGTATGTCTCCCAAGATTACATAGGTGCCTGAACTGGGCTGCTCGGGCAACTTGACTCCCTGGTCCAAGCTCCAGACTATTACAGTATTATACTTTGCTAAGGTGCATAAAATATCTGTTCAGCCAAACAAAGGATGGAGAATTATACTGAAACTCATGTTTTAAGACTCAGAAGTACTTCTTTAATTTCTAGGTATCCAAAGCAAAGTATGTTTTCCTGACTAGGAATGAGAACAGCATGTGTGTAGAAACAGAGGAGCATGTGGATGGAAGCCCACCAGGCTTCGCAGAACAAGAGCCAGCAGAGCTGATCCTCAAGAAAAGCTGGAGAGGCCAGTGCCCCTGTGATGTGACTAGGACGATGGGGCTTCTCTGCCAGGAAGGTCACACCTGCCCCCTTTCCTCTTCTTCCATCTGTTGTTTTTGTCCTTGCTGAGCTCCCAACATATCAGAAATGGACCAATGTTTCATTGTGCTACTTGGTACAACAATGGGTGCTTCGAGAAGCCACTCACTCATCTATCTACAACCTTCAACAAACGTTTTTCGAGTTCCTACCTTGTGCTAGGCACTGCTTTTATCTTGTGATAAATGTAGGTAAAAAAACAGACATAGTCCCTGTTTCCAGAGATCTTAAAGTCTAGATAGGAAGATACATCTTTTCCAAATAATGTGTAAAAGACAGAAGAACATAAGACCAATACAAATGATAAGAGGGAGATCTGACCTAGTAGTCCAGAAAGTGCATGTATGCCCAGTCGTGTCTGACTCTTTACGACCCCAGACTGCAGCCCACCAGGCTCCTCTGTCCATGGAACTTTCCAGGTAAGAAGACTGGAGTGGGTTGCCATTTCCTCCTCCAGGGGATGGATCTTCCCAACCCAGGGACTAACCCACATGCCCTGCACTGCCAGGTAGATTCTTTACTGCTGAACCATCAGGGAAGCCAGTCTAGGAAGGCTTCCCTAAGTAAGCGACGTAGGAACTGAGGTCTGCAAGATGAGAAGACGTTAACTGGGAAAGAAAAGAAGGCAGAATGATTCAGGTGGAGGGAAGAGAAAGTGCAAAGGCCCTGGGCTGAGAGAAGCACGGCAAGTAAAGGGTCTAAAGGTGACTGGTATGCCAGGTGCACAGACAATGGGGGAAGCAGGGAGGTATGGCAGGTGTGCAATGAGAGATGTAAGCAGGACCAGCCTGCTCAGGGTCTCATAAGTCACATTAAGGAATCCAGTCATCACCCTAAGAGTGACAGGAAGACATTCAGGGCTGTATGTACGTAGTTGGCTAAGATGGGGCGAGAAAGCAGGTTTTTATCAGATTTGGTCTTTGGGAAAATGACCTGAGTTGCAGAAAAGATGAGTTGTGGAGCAGATGCACAGCAGCTAGGAGAGAGCTTTGGTCATGCAGATAAGACCCAACTGCATCCTGGACTGAAATGTACTGAAGAAGCACATGGAATAGAGAACATTTAGAAATAAAACTGGTATCTTCAGAGATGCCTGGATATGGTGATGGGATGGCGTGGGGTTAAGGGTGAAGGAGAGGGAAGTATAATATTAAGGATAATGTGTGTGTTTCTGACATCTTTTAAATGGAGACTATGGCTCCGCTAAATCTGTCTTATGTCCTCTCTGACAGAAATAATGCTCAGGTGTCAATTTCATAACTAGCTTGAGATGTAGCAGCATTTCTGAAGGACAGTTTTCTTTCATGGGTATTTTGGCTGCTCTCTGAATTCTCTTTGAAGTAAGTTTCAGCTTGCATACTTTTAAAAAATAAATTATTTAAAACCTGTATACATGTCCACCACCTCCTACAACTTTTATTCATAAAAGGAAGCAGTTATTNCAACTTCCTAACACAAAAATGTGACAAAGAAGTAACAGTTGATAGAATAGTGGTCTGTCTCATTTAACAGGGGGAAAATAAGAAGTGGCTGTATCTGATAAATATAATATAGAAGGCAGGAATATTGAGTGGCAAAAGAGAAAATATGCTTCCCTTTTTCTGCTAAAAACAACACACAAGAATTAAAAAACACACGCACACAAGAATTGAAAAAGCCCTCCACACAGTCAGAATAACCCAGTCGCCCAATGCCCAGAAAAACCAGGTCAATAAAAGTACTGCCCTGCCCAGCGTGTGAACTGGACAGAGAATGTGCGCTGAGTGTCCAGCAGATCAGAAAAGCCAGCTGAGCACAGGACTCTGCCCTGCACGCTCTGAATGAGCTAGCTGATGTTTCTTGACTAAAGTATGGACCTTCTTTAAAAGAAAAAATTTCTGACTCTGTGTTGACTTAATTTACTTTTATTAAGATATTCCTTAAGCGTGCAGAATCAGAAAACTTGTATAAAGTCCCAAATACATTTGGAAATCAACTCCAAACACTACTAAACTAACAGAACTCAAACCAGCTATGATAATTAAATGTAACAGATGATGTTTTTCGCTGCCACTAAAACACTGATGTAGCATCCTGCCTGGTTCCAGCTTTAATCTGTTCTGGGGTTTTGACTTTCATAAATGTTTACCTAGACAACACTTGTTTATTAAAGAATGTTGAATAAAATAACAAAAAATCCAGAGGGCAGATTGGGATAATCAGAGCTCATATTTAACCCAAAGCCAGCCAGTTATTATAATGAGGCATCATGATAACTCCGCAAAGCTCTCCTATTCACTTCAGAGGTAGCATGCGTGTGCGTGTATGTGTCTGTGTGTGCATGTGTCAAGTCGTTTCAGTCATGTCTGACTCTTTCTGACCTATGGACTGTAGCCTGCCAGGCTCCTCTGTTGGTGGGATTCTCCAGGTAAGAATACTGGGGTGAGTTGCCATGCCCTCCTCCAGAGGCTCTTCCCAACCCAGGGTTTGAACCCAAGTCTCTTACGTCTCCTGTGTCGGCAGGCAGGTTCTTTATCACTAGTGCCAGCTGGGAAGTCCTTCAGAGGTAGCACTGCAACATTATTGAGATTTGCATTTTTCCAGCTTTCAGTTCAGTTGCTCAGTCGTGTCTTCTTTGCGACCCCATGAATCGCAGCACGCCAGGCCTCCCTGTCCATCACCTACTCCCAGAGTTCACTCAGACTCACATCCATCGAGTCACTGATGCCATCCAGCCATCTCACCCTCTGTCGTCCCCTTCTCCTCCTGCCCCCAATCCCTCCCAGCATCAGTCTTTTCCAATGAGTCAACTCTTTGCATGAGGTGGCCAAAGTACTGGAGTTTCAGCTTTAGCATCATTCCTTCCAAAGAAATCCCAGGGCTGATCTCCTTGCAGTCCAAGGGACTCTCAAGAGTCTTCTCCAACACCACAGTTCAAAAGCATCAATTCTTCAGCGCTCAGCCTTCTTCACAGTCCGACTCTCACTTCCATACATGACTACTGGAAAAACCATAACCTTGACTAGATGGACCTTTGTTGGCAAAGTAATGNATAAAGAAACAGTGCAACAACTGCAATTAGAAACACTCTGGAGGGAACCGATAGTAGAATAACTGAGGCAGAAAAGAGGATAAGTGAGGTGGAAGATAGAATGGTGGAAATAAATGAAGCAGAGAGGAAAAACAAAAAAATAATTAAAAGAAATGAGGACAACCCCAGAGACCTCTGGGACAATGTTAAAGGCCCCAATGTTCAAATCATAGGTGTCCTAGAAAAAGAAGACAAAAAGAAAGGGCCTGAGAGAATACTTGAGGAGATAATAGTTGAAAACTTCCCTAATATGGGTAAGGAAATAGCCACCCAAGTCCAAGAAACCTAGAGAATCCAAACAGGATCAACCCAAGGTGAAACACCTCAAGATACATATTAATCAAAATAATAAAAATTAAACACAAAGACCAAATATTAAAAGCAGCAAGGGAAAAGCAATAAACAACACACAAGGGGATCTCCATAAGAATAACAGCTGATCTTTCAATACAAACTCTTCAGACTAGAAGGGAATGGCAGGGCATACTTAAAGTAATGAAAAAGAAAAACCTACACCCAATATTGCTATACCCAGCAAGGATCTCATTCAGATACTAAGGAGAAATCAAAAGCTTTACAGACAAGCAAAAGCTGAGAGAATTCAGCACCACCAAACCAGCTCTTCAACAAATACTAAAGGATCTTCTCTATACAAGAAACACAGAAAAGGTTTGCAAAAATGAACCCAAACAGCAAAGTAAATGGGAATGTGATCATATTTATCAATAATTACCTTAAATGTAAATGGGATAAATGCTCCAACCAAAAGACAAAGACTGGCCAAATGGATACAAAAACAAGACCCCTATATATGCTGTCTACAAGAGCCCCACCTCAAACATAGGGACATATACACTGAAAGTGAGGGGCTGGAAAAAGATATTTTATGCAAATGGAGACCAAAAGAAAGCAGGACTAGCAATACTCATATCAGATAAAATAGACGTTGAAATAAAGACCATGATAAGAGACAAAGAAGGACACTACATAATGATCAAGGGATCAATTCAAGAAGAAAATATAACAATTATAAATATGTATGCACCCAATATAAGAGCACCCAAGGCAAATGCTAACAAGTATGATAGGGGAAATTAGCAGTAACACAATAATAGTGGGGGATTTTTATATCCCATTCACTCCTATGGACAGATCAGCCAAACAGAAAACTAGCAAAGAAACATAAGCTTTAAATGATACAATGGACCAGTTAGACCTAATTGATACACACACACACACACACACACACACATATATGTATATATATAGAAAGAGAGAGAGAGAGAGGACTTCACCTCCCCCCGCCCCCCCAAAAATGGATTTCACCTTTTTCTCAAGTGCAAATGGAACATTCTCCAGGATAGATCACATCCTGGGCCACAAATATAGCCTTGACAAATTTTTAAAAACTGAAATTATTTCAAGCATCTTTTCTGATCACAGTGTGGTAAGATTAGATATCAACTACAGGAAAAAGCTATAAACACACACAGATATGGAGGATAAACAACATGCTTCTGAATAACCAACAGATCATGGAAGAAATCAAAAAGGAAATAAAAATGTGCATAAAACAAATGAAAATGAAAACACAACAACCCCAAACCTATGGGATTCAGTAAAAGTGGTGCTAAGAGGGTGATTCATAGCAATACAAGCCTACCTCAGGAAACAAGAGAAACATCAAATAAACAACCTAAGTTTACACCTAAAGCAAATAGAAAAAGAAGAACAGAAAAACCTCAAAGTTAGTAGAAGGAAAAAAATCATAGAAATCAGAGCAGAAATGAATGAAAAAGAAATGAAGGGGACTACAGCAAAGATCAACAAAACTAAAAGCTGGTTCTTTGAGAAGATAAAGAAAATAGACAAACCATTAGCCTGACTCATCAAGAAAAAAAGGGAGAAGAATCAAATGAATAAAATTAGGAATGAAAATGGAGAAATTACAACAGACAACACAGAAGTACAAAATATCATAAGAGACTACTATGAGCAACTATATGCCAATGAAATGCACAACTTGGAAGAAATGGAGAAATTCTTAGAAAAGTATAACCTTCCAAAACTGAACCTGGAAGAAACAGAAAATCTTAAAAGAACCATCACAAGCATGGAAATTGAAACTGTAATCAAAAATCTTCCAAGAAACAAAAGCCCAGGACAAGCTGGCTTCACAGGTGAATTCTACCAAAAATTTAGAGAAGAGCTAACACCTATCCTACTCAAACTCTTCCAGAAAATTACAGAGAAAGGTAAACTCCCAAACTCATCCTATGAGGCCACCACCACCCTAATACCAAAACCAAACAAAGATGCCACCAAAAAAGAAAACCACAGGCCAATATCACTGATGAACATAGATGCAAAAATCCTCAATAAAATTCTAGCAAACAGAATCCAACAACATATTAAAAAGAACATACATTGTGACCAAGTGGGCTTTATCCCAGTGATGCAAGGATTCTTCAATATCTGCAAATCAGTCAATGTGATACACCACATTAACAAATTGAAAGATAAAAACCATATGATAATCTCAATAGATGCAGAGAAAGCCTTGACAAAACTGAATACCCATTTATGATAAAAAACTCTCCAGAAAGCAGGCATAGAAGGAACATACCTCAACATAATAAAAGCCATATATGATAAACCCACAGGGAACATTATCCTCAATGGTGAAAAACTGAAAGCATTTCCTCTAAAATAAGGAACAAGACAAGGATGCCTGCTCTCACCACTACTATTCAATGTAGTTTTGGAAGTCCTAGCCACAGCAATCACAGAAGAAAAAGAAAAAAAAGGAATCCAGACTGGAAAAGAAGAATAAAAACTCTCACCATTTGCAGATGACAAGATCATGGCATCTGGTCTCATCATTTTATGACAAGTAGATGGGGAAAGAATGGAAACAGTGACTGACTTTATTTTTGTAGGCTCCAAACTCACTGCAGATGGTGACTGCAGTCATGAAATTAAAGATACTTGCTCCTTGGATGAAAAGCTATGACAAACCTAGACAGCGTATTAAAATGTAGAGACATTATTTTGCTGACAAAGGTACATACAGTCTAAACTATGGTTTTTTTCCAGTAGTCATGTATGGATGTGAGAGCTGGACCATAGAGAAAGCTGAGTGCTGAAGATTTGATGCTTTTGAACTGTGATGTTGAAGAAGACTCTTGAGAGTCCCTTGCTCTGCAAGGAGATCAAACCAGTCAATCCTAAGTGAAATCAACCCTGAATATTCATTGGAAGGACTGATGCTGAAGCTGAATCTCTAATTCTTTGGCCACATCATAGGAAGGCTGACTCATTAGAAAAGACCCTGAAGCTACAAAGATTGAAGGCAGGAGGAGAAGGGGACAACAGAGGATGAGATGGTTGGATGGCATCACCAACTCAAAGGATATTAGTTTGAGCAAGCTCTAGGAGATGGTGAAGGACAGGGAAGCCTGGCATGCTGCAGTACATGGGGTCTAAAAGAATCAGAGATGACTGAGTGACTGAACAATAACAACAACATTATGTGAGTAGAATAAAATATAAAACCCACATCATCCTAATAGATACAGAAAAGCATTTAATAAATTCTAACACTCCTGTGACTGTGTGGATCACAACAAACTATGGAAAATTCTTAAAGAGATACAAGTACCAGATCACCTTACCTGTCTTCTGATAAACCTGTAGGCAGTTTAAGAAGCAATAGCTAGAACCAGATACAGAACAACTGACTGGTCCAAAATTGAAAAAGGAGTGTGACAAGGCTGTATGTTGTTGCCATGTTTATTTAGCTTATGTGCAGAGTGCATCATAAGCTAAATGAAATGAAGAGTGTGGATAAATCACAAGCTGGAATCAAGACTGCTTCTAAAAATATCAACAACCTCAGATTTGAATCAGTCTAATGGCAGTAAGTGAAGAGGAACTAAAAGAGCCTCTTGATGGGAGTGAAACAGGAAAGTGAAAAAGCTGGCTTGAAACTCAACATTAAAAAAAACTAAGATCATGACATCTGGTCCCATCTCTGCATGTCAAATAGAAGGGGGAAAAGTGGAAGCAGATTTTATTTTCTTGGGCTCCAAAATCATTGTGGATGGTGACTGTAGCCATGAAATTAAAAGATGTTTGTTCCTTGGAAAGAAAGCTATGACAAACCTAGACAGTGTATTAAAAAGCAGAGACATCACTTTGACCACAAAGGTCCATATATCCAAAGCTATGGTTTTTCCTGAAGTCATATACGGATGTGAGAGTTGGACCCATAAAGAAGGCTGAGGGCCAAGGAATTGATGCTTTTGAATTGTGATGCTGGAGAAGACTCTTGAGAGTCCCTTGGCCTGCAAGAAGATCAAACCAGTCAATTCTAAAGAAAATCAATTCTGAATACTCATTGGAAGGACTGTTGCTTAAGCTGAAGCTCCAATAATTTGGTCACCTGATGCAAAGAGCTGGCTCATTGAAAAACACCCTGATGCTGGGAAAGATTGAAGGCAAAAGGAGAAAGTGGCAGCAGAGGATGAGATGATTAGATGGCATCACCAACACATGAATTTGAACAAACTCCAGGTGATAGTGGAGACCAGAGGTGCCTGCATTCTATAGTTTGTGGGGTTGCAAGGAGTCGGGCATGACTTAGTGATTGAAAAGCAACCCTCCCCTTCATGATAAAAACATTCAACAAACTGGAAACAAACAGGTTCTTCCTAAATCTCATAAAGGTCATCTGCAAAAAACCCACTGCTGACATAATGAATGGTTGGTAACTGAATGTTTTCCCTCCTAAGATAGAAGAAGACAAAGGTGTTTAATCTTGCTACTTCTAGTCAACATCGTACTGGAGGCTCTAGCCAGGGCTATTGAACAAGAAAGAAAATAGAAGTCATTGAGAGTGCAAAGTAATCTGCAGATGACATGGTCTTGTATATAGGGAATTCACTAAAAATCAATTAAAACTAATAAGTGGGTTCATTAAGGCTGCTTGATATAAGATCAATATACAAAAATCAATTGCATTTCTAAACAGTAGCAATCAACAATCTGAAAATGAAATTAAGAAAATAACTCCATTTAAAATAGCATTAAATAATAAAATACTTAGGAACAAATTTAACAAAAGAACTGTAAAATCTACACTCTGAAAACTATAAAACATGTTGAAAGAAATTAAAGACCTAAATAAATAGAAATCCTATTTTAATGGATCAGAAGGCATAATACTGTTAAAATTTCAATACTCTCAAAACAGATCTACAGGCTGAACACAATCTTTATCAAAATCCTACAGAATTCTTTACAAAAATTGATAAGCCTATTCTAACATTCATGTGGAAATTCAAGAGACCCATGATGGTTAACACAATCTTAAAAAAAGAAGATCAAATTTGGAGAACTCACAATTCCTAATTTCAAAATTTATTATAAAGCTAAAATTACCAAAAATGTGTTGGGAGACACTGCTTTGGGAGCAAGTGTTCTCCTTACTTGCTGCAAATCTTTCCTTCTCTGGGAAAAAAAAGACTGTAATATATGCATAGGCTAGGTATATAGATCAGTGAAGTAGAACTGGGAGTTCAGAAATAAGCCATTACACTTTTGCCAATTTTTAACCAGGGTGTCAAGAAAAACAAATGTAGGAAAGATAGTCGTTTCAAAAATAGTGCTGAAACAACTGGATAGTCACATTCAAAAGAGTGAAGTTGGACCCCCTACTTCACTCCATACACAAAAACTAAGTCCAGGTGGGTTACTAAGCAGAAAAGAGTTAACACAGCAGGCCAAAAGTGCTATTCTTAAGGCCTGATTACAAGATTGACCTTTGGCTGGTATTTGGAAAGCTGGATTTTGGGAGGGTTCCCGTCATTTTCAGAATTCAGTAACAGTGGCTTATTGTGCCTAAACTGTTTGTGAAAACACTAGAGTTTATATTGAACACTTACTTTCTCTCTGGGAGTCTGGAGTTTTGGTACATGCCAGACACAGGCTGTTTATGTGACTAGCCTTCAACAAAAAGCCCTGGGTGCTGAGTCTTAAGTGAGCTTCCCTGGTTGGCAATATTTCATACATGTTGTCACAACTTACTGAACTGGGAATTGCATCCTGCCTGTGTGACTCCACTGAGACAGTGCTTGGAAACTGGTGTCTATTTCCCCTGGACTTTGTCTAATGCACATTTTCCCTTTGCTGATTTTGCTTTGTATCCTTTTGTTGTAATCACACCTTTCAGTACGACTATATACATAGTCATGTGAATCCTCTTAGTGAATCACTGAATCGGGAGGGTGGTCTTTTTGGCTCCCATAAACATAATCATAGACCTAACTGTAAAAGCTAAAACTATAAAACTAAAAAATAGGAATAAACCTTTGTGACTGGGCTAGGCAAAGCCTTATTAGATAGGAAACTAAAAGTAAAATTAGATAAGTTGGGCTTCAGTTCAGTTCAGTCAGTTGTGTCCGACTCTTTGGGACCCCATGAATTGCAGCACGCCAGGCCTCTCTGTCCATCATTAACTCCCAGAGTTCACTCAAACTCATGTCCATTGAGTCAGTGATGCCATCCAGCCATCTCATCCTCTGTCATCCCCTTCTCATCCTGCCCCCAATCCCTCCCAGCATCAGAGTCTTTTCCAATGAGTCAACTCTTTGCATGAGGTGGCCAAAGTAATGAAGTTTCAGCTTTAGCATCATTCCTTCCAAAGAAATCCCAGGGCTGATCTCCTTTAGAATGGACTGGTTGGATCTCCTTGCAGTCCAAGGGACNAGGCCTCCCTGTCCATCACCTACTCCCAGAGTTCACTCAGACTCACATCCATCGAGTCACTGATGCCATCCAGCCATCTCACCCTCTGTCGTCCCCTTCTCCTCCTGCCCCCAATCCCTCCCAGCATCAGTCTTTTCCAATGAGTCAACTCTTTGCATGAGGTGGCCAAAGTACTGGAGTTTCAGCTTTAGCATCATTCCTTCCAAAGAAATCCCAGGGCTGATCTCCTTGCAGTCCAAGGGACTCTCAAGAGTCTTCTCCAACACCACAGTTCAAAAGCATCAATTCTTCAGCGCTCAGCCTTCTTCACAGTCCGACTCTCACTTCCATACATGACTACTGGAAAAACCATAACCTTGACTAGACGGACCTTAGTCGGCAAAGTAATATCTCTGCTTTTGAATATGCTATCTACTGAGATATAGATAAAACCTTAAACATAATTTTTTAAATAGTAAAACCTTAGAATTTTTACTCAACAATGTGATATTTTGATACTTTGTGAAATGATTACACTCAAGCTCATTAACACAGCCACCACCTCAAAGGGTTATCTTTTTGTGTATCTGTATGTTAACAACACTTAAGATCTGCTCTCAGCAAATTTCATACATACTATAGAGTATCGTTCGGAGAAGGCAATGGCAACCCACTCCAGTACTCTTGCCTGGAAAATCCCATGGTCGGAGTAGCCTGGAAGGATGCAGTCCATGGGGTTGCTGAGGGTCGGTCACGACTGAGCGACTTCACTTTCACTTTCATAGAGTATCGTTAACTACAGTCGCATTACTGTACATTGGATCTCCAGGACTTATTCACCCTGCATAACTGAAACTTTGTACCCTTTACCAACATCTCATTTTCTCCACTCCCTTAAGCCCCCGGTGACCACCACCATTCTACTCTGTTTTTCAGATTCCACATATAAATGAGATTATGTATTAACTGGATATCTAACCAATCACTTCTAGAGTGAAAAGCAGGTATTTTGTTTTCCGTTGTGTATCTCCCAGCTGTGCTTACTACAATGAACTGCAGTGCAAGCTGCACAGGTCAGGATGGTCCTTGCACAGGGCGTGGGAGCACGGTGCTGACTGCTGCCAGCACAGAGCGACCATAGCGCAAATCCTTCTCACTGATCTTACTCCATCTGTGCAATTACCCCAGGGGAAAATGTGCTTTGTCTACATTTAACAGGTGAGGAGACAGTTGAACTAAGTGACTCACCCATGGTCACCACGGTCAGATTGACAGTGGTGAAGCCAGGATGTGAAACCAGGAAGCCTTCCTTGGACACCAGACTCCAGGCTCTAAACTGCAAATGTTTCTTGATCATGGCAATCGCCACGTGGCCCCCATTCACACACTGAGAATACACACAGAGGCAGGTGCAGCCCTTGCCTCCAAGCATTACATTATAATGTGGTCGAGCACATGATCCAGAAGATGCTAACATCTTTCACTGTCCACTAGATATCTTCATTTGGTGGTTTCACATTCAACCAAGACAGGTGTGCCCTCAAAGACCAGAGACTTGCCCTGCAAACTGGTAGGGTCTATTTTAGGATTTGGAATGATTACTTCTGATGAGTAAGAAATCGCCAGATGTGGGAGCGAGTGTAAAAATCATATGCCCGATATAAATGGAAACAAGAGCCAACATTTACTTGAATCCCTGAAACGGCCCTGGTACAGGTGAGCACTTTCTCCGCGTGATCCCACTGACATTTCACAACAACCTTCTGAGCTGAACACCATTACCAAGTTCACTGTGCAAATGCAGAACCTGAAAACATTAGCGGCCTGGCCTGGAGCAGGGAGCCAGGTGTCCAACTCCAGAGGCTGAACCCCATCTACATTACCGCTGGGGAAGGACTGGCACTTCTGCAACCAGCTTCCCCTGGAACCTGCCTGCCCTGTTTGGTCAAGAGAGATCATTCTGTCAGAAGAACACAGGTTTATGATAAATCAGAACCTTCTGGCTTTAAGTCCCAACATTAGCAGGACCCTAAGGAGTGGTACAATTAAAGATGAAGAGTCTGAGAATGTTCCAGCAAAGAGGTCCACACTGCCGTGGAAACACAAAGCTCAGCTTTGGTCAGAAAACGAGAGCGTGGCTGGTTCCTGCAGTCTCTTGCACTGACTGCCTGGTGGGAAAAGGACTGCTGAAGACCGCCGCCAGCCTCAGGCACCGGGCTCGGGTTCACCCGGCCATCCCCTCCCTCTTTAGGGTGTGTGCTGCCAGAGGCTGGCGAGGCCACCGAGACCAGGAGAGAAAACAGGTCCAGGGCAGACAGGGCTCACAAGCACACCCCATGACACAGCCTCAGATGCCCGGGGACGGAAGTCCCTTTGACTCTTAAGACACAGTGACAACAGCTTCATGTTGCTCACCAGTGTGTGCCAGGAACTACAGACCATACAGTAAGAATTCTCACCACCCCATGAAGTAGACAGTGCTAGCCTCCTCCACCACACAGTCGAGGAGACTGAAGCTCAGAAGGCAGACAGCCTTAGGAAGCAGGTACAGCCAGGGCCCCCTGAGCTCGCAGCTGTTCCCACCTCCCCAGCTCTGCTTCTCTCTACCCGTGCCCCACTACGGGAGTGGGGGCAAGGAGACTGGGTGGAGGTTGGGCCTGGGGAGAAGGAAAGGGGAGGCAACCTAAGAAAGACAGAGTCCAGTCCTTTCATTTATAGTAAACTAAAGATGTTCTTTGGAGAAGGCAATGGCAGCCCACTCCAGTGTTCTTGCCTGGAGAATCCCAGGGACGGGGGAGCCTGGTGGGCTGCCATCTATGGGGTCGCACAGAGTTGGACACGACTGAAGCAACTTAGCAGCAGCAGCAAAGATGTTCTTTGGAGAAGGCAACGGCACCCCACTCCAGT